>QEPC01001041.1:4055873-4100157 GCA_003113815.1 Sphenodon punctatus | reverse complement strand
GGGGGGGGCGGGCAGCAGGTGGCAGCGCTGGCGGGTGGGGACAGATAGCTGGACACAGGCGGGTCGGTGAGGCCATGCAGAGCGCCGCACCCAGGCACCAGGGAGGGCAAGCATGGAGGGGAACCCCGGGTGTGCAGGCAGACTGGGGGGTGGGGCCCAGAGGGGGCCCGGGGCCAGAGGCAGGGGCCCAGGCACCAGGGAGGGCAACCACGGAGGGGAACCCCGGGTGTGCAGGCAGACTGGGGGGTGGGGCCCAGAGGGGGCCCGGGGCCAGAGGCAGGGGCAGAAGCACCCGGTGAAGCAGGCTTCACAACAGCACGGCAGAGACATCAGGGAGGGAGCAGCCAGTGGGGACCGACCCCCCCAGACAGGGAACGAAGTTGTCATGGCCAGCAGCCATGGCTGCCCCATGACTGGCTCCCATAGCTGCCCATCATGGCAGGGTGCTGGGAACTGCGTGTTCTCTCGCCCCAGTAGGGCAGGTGAGGGCTCACTGGCCAGCCCAGGCAGGCACACGTCTGTTCAGTGCCCCAACCTAACCCAGCCAGGTGTGGCCCCCCTCTCTGGACTCTGTAGCCGGTGCATTGGCTGTGTGCCTGTTTTCACCTTCTTTTGCAGTCAGTTGGCTTTGGTGTGAGTCAAGTGCTACCTGCGCTCTAACTGCATATCCTCCTGCTTTAGCAGCCTTAGGTCCTCCATATACTAGGTAGACCAGCGATGCCTGGGTACCACTGTGTCGATAGCCTGAGTCAGTAAACTGTACTACAGATCAACCAGACCTTTGACAAAGAGGCCATCAGACTCAGCAGGTAAATCCCTCCCCCACCCCGAGAGTTCTAGAATCCTGTCAGATTCCAGAAATCCTGGCATTTGTGAAAATGCTATTTTTAGTGCTACTTTCATTGGGGCCAATCCCATACCCTATGTGTGGGACAGCCTGTTTGATTTGCACCTTTTTGATTTAATTATTTTTTTGGTCCTAATTTCTGTGTTGAAAGGCAACTGCTTTAACTTGCATATCATTCAGGAATGTTCCTTATGGAATGAAACAAGATAACCGGTTTTAAATCTTACTGTAATTTTAATTAGTCTCTCTTTCTTGGATTTGGAATTTAGAATAATGCATAACCATCCTGGTTAGTGGTGTAATACTTGTGGGGAAGATCAGTGGATTTTCTGGGTCATAGAAAGTGTGGAAAAAATAATTTTTGCAAATTATTCAGCAATGCTTTTGGAAAAAAGATGTTATAACACCAGATGAAACTTTTGAAGAGATGGCTTGAAAAATATCTTTTTAAAAAATTCTCTGATCCCCTCCAGGGTACCTAATTATTTCACAGAAAACTTCAAAGTTTTGTCTTGCCTGAGAAGTCATTCCACATACATCTGACATGTGGTTATGCATTTTTATTTCTGCTTTCTCTTTTCATTGTTCATTATTTCAGTCCTGTCACAGTTGGTTCGTTGGAGTATGAAATAGTAACTAGCATTGAAACTTATCTACAGATCACTGTGAGCACATTACACCAGTGCTCTGTTCTTTCCACTGGCTGCCTGTAGTCTTCCGGGCCCGATTCAAGGTTTTGGTGCTTGCCTATAAAGCCCATATGGCCTGGGCCCTGCCTACATGCAGGACTGCCTCACTCCCCAGGCTCTGGATCGACCCCTGCGGTCAACTGGTAGCACCTTTCTCGACGTCCCTTGAGTATCTTGGGGGATGACTATGGAGAGGGCATTCTTGGCTGCTGTGCCAAGGCTGTGGAACTTCCTCCCAGCAGAAGTCTGTGTGGCCCTGGATCTCGCCTCCTTTAGACGACAATACAAGATCTGGCTGTTTCGCCAGGCTTTCGGTGAGGGGTGGGAGGTTATGGGTTAGGGGGTGGGCTTTTTAGTTTTGGTGGTTCACCATATGGTTTTATAGAAGTGTTTCATATTTATTGTATATTTATTTTATATGTTTATTTTTTTTTATATTGTTGACTGCCCCGAGCTGCTATTAACAGGAGGGGTGAGGTTGAAGTATGCTAAATAAATAAATAAAATAGTCTCCTACAGCAACATGGGGTATTTTCAGACGTTACGAGATCACAGTGAACCACGGTGAATACCCACCTGTGGTCAATGTGTCTCGAACGTCTGCTGCGCGGCCCCGCCCCCTCCCAGATTCCCCGCCGGGATCTCCCCGGCACGTCTGTTGCGGCGTGACGGGGTGACCCCGGCGGGGAATGAATGGGTTGATTTCGGTACGTGGCCAATGGGCCCCGTAACGTCTGAAATCACCCATTGTCTACCCTTTATCGGCTGTTTTGAAGCTAAATACAAACTAATTAAGAAAAATTTAAAAAGTTTTAAAAAGTGATTGCTTTCAATCCTTAAAAGACTTGTGCACTTTTGTTAAATGTGGCATTGTAAATTTATAGCACGTTTTCTCCCCATATTTAATACTTTGAATTCTAAAAATAAAAAGTGCTCATATTAAAACTGCCACATAAATAATGGTTAAAAAAATTAAAATTCTGTGTACACAATAAGTCAGGGTACAGTGGGAAAGAATAGTTAAGGGTGTTATTACTATGGTTTTCATGACAAAAGCCAGGATTTTATTATTATTATTATTTTGGCCATAGAAAGAGGAATATGAGGTTGCTAATAGTTAAGGGTCTGCTAGATCTCCATTTAGATCTGCTAGATCTCCAAGCCAAGTACACGCACCTGAGACTTCGCATCCGCCTGAATGTTTGTTTGTCTTCTCCCATGTCTCTCCCACTGTCCCCTCTCCTTGTCTCCCCCTCCTTGTCTTTTAGATTGTAAGCCACAGGCAGGGACCGCATCTGACTGTATGTTCTGTACAGCACCAGGTTGCAACTGGCGCTTTATAAATGTTTAATAATAATAATAATAATTTAGGAAAGCAACTTTCCCTAGAACAACCCTTCAGCTTGGAATTATTTTTACACTCATGCTTAAAGTCCCACTGATTTTAATTCAGTACATGCTTAAAATTGAGCATCTAGTTAAGTGCATGCATCTGCTTGATCCCGCCCCCCGAATCAGAACTACTTGGGAGAAGTTATTTATAGTAGAAATCCTGTTGTAAGAGCTGAGGTTTCACCGGGTGGGCCACAATATTATGAAAAGATAATTTTTTGTATTAATGTATTTGTCTCTGAAAATATGAGAACTGAAGCAATTTATTAATAAAATGTTGATTCCCATGATACAGATAGGATGACCACCTTTGTTGGATGAAAATTGTTAACAAACGCTGCACGTCCTGGGGAGGAATGGGCCACCCCCAGCTGGGTCAGCTTTGGGAACGGAACACGCATTCCCGCAGCCTGATCCAGCGGAGAGCGATGCATGGCTGGCTGGCTCTGCCCCTGTGCTGTGGCCCGCATTTAGCAGGCCCAGAACAGATGTGCAGGTTTGGTATTGGCCCCAGCGGGCTAAACCGGGCCAGCGTCATATTTGAAAACACACTAAGGGCAACCGCATGAAAGATAACGCTTCATTTTAAGGCACATGTTGGGGAAACACCATTTCCCTAAGCATTTCATATATTTTTTTCTTATGTGCATTTCCATTGGCCACAAATATACAGTGCTTCAATACAATTTTTAAAAAGGTATTATTAGTTCTGAGACATATATATATAATATATAATTTAATAAAATAAGAGATGAGTGCTCATTCTAGATACAGCCCAGTAGAAGTTTTTAAAACTTTTTTTTAGTTTACGTACTGTTATGACTTTTGCATTTTTGTTTGTAATTGGAACAAACAATGCAAACAAATCATAATTAAAGCCAACTGATTAAAATTCCATTTAAATAAACCATTAAAAAATGATTGTGCTTCAGTTTCAGTTTGCAACTAAACAAATATTCCAGGTGGTAACAAAGTCTTCTTGTATCCTAAAAGGGTGGCAGAGGTGAACCTGGCCCTGCTGGTCCCCCAGGCCCCCCAGGGAAGACGGTAAGCAACATGATTCTATTTCTAGCACTTCATATTTCTTTTCCAGGAACTTACGGTTGCATAAGGAATCTGTATTTGCCTATTCATCATTTACACAAGGAGCTGAAAATGGATCATGAATGGGGTGTTTGTTGAGCTTCCTTTCCCCCACTGTGACTATACTAAAATCACATTTCATTTTTTAAAACACATGAAAAAATGTGGAGATTCAATTTTGTGCAACAGCAGCAGAAGGAAAGTATATAGGAAGTTTCTTTGCAATGCATGAAATTGAGGCTGCAATCTTTTGTTTTGACTGAATTTTCAAGAGGCAGGAATAGTGAAAGACTAGCCTTTTACCAGCAGTTACCCGCGACTAATGAACAGGGTAGGTTGTGAATGCTGCTTTTTACTAGTGCCCAAACAATATTTACACAGTAATGTCTAGAAGCATAGCCTTAGAGTTGGGAATGAAAGATCCTGCTGTTAGAAAGGAATGTGCAAGCCACAGGGGTGGGAGATCATAGGAAGATATTTTTTTTTCCTTTTCTTCTTCTTAACGAACCAAACTATTTAGCACAGGCGGTAAAGGGGAGCCTCTGACAACTGCTGCTATTTGTGTCTGCCAACAATAAAAACTTGCCATCCTCTGCTGTTTAGATGGGTAAAATTTGAAGACTGATAGTCATCTTTATTTATACCAGGAACCCATGTTGATTGCATTTTCCCTATTGGTGGCAATAGGGAAAACGCAGTGAACGCAAGTCCCTGATTTATCCTGTGTAGTGAGGAGAGACTACTTTGGGGAGTAAGTGCCTACTCAGTGGAAGTTAAACCTGTGTTGGCAATCACCTGTTGAAAAGACTTACTACTTATCAGGTAACTGAGTTACTTCTTATCAATGATAGCTGTTATGATCGGCATGGGAGCTTACAAGAAACAGCGTCAGCAGTGGTTGGAGCAGCAGCAGGTCCCTTGGAGCAGTACCAATGACACTATTCCTGTGCCTTGCTCCTGTTGCCCCCACTGCAGCTCCTGGGGACCTGTCACTGCCATTCCAGCCACCTGGGGCCCCGTTACTACCTGCCCCTCCACCGGCAGTGAAGTCCTTGATGCCTTGCCCATAGCTGCTGTTACCACGTGTAACGGGAGCTACATGCAGTTGCCTGCTCCACATGGGAGCATTTTGAGCCCACTGTGTGGAGCAGGTACCTGGAGGACATATAGCACAAGGGACAATCTCATATTGCACCCCCTGCTTGAAATATTCAGCTAATGTAGAGTGTGATAATGCCGGGAGCGTTACATTAACTAAAAATGTCCTTTTAATTCGCTGACAACACAATTGTAAGATATTTTCCTTGGTTTGTTTTCACAGGGTCCGGAAGGAGACCTAGGACTCCCAGGATTGCCCGGACCTCCAGGTGTGCTTGGCGGTAGAGGCGATAGGGTAAGAAGTATACACACACGTGATATGTGGAAGTATACCAAACCAGCAAGAATGGATACACCACCTTTGCATCATTAACTTTTTCACAGTTTCCTGCTTCACACTTTATCTCTGAGTCAACTTACCAAACAAACCCTCCCAAAAAGCAGTGCTTGAAATGGTCAGTTATAGCTCATAACATCTACCCGTATTCCGCTGCCAAAAGCAGAAAATACCTTGCAGCAGCAGTGGCCTTTAGAACTTGTTGCATAAGAGACCTCTTAATAAGGTATCGCTGTCGGCATCCCTACACTTCCTTTATAACTGATGATAGGAAATATGCTGACTGGTGCAGCTACTTAACGTATATCTATATATCTACACACACACACACGATACAAGATACAAGTAGCTGTCATTTACAGAAATCTGCAGGGCAGAATTGCTCTGCTCGAGCCTTAGAATTCCACTTCTCCTTTGGGAACTCTCAGCCTTACAGGGAGGAGAATGCCATTGAATAACACTGAATTTCTGTACAAAATGAATTCTTTCCTCCATTTGCACATGGTGTGATGTGGCACAGATAGTACTCGAATTGACGTCCCCTCATTCCTGTGCAGGGCCATATCCACTTCACTGGCAAGCTGTAAAAACAGGGAAAGCTGTACATTTCATGTATTGCAGTAAGGCTAATCTATTTCTGCATTTCTTCAGAATGTTGAGATCATTCGCGCACACTCAGGGTGTTTTTAGACACACACACTTTTTTCACCCGGACTTCAGAGTCCAGGTTCTGCAAACTCCCACACGGGGAGTTTAGACGCCCCCACCCCGACCAGAAGTTGGCCAGGTGCCATTGCCAACAGCAACTCCTGCATGTTTTAAGAAGCAGATTTGGTAAGTCCACGGGCAACTTCTGGTCGGGGGAGCGCGTCTAAACTCCCCTTGTGGGAGTTTGCAGAACCTGGATTCTTAAATCCAGGTGAAAAGGTGTGTCTAAAAATGCCCTCATAGTATGCTGATACTGTTGCCAGACAAAAATCTGGAAGCTCTAATTTTTTGGATCATTGAGCTTCTGAGAGAGCTTATTTTCCCTGTTAATGAGAATGATTTTTGAGAGAAAAGATTTTAAAGGGGCAAGGGGCAAATGTAGCTTTAAATTCCTTTTAAAATCAATGAGGTTTTAGTAGTAATTGGATCAGACCAGAGCTTATTTTTGCTCTTCCTATTTTGACAGAGGATGCTCTTTGACCCAGTACATTTTTCATTTCCTTCATCAACCCCATAAGGGGGGTGGGTGTTGCCTTGAGCTGACTTCCTGCTTGTTCAAGAAAGTTTGATATAGCTACTTTCTACTGGCTCATATCCACAGGAGTCCTAAGTTCATCCAGCAGGACCCTTTCAGCCTGATGCTAGTTTATCCATGATGTATCCCTCCTTGCCTTCCTTAATGTCCAGTGGCTGATTGTGGTGTGTATTGCACATACCTAGCCTTCTCTGGTTCAAACCCAAAGGTAATACAGAATGAATGTTGTGTACTGGGATTTTTATTTCCCAAACTTGCAGAAAGGTTCGTAGTTATGGTTCGCTGGATTCTCTTTCCTGAAAAGTGTGGAAGACTCATTAGGTGTAAGCAGATGGACAGAAGTTCCACTTCCGCGGCGCCCCTGCCAGCCCACTTCCCTACGGGGTCAGCCCGTCTGTGTAAAGGACACCTGCCAAGGGTGCAGGCGGAGAGGTTGTAGCTGCTCTGGGACAGCCCTGCCAGCAGCGCCCCAGAACATCCCGGATTGTGCCACATGGTGTGGGTCAGACAGACCCAGGGCAATGACTGAACTTGGAGCTGCTGTCCATCTGTTGGGTGGACCCATGCTGAAGCTCCACCCCTGGTGGCTGTCGCATTCAGTATAATGGAGTTGCGGGCACCAGCCTAGATTGTTGAGCCAGCGCCCGGAACTCCATTGTACGGGGGGGAGGGGAGCAGTCCAGTAAACTGCTGGTCCATCTGTTGTGGACCCATGTGGTGCTGGAAGCAGGTGGATGTGGGGTGGTGCCCCAAAGCAGCTCTGAGGTGACCAGGCTTTGCGTCCTTCTAAAAGCATCCTTTTGAGATCATGCTGCTTTTCATGTCATTTTCACATGAAGAATACATTGATGTGCAATATTTTCTCCATTTAATGTTGTTGAGCCACTGTTGGTCATCCTTCAAGTCCTTTTCCCCAAATCCATGGGCAATTCTTCTATTTCCTTTTGAACGTAAAAGCAGGAAATGCTTATGCAAAGAGCAGCATTTCAGACTGAAATCACTGCAATGATACAGATGCTAACATTTCTTTAAATTCTGAAAAGCTATTGAAAGCTTCACAACATTAACGTTTGAAGGCAACAAAAGTCTTGAAAAAAGCTGATTCTCACAATCTTATTAGCAGTACCTGGCACTGTGCAGTTCATAAATTAGAGGCAGGTCCCTCCCCCAAGGGGCGTACAGTATAGACATACACATAAACATGCACAGAGACACATGCACCCACTTAACGCTAGCTTATTTCCAGTAGTGAGTATTCCAACAAGTTCCTAAAGTCCAAGATAAATGTTTTCTAATATTTGGGAGAACAAGCTTTTGGGTGGGATGTACAGTTTTGGTTCTAGTTCTAGAGACAATGACTACCAAAATCAGCTCAGAACTGAAATAGTGCGGGAGGAAATATGTTCATTGGAAGGATGTGAATTAAAGATGTGATAAGAAGCACTGAATGTAATTTAGTATATTTCAAAGAGCTAGAAAAAAGCAGATACATCTAAGCCTTTTTACTTTGTGGCTCATTATACATTAATTATGTGGCAAGGCAAAACTGTTTAAGGGAGGGCTGAATTATGCAGCAAACTGAGAAGTGTGTAGCAATTTGAACTGAGTCTGAAATCAATCTGTCACCTTTTGTGAGCAAAGGAGGAAAGCAAAAAGCCTCTGCACCTTTACACAGCTTGCAGTCACGGTTTTCTAGGAACAACGAAGAGAGACGGTTAGCTTCCACTCATCTTTGGAGGACAGGAAGCCAAAGACTTCCAGACAGGGCCAAGTTTTTGCAGCCCCCTAAACACCCGATTGCAGGCAGGCTGGGAGTGCCGGCTGTGCCATGCAAGTGGACATGACTGATTGCTCACTTCCTGTCCCCAAAGAACTATCCCTGCCAGAGAGTGAGATACAGAGAATTCAGAATTGTGCCTGGGAGAGGGGATTCTATGCCACCTGTACACAGTCTGGCCCACGGTGTGTGGTACTGCTACAATTTCCTTGCTATTCCTCACATAGTCTAAGTACAGATTTGAGTGTCTAAACTACACACACTGTAAGGTCATAGTATTACACACACTGTAATGTCATAGTATGCTCACTATTGATTTTTAAACACATGCAATACAAATGTCCCTCTTGGTCTATTATACCAAATACAGTTTAGTATAATTCTGTTCTTTAGAAACTTCCTTTCTTTTGACTTCACAATCACTCCCAGCAGGAGGGTAGTTCTGCAGAAAGTTTCCGGACAGGAAATTATCTAAACTAAACATGACGGGTGTTAACAAGCCAGACAATAGCCCGCTGCAGTTTGTGTTCAGTCTGTGCAGCCCCCACTCACATGTTTAGCATGTCCAACCTAATAAGTGGACCGCCCCAGCATGTATTTCATGAACTTGCAGGCAGCCCCCACTGGCAGTGACAGTGACAGCGAGAGCAGAGAGAGGGGCAGGACGTGGTCACTCCTCAGATGCTTTAAGATTTCGGACTCTATGGTGCTGGCCGACCTGCACACGTGGAGGTACCGCACGCAACTTCATTGACAGGATGTGGCCACATGGGCGCACGTTAACCTGCCTTCTCCGAAACCTGCCATGATTTGGGACTGTGGGTCCAGTGGGTGGAGGCCCCCTGGCTGATGGGGGCAAACACCTATTAAATGGGCAGGGGGGTGCCCAACTGTTGTGGGCCAATTTCTCGTTTGTTAACCCCCAATGTTTGCCTTTGTGTGTTGTGTTATCCCCCAGCTTGGGAGCCAGCGGGTAGACTTCTTGCTCTCAAAAGGGCTTTATTGCAGCTGCTACCACACCTACAAAATGGCTGCTGTCGTCTTGTTGATGACATAATCTCAGCCCTCAATAAGGGAGTTAACCCTTACTACCATAGAGTTCATTATAAAGAAATCTGAAACATGCTCCTTTATAGAACTAGCGTCCCAACTGCCTTTTTGTTTCTTTAAAATGAATTAATTGTGCAAGACTGACAAAAGTAAAAAATGAAATCTTCATTTCTCCACTGATATTTATTTATCATTAGCCATTTACCATGAGTTCACTCATTTATCATTAGTCCTGAACGTATTGAAGTAAATGGCAAAATTCCTATTGTCTTAATCGGTGAGGGGTGCACCCAGAATGCTGCCTAAGCTAGGCACGTACACCTGCAACTTTGCATCTTCTTGGATATATTCCTTTCTCTGCCTCGGTTCCCTTCCCTTGTCTCTTTGATTGTTGTAAGCAAGGTTCCTGGGGCAAGGAACTGTCTATAATTGTTGATCATAAAGCACCAGGTACATTGCTGGCACTATATAAATACATAATAATAATAATTAATAATAATAAATTAATAATATGTAAGCATGGGAAACATTCACCTGCCCTTTCACTAGGCTGCCATCTTTGCTTGAAAGGTCCATTTCTAAGACCACGCACACATGTACAAAACTAAACCAGTTTATCAAAGTTGAAGGAATTATTTAGGTTTTAGTAACTCGTGGTATTGTTCACACTACACTTGTAAAGTAACATAGTACTGCCATCATTTGCCCCCAGTGGCCAGGTCATGGAAGTGCGCACAATGATGGCTATCCCTTCATGCCTTGTACCAAAGCATTCTGGGATGAATTCTGTAGAGTTCTCAGCAGTAGACTGCACTGCAGCCTGGGAATGTTTTGTATACTATGTTTGCCAACCAGACATGGAAAAGATTCACATTATAAGGTACTTCCATTTAGAAAGCAAAGGGGATTATATGCTCCTGATTGTTCTAGAGTACATACTTTGCCTCCTACCCCAGAATACTGTTACTTGATGTGTAAACAATACTGAGGGACAAGTGAGCTAAGGACTTATAAAACGGATTTAACTGTTTGTGTGAACCTGGCCTAAGTGTTGGAGAGTAGTTTCACACTGTGTTACTAATTCATGACATGGCCTCTCTGCGGAGACTCCCACTATGTCAGAGTGAGGATGCAGTTGCTCCCACCCCACCCCCACCGCCAGACACAAGACACAGATGTTTGGATAAAAAAATGGCAGCAACCCTTTATTAAACGTAACAGGTATCCAGTTAAAACAGGTGCCAAGGTAAAGTACGAAGAGTGGAGTATCTAAAAAACCCAACCTCTCTCGAGGGACATATGACCTTCCCTCACAGCCCAGACACTTTAACTGGGACCTCAACCCAGGCCTAAATCTTGACCCAGTTGATATGGAGAGTGAGAGTGGCAAGACATCTGGAACACGCCCCCCCCCCCGGCCGCCCAGCTTAAGTAACTGTTCCAGATGTCTGCCACTATGGGGTGGTGAATGCACAGTGTCGCAGAAACACTGTGCTGCACCCCAAACTCATCTAAAAGCGGTGTTTGATAATAATCTACTGCTGTTGAGCTGTCAGTTTAACAATTGTGCGCTGTACCCATCCGTCACAGGGGACATCGACTAAGTCGCATGGCCACTTCCCACCACAAACTGGATACCGAAATGAACTGCCAAATCCTCAACTAAGCCATTCAAATAGAAGTTATTCCCCTTCCTAGGAAGAAGAACACCGTCCTTCTAGAAAAGTGACTCCTCTGAAAAACAAATCTTAGGATGGTTAAGATTTTCCTCCCATTGCTTTAACCCATTCACTAATTGCGTTACCTTCCTAAAATGATTGCTCTGAAAACAAGCAAGAGTGTCTGCTATGGAATTAGCAATCCCTGGAATATTGTGTACAATTCTGGTCGCCCCATCTCAAAAAAGACATAGCGGCACTAGAAAAGGTACAGAGAAGGGCAACAAAAATGATCCAGGGTATGGAACAGCACCCGTATGAGGAGAGGCTTGATAGGCTGGGGCTCTTCAGCTTGGAGAAGAGGCGGCTGAGAGGAGATATGATGGAGGTCTATAAAATCATGAGTAGTGTGGAACTTGTAAACAAGGAACGGTTATTTACCCTCTCAACTAGTACTAAAACTAGGGGACACTCCATGAAACTCACAGGTGACAGAGTAAAAACAAACAAAAGAAAGTATATTTTCACTCAGCGTACAATTAGGTTGTTTACTGCCAGAGGAGGTGGTCAAGGCCAGCAGTATAGCTGAGTTTAAAAGAGGTTTGGACAAGTTTCTGGAAGATAGGTCCATTAGCAGCTATTAGCCAGATAGCATTGGGGAACAAAACCCTTTTGTGCCCGCACCGCCCATAGGAACAGACAGAGACATGCTCTGGGTAAAAAGGCCTTGGCTGCAACTCACACATATACAACATATACATATAACTCACACATATACAACAAGCAACAATAGTAACCAACCTGTGTCCTTAATAGCGGGGAGGAACCATGCTACATCAAGCAGCTCAGGGAATTGAGCTAAATCTCGCCCCCCCTGCCCGGGTGAATCGACTCTTCGAGTTCACCCTCCCCTTGGGTCAGGCAGGTTAGCAGTCCCCCAAACCAGCCGTTCCGAGCCTGGGCTGGGGCCCCCACCTTACGACCCCCCCGCTCCCCGAGTGGTAATGGGTACAGGCGCGACCCTTCAGCTCATAGGAAGCCTTACCACAGCACGGTTCCTACCCCTCTAACCGCCATAAAAAGGGGGAAGGCCACACTACTCCACCCCTTTCCCCCACACAGGTAAACCAAAATGTCAATGGATGACAGCCCGCAAGTCCTCCAACCATAACGAGTTCCCCTAGACCGATAAATGCACCCCGTCCTGCAGGAAAAGGCCAGCGTGCTGGCTCACAATCCTTTCATGGTGCACCCCCTGGCTCCCCAGGCACCCAACAAACACCCACATGGCCCTGTTAATTTTTCTCTTGGCTCGCTCTACCTTGCCCGGCATAGTGGTATACTGCCAAACCCTACGGGCAAGCAAATCCGACCACCTAATGAGTGTGTGTGGCCATCGGGCTGCCAGCCCCGAGATGTCATCCTTCATTGTGCCCATAAGCTCCCATGCACTGCGCAGACCGAGATCATTTTCTCCCAGATGGATGAACAGGATGGTGGGAGGCCCGAATCGACCAGCCCTGCGGAGGAACGAAGGCATCAGATGCTCCCAGCGCATACTGCTGCACCCAAACCAGTAGAGGTGGGCATGGAGCCCACAGCCAAGCTGGATGCCAAAGTCTGAGTCCTTTGCGTGGCTTTCGGCCCTCCGCACAATGCTATGGCCACAGATCCATACACTTGGTAACCGGTCAGCGCTTGCAGATAGCAAAACACAACAGCAGTGTCATATACCCATCGGGCCGGTTGCGTGGGGGGGCGAAAGGCCTCACATAGGTGCAATAGGCACCGGATCGCCATCGGCCTATAGCCATGATCTGCAATGCAGGCAGCCCCCCTGCCGCTGCCGTAGAAGCCACTCCGATCCTGAAAGAGTGCGACCCGTAACCAGCAGTTGAAAGCCCCAGTGTAGCCAAACCATTCTTAAAAATGGCCTGGAATTGGAATTTCATCAAACTCGCCCCAGAGAAATGGATGAAAAGGTGGCCCTCTATAGGCGGGCGAGCTTCCAAATATTCCCCTATTGCTGCCACCACGCACACCACCCCTACTGTGGCTCAGTGCAGCGTCAATTGCTGACTCCTACCCCCTTGATCGGTCTTAGATCGCCGAATCGTGATGATAATAGCGTATGGGGCACGAGTTATGTCCCTGAGCTCAAAGGACATACCCCTATGATTGCCCCGCGATGCGCGCACAAACTCACTGATGCGCAGAGCCCCCAAAAATGCAGTTAAAAAGACTGCCCGGAACAGCAACCTTTCGTAGGGAGACAAGCAGATGTGAGGCAGTGCTACCAACAAGCGAGCCAGTGTGTCAACTGACACCGGCTGGCGAGTATCCCTTCGTGGCCCCTGCTCCTTGTCCCAACCTTCGACAGCCCTGTGAAGCCAATAGCTCGTGCATGGGTCGGCGACCCCCTCTGTGCCTTGCTGAAAAAGGCGATGGCCGCTAGACGACTGTGTATGGTGCGTGGCGCTAACCCACGGCTACTCAAGTGCACCGCAAACCACTCCACTTGACAGGTGGGGATGGGCCATGACTCCTGAAACCCGTGGGTTGAGAGGAAGCTACGGAATTCTTGAAAGGAAGACACGTAGGCTTGCCACGTAGAGTTTGAAATGGAAGCTCTAACGCCTTCGTTTATCCTTTGCTTCCAAGACTCCACAAAGCCTCCGGCATCACCTCCGGGTCGATGTAGGTGCTGGGCGCCAGGGAACGGAATCGCTCCATCTGAAAATGAGACAGGGAATCAGCAATCTCATTGTGGACACCGGGCACGTATTTGGCTGAAAAATACATATTAGTGGAAAGGCACTTCAGCCCGAACCAGAGGACCAAAACCATAACCCTGTTGGATTTACTGGACTGGCGGTTAATCACCTGCACCACTGCCTGGTTGTCGGACCAGAAACATATGTGCAAGTCCTTGAAGCGATGGCCCAAGAGCTCCAACGCCACCAGAAGCGGGAAAAGTTAGAGGAATGTTATGTCTCTGATAAGGTCACTGGCCGCCCAATCTGGTGGCCAGGGATGGGCACACCAACTCCCCTGAAAAAACACCCCAAAGTCAATCCCCCCAGAAGCGTCGGTTACCACCTGCATGTCGGCCTCCAATAGCCGTACCTCCCTCCAGAGGGAAATTCCATTATAGTTCTGGAGGAACGTAAGCCATACCAGGAGGTCAGCCCTGATACCCTTGGTTATGTGAACCCGGGGATGCGGGGGCCGACAGCCCTGCAGTTGCATGGCCGAGTTGTGCACAAAAAGCCCGGCCAGGGGCTACCACCCTACACGTAAAATTGAGGTGCCCAAGCAAAGGTTGTAATGCCCAAGCGTTACTTTCCTGGTGGCCAGAGTGTCTGCAAGCAGCCCCCGCTAAGTGGCCAGTTTGTCGGGGGGGAGACTGTATGTGCCAGACACGTGTCGATGATTATCCCTAAAAAGGAAATCCGTGTCGTGGGACCCTCGGTTTTTTCTTCGGCCAATGGGACGCCCAATTCGCCCGCAATTGCAGCAAACGTGCCCATTAAATGGGCACAGTCCTGGGTACCCGCCCGCCCCGAGAAGAGATAATCATCGAGATAGTGTGATATGGAAGGCAAACCAGCCTGGTCCCTAACTGCCCATTCCAGCATGGTGCTGAAGCACTCGAATGCTGCACAGGAAATGGAGCAGCCCATTGGCATGGCTTTGTCATAGAAAAATTGGCCGTTGAATGAAAAGCTCATCAGGTCAAAGTCCCTCGGGGATACCGGCAGGAGGCGGAAAGTGGACTTTATGTCCCACATGCCCACACAGTATGCACGGCTGTATCGAATGATGTGTACTGCACGGAGCACAGAGCAGGATCGATCCCATCATTCACTGAGCTACCCCTGGGGTAAGACAGATGATGAATCAAGCGGAACTCCCCGGGTGCCTTTTTTGGTACTATCCCAAGTGGGGAGCATCGCAGGGGAGAGAAAGGCGGGGAATCTGAACCTGCCACCCTTCCAGCTGCCATTCCTACTGTTGGGAGCCTGGGGATGACCCACAGGAATGGGTAGCATGGTGACCTGTTGGATGCTTCTCCCAGGCCCTCGTGATTGACCACTGTCCGAGACCGAGACAGGATGCTGGGCTTGATGGACCATTGGTCCATCAAGAAGTATGGCACTTCTTATGTTCTTATTAATCTAAACTCCCCTGGTGTCTTTTTTGGAACAATACCCAGGGGGATACCCTCAAATTTGAAAATGGTGGATCGGCAAAAGGGCCAACAACCCTACCTTCAGCAACTTCCTTACCTATTTTAACCTGCGCTATGTGTTCAAAATCTCTGATGGATAAAAGTTTGGGAGACCACATAGGAAAACACTCCCCATTAAAATGAATTCAGAAACCCAATGAAAAACCTTGCAACGAATATACAGCATCCTCAGGCGAAAGACAACCAATCAACATCGTCTCCAAAACCTCAATCTTAATTAGTGTTGGACCCCTTACGGTGAAGGGATCTAGCTGCCACCGAGGATGACTTTGTTCCCACAAATCCGGCACCATGGCTTCTTCCCCTTCCCTGCTTTGCTCTGGGACTGTATACTGTGGCATGGTGCCTGAGGCACGAGGTGCACTCATGTCTAAATTTGTAGGAGGGGCAAAAACATTTGTCCGTTTTGTTAAAATCTCAACAGGCCAAACTCTCTGCTGGAACCCTACCAGTGTCACTGTGCTCCCCCTCTGTCTTAGCACTTTGTTAGTATGTGGCCACTATCAGGTCTTGTCTGTGTGCCACACTGGAGCATGCACTCCCAGCCATAACTCGCCCATAGGAAGATCCCAACTCATGTTTAGGTTAACGGCAGCCCTCATCCTAAGAGTTTCATCATATTGTAACCACTCCAACCCCTGAAACATTTAAAAAGCCTGGTGTACGATATTAAAGTACTTGAGCATACCTGATACTCCCCAGGCTGGGCCTGTATGACCACTCCCATATAAATAGTATTTGCGGATACCCAATTGCTCCAGTTCCTATCCACTTTGGGGCTTTTTTAATCTTTTCTTGCGCCCTCTTTTCTGATTTCTCATTTGGGTCAGGAATTGGCTCACAAACAGGAGAGCAAAAATATCCAAATACTCTCCCCTCCAGTTTTTTTCATGAGTGTGTTGGAGGAGGTGCTTCCCTAGTGGCGCGGACACTTCCACATATGGAATAATAGAGTCAACAAATCGTTGGGCATGTGCATCCATGGCGCTCTGCGCTGTGCCCACAGCATCAGATTGCTGGCTAGTGGACGCTGTCCCCTGCCAGGCCCCTGAGCAACCAGAAACCATCCCAGTAAAAATGGGGTGGGGGTGGGGGACGCTGGTGCCCAACGTGGGCCCTGGACAACTGGTCTGCCAATCAGACCCATCCCAGTGAAAACCCTGAGTGGGATCCCCAACACTAGTGCTAGGTTGATTTTCCCATGAAACCAAAGCAATCACCTAAGTGGGTAATGTGCCTGCAACTCCCTGGTTAGAGACAGCAGGAGCCTGCAGACTAGTCCCTGTGGTGCCCACCACCCCCAGGCCCTGCTGAAAAGAAGGGGTCCTATCCTCCCTGCTAGACTCATCAAACGGATTTTGACCTGCGGCACCATCACAGCCATCTCCAGTGGTGCTCCGACTCCTCTCCAGGTCCATGATCCTGCTAGCTAGTTCCTTCACCATGGTAGCCAGGTCCTCCCCTCCTGCGGCACTAGGTACAGAGAGAAAATCTGCCCCTCCCTGGAACCCTTTTTCAGCCTGCCCCTAGAAGTCACGGCAGGTTCTGACACCCCACTAGTCTCCGCTACAGCCAGAGGCCCACTACTTAGTCCTGCAGCAACTTCAGGCTCGTTATGCCTCTCTTGTACTGCTTCTGAAAAGGGCCTAAAAAGTCCAACACCATATTGGCTCATTGCTTTAAAAAAAGATGATGTGCTGATTCAGCTGAGTGGCACCTCTAATTAGAAGCAGCCTGATTTTCAGGTAATTAAAATGTGGATTTTGGAGCCGATACTTAAGACGATATAGGAACTGCGACCATATGTCATGCTCAAAAGGACATATCCATTAATTCTTTAAAAAAGCTCAGTAATCCTGTCTTTTTTTTAATTTTTTTTAAAGTTTTAAAAGGGCTGTAGCATTCACATTCAAAATCTAAAACGTAGCTGTTTCTTTAGTGACTTCTTTATCTGAGACTCTGAGGGTGCGGTAAAATCCAGCCTTTGGAGTTTTATTGTTTAAAATGGCATTTTCTTTCATCTCTGCAATAAGCTTCCTGTCCGTCTGGTATATGGTCCTAGCCTTATATGGTATTAATGTATCTGACTTAGGAGGAAACCAAAAATCTCTAGATCGGGGTGGAGGATCTTTTCTCTCACAGGGGCCCCTTTGAAAATTAGTATAAGCCCCGAGGGCCACGTAGAAGTTGGGGGCGGAGGTGGTTAAAGGGTGCACTCAGCAAGAGGAGGGTCCGGGTTATGGATCTGTCCCCTATCCTTGTGTGCATGCCCTCATCTCTGCTCCCTACCCTGAGCTCGGTTTTTCAGTTTTGGGGTAGAAAGTGAATCTAGGGACCAGATCCAGGAACTGGAAAGGGCCATGGGGAAACTAGCTGCGACGGGTGGCATTTGGTCTTTGTGCCTGAGCTTCCCCACCCTTGGTCTAGATGTTGTTACATGGTTGTCATGATACTGCAATGTATGTCTTATTCTCTAGAGGAATATAGAGGTAGGAGGAGAAAGTTGTCCTCGCCAGGAGATGTGGTTTACTCTCAGATTAGCCATCTTTAACTGAAGTATAGTTTAAAACATCTCTTACATTCAGCATTTTAAAAAAACCAACAACAACAAATCACCTTTTTATTTTATACATAGGGTTTGGTTGGTGAACCAGGGCCAAAAGGTGACCATGTGAGTATTGAATTCATGATATCTCACTGTACTATGGTGCTTTTAAGTCTAGTGATTGTAAAACTTATATTTCTTGTTTTATACAGGGTTCTGCTGGTGGAGAAGGAGAACCAGGAGGAAGGGGTGATCTAGTATGATATTATTTTCTCTTCACTTGTTTTAGCATTTTATAGTCCTAGCATCAATGCTGATATGTGCAAATGGATTGCAGAATACATTGTGGCTCTAGATGTAATTGAGCCCCCAAATTAGGAAAGTAACCCCCTTCTCTACTTGTAAAGCAACGTACGAGCCTGTTATGCAAGGGAAATTCTTGTCTAACCCCTGCAGTCATCAGCCAAGTCTGTGAACCATGAGATTTGATTAGCCTTACATCTGCAATAAGGCAGATCCACAGTCGATCCATGTACACAGAACTTCATTGCTCCTGTAATGTATGATTTTTGTGCGTCCAGCGATAAAGGACATGGCATGACATTTACTAAAGACATATATATGGCATTCGAGACATTTATCTAAGAACTAGGTGCTGCATAAAAATTGTGAATATAGTTAGTACATATTCCTGATCATTGGACGCTTGCTTTTTCACAAAGACAGTTGAGGACTGGAAGAGAAAACATTTACAGGAGATGTTAATGGAAATTCGTTGTTTTAATCTTTCTTCACAAAGAAAAGTGTGTTAGAACAATTTATTTTCAGTCTTTTAGATCTTTGCATATGCATAATTTTATGTACACCAGCAAGTCCCATAGCTGCTACTAGTAGTATCATTTCTAAAACATTGAGGAAATCATGTCAAAGCTACTGCATTTGTAGATGCATGCATACAAGTACCCTGTTCTGACATAATTTGTCTATTTTGTTTAGGGAGATACGGGATTCCCAGGCTCAAAGGGATCTGTAAGTATGATGAACTGCTTCATCGTAGAAAACCAAAAGTATAATAAATCATCAGAATGCTACAAACTATTGGGTGGCTTCTGGGTAAAGAGAAGGAGTGCAAATGTTTAGATCTCCAGAGCTGCAGTTTAAGCAAATGAGATCCGACATTCAATCTTTTGCTTTTAAATTCAGGATTATTCTAATAAGGATACTAACTCTTTGAAAAGGAGTTCTCATCTTGGGACATTAATCACTATAGAAGAAAGATGGCATTTTTTTGCTGACACATAGAGGCGGTCCTCATGGTTACATCAGTTTTGAGAATGGTTTGCTTCTACTGGATTTACAAAAGAAGTCTAGATACTGGAGTCATATCATGTAAAAACTCCCATGGCAGTGGCCTTCAGGCTCCCTGACCCTTTCCCTGGCTATGTGGTTAAGACGTCTCTGACACCTGAATTATTTCTGGCCCAATCCCCCATGTTTGCTAGTTGTGGAGTAAAGGTGACTGGCTGATGTTTATACCTCACAAGCACATTATGTTCCTGCAGAAAATAAAGAGCATGAGGCTTGATTTTAACCAATGTTGGGGGATTGGCTAGTGTGATAGCTTTTCAGAGAGCTGGAAGGGACCGCAAGGGTCATGGAGTTCAGGCCCCTGCTTAGTGCAAGATTTGCTATAGACACGTGCTCATTCAAGCCTCTTCAATGATGGGGAATTCACAGCTTTTGTAAGTAGTGTGTTCCATTGCCTGACTGCTCTTAGTCAGCAATTTTTGCCTGATGATCAGTCTAAATCTCCCTTTTTGTAACTTGTACCCATTGCCTTCTGGTCTGCCCTCCATAGGAAGAGAGAATAATGGCAGCTTTTCAAAAAATTGTAGATTGTTTTGATACCCACCTCCCCTTAGGCTTCTTTTCTCCAAGATGAACATACTCAAATCCTTCATCCTCGCTTCATACAATTTTAAGTTCCAAACCCTTTCGTCAACTTTGTTGCTCTCCTCTGCACATTCTCCAACTTTTCAATGTCCTTCTTAAAATGGGTTTCCCGAAACTGAACACAGGCACTCTAGCTGGGGCCTAACCATGAAGTTTTTTTTTTTTTTACCATGATGAATCATGAATTCATTCTTGAAATCTCAGTGGCGGGTGAAGTCATGACTCTGAACATGCTGCTAGTAAAGGGCTTATGGGGAACAATTTTAAAGGAGAGCTCTAAGAGGCGGTGGCAAGGAGTGTGCAGAAACACATGAGATCTGTAGTCTTTTATGATGGCTAATGCTTAAAATTTTGCCTTTCTCCTCTGTGGCTCTACATTAATCATCCTGGTGTGTGATCGCAGGATGGAGAGGCAAACTGCATAACTGTTTGGAAGGACTGGGAATGGGGAAATTAAGAGTGCTAGGTTGATAGGAGAGGGGTGATCTGTCAAATGGGTTTTAATCGACATCTAAAAGTATTCTTGCTGTATTTCCTTTCTGCAAACCCACCAGTCGGATGCCTTGGAGATACAAGATGCAGCACCGATTGAATTGAAATGAAATGGCACCATCTTGTGGATTCAATAGAGTTCACCTACACTTAATTTGCCTCCTATATTGGCACCTCTTTTAGCAGGTTTGACACTACTAGGTTTGTGGATAGTGAAGTTCTTGGGTAACTTATTATTCTTTCTCTTCACTATTTGTATTGCAGTAGTGGCACTTAGGGGGGCCAAGATGGGTTGTTGGTAGTTCTGCACGCATATTCTAGGAGTATTCTTCCTCTGCAAAGCTTGTACTCAAAGGCCTGATTCTGCAGTTTGTACCCATGAAAGAACCCAGCTGATGCAAGCACACTCAGTAATTTTCTCAGGCTCTTTTGATCTGAAGTTGGTGGGACTCCATGAAGGTTCAGGGTTCTTACTTGGCTTGGTGCCTTACAGTCTGGCACCTGGAAGAGAGTGGGAGACAGGATGCCATGGGATGAGGAATTCAGAGAATGTGTTAATAGGGGGATGCCAAGTCAGTGTCGAACAATAGCAGAAGTTGTGACAACAACTAAGAGCAAAGTATGTTTATCATAAAAAACGACACTCTCAATAGAGCTATTAACGTATTTAGAATTTTTTTTCATTTAATTGATTATTATTTAAAGCATCCAATTTTATACTTCCAATGTGCCATCAAAAATGTTACTAGCCACCTTCCCCTTACTCCTCTCCCAGGTTTGGGTTTTACCTCTTCCAGATTCCCACAGTGGAGCACTTATTTACACAAAGGCTACATTCACCCGAGCCTTTTCTCCTGCCTCTTCAATTTTTTGCATGCTGTTGTAATTGCATGCTTTAACTGTTCCCGTGTTCTCCCCCTTCCACTCTAAACATTACCACATGTATTGCCCTGGCTGCTGCTTGGTATCCTGAACTGTTAAAAGCCTGGCATTACTTCTGGGAACCATAGAGCAAACAAGAAGTTAAAAAGGCCAAAACCCAGCAAAAAGTGTGTGGGCAATAAATGACTCTGGGGACTTACAGATGGGATGGCCGTCATCCAGCCCAGCGACAGGGAGGGCTGCCCCCCCGCGTGGGAAGCTCAGGCAGTGGAAACAGACATCCCCATTGCCTGCCCAGTGGGGGAGGTGGATGGGGAGTGCTGTGTGGCCCCTGGCTCCACCTCCCCCCTGCAGCTAGCATCCTGTCCCCGTGCCATAACAGGCAACCATGGCAACCCTGGGCCCTGACGCTGGGCCAGGATGGGGCCGGGAACAGCTGTTCCTGCGTGGTTCTGCCTGCTCTGACCCAGCTGGGTGGCTGCTGAGCTTCGACTATGGGCCTGTTTCGTTTCAGGCCCACATTTCCAGCCTGGCCGCTACCACCACTGGAGCTTGTACCAAGCCCACATCTGGCGGTCACAGAGCAAACATACCAGCGTGACGCTGGCCTAGCCGGACCAAAGTGGGCCCTACTGGGCCAGCATCATGTTTGTAAATGCCCTCTGTGATGCAGACAGCCTGACAACAGGGTTAATCCCTTCCCCCAGTACAAAAAGTATATGCGAGGGAATAAGCAGGATTATTAAACCTTGGTTTCCAAGTTTAAATATTTTTGATTAGACATGCATTGCACTCACTGCATCACATGACCTAACCTTTTCACACAAGAAAAGCAAAAGTGGATTTCCCGGACTTAGCATCTCATATGAGTGCAGCTTAAGAGTCTCTTCAGAGGGTCCCCGGAAAGGGCCACTGGCCCCTCAATCTCTGAAGATCCCGTTCCTCTCCCCTTGGAACTAAGGGAGCAGTACCTTCCATACAGGTCAGGGTCTGGCTTTACCTCCATTCCCATTTACACAGTGGGATCCACTTAAATCTAGCTTGCATAACTAGGTAGAAGAAATACGTTTTCCCTCGGCCTAACAAATGTATTGCTTCTTGAAGTGGATAAGTCTGCTTCTGTACCCTGGTAGCTCAAAGGTTTCAGATATATAGAATATACCTGCCCAGCTAAAAACATCAGCTTCTTTTGAATGCCATGCAGGCAGGTGCAGCACTTCTGTTCCCTGCCGTTCAGGCGAGTGGTGGTAACAGGAGTGCTGCTGCATTGCATTACAAGCTTAGAGGGGTTGTACTACAGTAACCACACACCACCAAGAAATCATTTACTTACTCAGAAGTACTGATATTTTTAGCAGAGAGGTAAAATAATGATTCACTAAAACTTACACTGCCCCATTTATTTAACTCTGCATATGTTGAACTGTTATAGAAGTTCCACAAAATGTGACTTATCAGGAATGCACCACAAGTGCTACTAGCAGCAGCCCTCTTTACTCCAAAAACACTACACTCCCCAAATGGTCTTTGGATGGGGATTCCCTAAATCCACTCAGATCCTTGCCTGACAAGCTCCTAATGACAAAAAAATGTATGGAGTCAGCTGTAGGGGCAGGTGAGTCCATAGGAAGACTCCTCAAGTACTGGTTCCTGGCAGATTGACAGATATTGTACTGTAACGTATTTCTGTAACACAGACTAAGATACAGAATTCAGGTTTTTTGGTTTTTCCAACTCCTGACATGGTTGAGATGGAACAAGGCAGAAGGCAGGGACTTTAAATTTGGGATAATCTAAAAATTAAAACCGGGATGCATTAGTGACCCTAGTAATTTGAGATCTAGTTTTGGAGTCTCCTGTTCCTAAGGGGCCATATTAGTAGGGTGACCAGATATGAAAATTGGAGAGAACACTTGTGAGAAATACAGATTGCAGGACTGCATTGGCTCCAGTGCAGCCCTGCAACCTGTATTTCTCATCCGTGGCCTCTAAAATGTGCATATCTGGCCACCCCACACATTAATTATGAAAATAGGTCAGAGCCTGGATTAAATCTTATTTCACTTTATTTTAAAGGGTTTTAAAAATTGTCCTTTTGCTTTCTGTTGCTTCTGCCACCCTCCTTTTCTTGGCTGCTTCTTTCTGACCATCCTGAAGCTCATGGGGTGGGTGACAGCAATGAGAGAAGACATGCCTGCCTGCCTATCTGTCAAGTGCTATGGTGGCCCCATATGACTGGGAGGCATGATTGCAAGGAGAGATGTAGGGATATGCAACACTTGGCAGCCCTGCAAAGCCAAATTTCACCCTCCAAGTAAAAATTGCATTTGTTTTCCCTGCATAAATTAACATCAGAGCTGCGACATCCTTGGAAGTTTTATACAGTGAGTGAGAAGTGCTGTGACTATTAACACTGTCAAATACCTTCTGTTTCTCTGGGAAGGCAGATAGCAGTAATAAAGCTTCCTCCCTCAAAGCTGCAGTGTGAATGCACTTGTATTGTCTCACTTCAGCTTACCTGTGATTTCTTTCCTGCTTGACAGAGGTTATATTTAGAGAATACAGAATGGGATCCTTAGAGCTGTCATGGAGCATGACCTTTTGGTTTTTGAGCGTGTTGAAATATTTAGTATATTTGTCAGGTTTGTGCAAAGCCTTTAATAAGGAGTTTAGAACTACGGCAGG
This sequence comes from Sphenodon punctatus, assembly GCA_003113815.1. Lineage (NCBI taxonomy): Eukaryota > Metazoa > Chordata > Lepidosauria > Sphenodontia > Sphenodontidae > Sphenodon > Sphenodon punctatus. The sequence continues at coordinate 4,076,174 of QEPC01001041.1, read as the reverse complement.
AACTCCGATTGCAGCACCACAGGGTTGCCTGGGGAGAAGCAGTGAAGGGCATTTGGCTTGTTATACAAGCACCTCCTTCCAATGAATTCACAGCCTGCCATGTGTGTTGGAAAATGATCTCCCCCAGAAGATGACGCTAGGATCCTCAGAACGCTGTGTAGACTTTCTCTCCGAGTCCTGGTCTAAGACTCAAAAAGAACAAATCTAAAAGGCAAATTCGTCCTCATTTCATAAAGCCATCGCAAAGGGGAGCCTATACCTTCTGATCCAGACTCGGCTGACACTTAGTTGAAACTGCTGCCACAAGAGGTAACTGGTGAATAGAGTATCTGACAATTTTGCCCACTTGAAATTGGGTCGGTGGAAGAGGATATGAAGCACTGTTTGTTTCATTTACCCCATTTTGGATATACATTGGGCGTGTGTGTCTCTCCCCCCAAGAGATTTGGGTCATATTACATTGGATATTCATTTGAAAAGCCAAATATCTGAGCTGAGATGTCTGTAGTAAATAGAAGTATCCAAATATTCAAAAAAGCAAATTGTGTTTCAGGTGCAGTTATTTATTTAGATATTTGGATGACTGTCTAAAAATGTAAATGATATCCAGGAATAAAAAATCCACTGTTTGTTTAGCCTTTAGCATATGTTCCATCTTGACATGCTTCCCCTCCTTCTCTGGAACCACAGAGGCTCCTCCACAGGTGGAGAGGGGATGATGGCTCATGGCCCCGCATGAGAGGAGCTGAATTCTGCAGCAGAACACCACATCAGGTGTTTTCAGATGGACACGGACCAGGCAGAGCCTGTAGTTGCTCTGGGGGCCCACCCCCACAGCTGCCTACTTCCGGCTCTGCTGGGATCCACTTTAGATGGACCAACGCGCCCCGCCCACGCTTACACCATTGAGCTGCAGGTGCTCACCCAATGCTCTAGACTGGCACCTGTGACTCTATGGTGCTGAATGGGGTAATGGACAAACAGGTGTGGAGCTGCACTGTGGGTCTTCCCAACAGATGGGCAGCAGCGCCATGTTCGGCCCAGGTTTGGCCAACCCACTCTACATGGCATGCTCCTGGATCGTCTGGAGTTCCACCAGCAGGGATGCTCCAGAGCAGCCGCAATCTGCTCCAGTTTGAACATCCAGCGGGTGCCTTTAAATGGACCAGTCAACACAGGGGTGATGGGGCACCTCTGGAGCTGCCGTCAGTCTGTTTTACATGGCTTGTATTTATTCCTAATCTCAGCTTTTCCAGGGGCAGCTTGGGATCTGAAGGTTTCCTGGCTCCTTTCTAGAAAACGGAAGGTGCTGGGTGAACCTACTGGCAATAGGTAGATCCAGTCCCTTCATGCAGAAGTCTTTTGCTTCTGGCAGATCCTGGAGATCAGTGACCGAATCAGGAAGGAATAAAAAGTGAATGTACACTCCCAGAACTAGCATTCCCTTGTGCAACAGATCTTTTCCCACATGAGGGAACATCGGACCAACACCCCAGTAATTCTGCACTGGTGCTATATGCCATTGTTTGTGGAATTTGTCATGTGATCAAATTGTCACAGAAATTGCTTTTCACAGTGCAGAATTACAGCCTAACTGGCGAGAAATGGGATGCCAGCATATATGTCCCCTGACACAGCTACCAAAGCGCAGCAGTCCATGACTGGAATATTTTATTTTTCTGGCAGAATATACCCGACCCTGCAACAAGTCTCTGTAACCACTGTGGGCCCATACGTGTAATATAATGTCTTGTCATCTAGGAACAAATGCCTCATTTATTCTGGATTTCAGAGCATTTCATCTGTTGAGTTGTTCCCTCTGCAGCTGAAAGAATATTTGCATTTAACAAAAAGTAAATGACAAGCAATAGGATATAACAAAGATGCTTGTTACATCATTTTAAATAGTAAGCAGTGCGAAGAAGGTTGCCAACTGTTCTTGGGGAGAAAAACTGGGAAACGCTCATTTGAATAAATTTGCAAGTCTTAATGCCTATAAATGTATGCAAATTTAAAATAGTAGCCCATTGCCTATAGAAGGATTAGTAAGGACAGAAAATGAGTATATTTGAAACAGGAGACTGAGTTAGGAAAATAATTAGGTATATGTAAATGATAAATGTTACTTTAAGCCTGCTACATAACCTATCAAGTACCTCTGTAGCAGTTTTAAAAATCTACTCTAATTGAAAATGACTAAATTGACCATGAATAAAATAATAAAAAGTTTGCTACTTTTAATATTTATTAATGCAAAATGACACATACCCCTTTAAATTTTTGTGCTTCCGCTATGACTTACGGGGAGAACAAATCAAAACCAACAAAAAGCTGGGTTACGGCACAGAATAATCATAGCAGCAAATAACTTGGCAAAACTACAAGCCACCGAGAACTAATCAAAACCAGCAAAAAGATGGGCTCCTGTAAGTTCCTGCACAATAAATGCACCAGCAGTCATCTTGCCACAGTGAAATGTGCAGAACTAAGGCAGTCTTTCACCAAGTAGAGACTGGAAATTGGGAAGCACAAGAATCTCGCAGATGAGAGAGAGAAAACTGTGCAGGGAATGAGAGAGTTGGCATGCAGCCTCAGGACCAGGGACAGGTTCTCAAAGCAATAGCAGGAATGATAAAGAAGTGTCCTTTTCCTTACATCAAAGAAAAGGGCTCCAAAGTCAGAAATTGTGGTAGCCCCTGCACCTGGAATTTCTGCTATCTTGGGGGATCCAGGAAGCACAGAAGCAAGATCTAGTTCCTTTCTCTTCTCTCCAAAACAAAACTGAAAAATAAAACCACTTGTGTCACACACCTAAGCTAGACTCAAAGCCTAGGGGCGGATTCAGACGTGTCTTTAAATCGCACAGAAGCCTCGGCGGCATAGTGCGATATAAAAAACCCCGCACTTCCGGGCTGATGTGAATGCGCTGAGCGCGCACATTTCCACTTAGCCCGAATGTTTGGAGTACGGATTGAAAAGTTGCTCGGAGCAGCTTTTCATCTTCTCAACACACTATCACAGAAGCAGCTACCAGTTAATTCAGCCACTTAAGAAAGACTTCTCACACTGGTAGCGGTCAATAAGTTAAACAGAAATTTGCTAGAGGACTGTAGCAGAGTGGGTTCTGTTCCTCATGCTGATGTGTAGAATCTGCATCCGCTATTTGTCAAACGAGTTTTTTCCCTTTGTGATTTGTATAGGAATTGCAGTCAGTAGAAGTGAGATTTAAACTGATGCCATCCTGTGCCTATATCAGAGAGCATTCCTTGAACGTATGTGTATGCTCCTGTCCTGATCCTTCAGCTAGATATCTAATTTAATCTAACTGAATCTCTCTCTCAACTCTACTACAGCCAAAAATAGAATTTGGGTATTTGATCAATGCTTCTGCTTGGACACTGTACAAAACTGGTCAGCATGGGAAAAGCTGGTCCCGAACTGGCTGTTGGCAATTGAAAGTGTGAAAAGACGAATACACAGTACAGAGCAGAACAAGATATTAATAAAGTCATTGCTGTCTTTTGTTGTCAGGTTGGTAATCCTGGTGAACCTGGCTCACGTGGCCCTGAGGGGAGCCGTGGACTACCTGGCATAGAAGGCCTACGAGGTGCACCTGGTCCTCGTGGCTTGCAAGGTGAACAAGGTGCTCCGGGTCTTCTCGGCAGCCAGGGTCCAGCTGTAAGTGATGTTTTCATGTCTCTCAGATTTTTCAGTCCCTAATGTAGCAAAGTTGCATTCCAGATGTTATGGAGGTGTGTGTTATGCCTGGTCTTCATGTACCTTTTAAAAAGACACGTACATTTTTGGAAGAACTGGCTGCTGCTGTCATTGCGTATTTTCAGATGTTACGAGATCACGCTCCACCACAGTGAACCACGGTCAATCCCACGGCGGGGCCAAAGCGCCCTGAACGTCTGTTCGGCAGCCGCCAGATGTTCACCACAGTCAATACCCACATGGGGTCAAATTCAACCACACTTCCGGACTTCCGGGCCGGACCATCTCCGAAAGCGTGGTCAAAGAGATTTCCAGCGGGAAACAATAAAAAGTAACATCTGGACGGCAATCACCGGCCGGAATCAATCAAAATGATTCCCAACCCGGGACAAAGCACGCAGCATCGTTGCCAGGCAACCAGCAACAACACAGGCTGCGGAGGGAGATTTAAAAAGCACACGGCAGCAGCTGGGACGAGCCGCCCCGGCGCCTTCCGGGTGCTTTGACCACGGCCCGAACTGGGATCGGCGTAACGTCTGTTGCGCTGCCCTGGGCCGTGGTCTGCCGGTCCGATTCTCTGCCATGTTCCCGCTCCCGTCACATCTATTAGGGGCTTTTATTGACCGCAGGGGGTGGTTGAACGGTTCACCACCGCTGGGAATCCTCTGTGGTGACTCGGGAACGCGTAACGTCTGAAATCACCCATTGTCACCATAACCAAATGACACCCCTACAGAGCTGGATCCTGTGTTCTTCATTCTAGTACTGCTGACGCTCCCAATTTCATGCTGATAGTCTTGTTATTTGGAATCATTTCCTGCCTCGTTTTCTGGAGTTCTGAATGTCGGCTTTTTTCTTTTCTTTTTAAAGTTCAGCAAAACTAAGTTTTCCAGGGATAACCTGACTTTCATAATCTAAGACCGTGTTCTCATGTGCATTAATACGTACTTGTTGGCACCATGAGGAAGTCCAGGACTCAAAACACCCACAGCTTCCATCTCATGAGAAGGGCGGAAATGCGGATCTTTGCCAGCAAACGCGCAGAGTGTCCAGCAGAGTGCCGTTTCCCTACCCTGCTGGATGCGCACGTTTGCAAGTAAAGATCTGCATTTCTGCCCTTCTCACAAGACAGAAGCTGCGGGTCTTTTGAGTCCCAGACTTTCTCGTGGTGCTGATGAGTGCTTACCAAGACACTTGGTGAAGAAAACGGTCTTGGAGACAAATAAAGGAAAACCACAATTTGTTTAAAAGTAAACTCATTTTTTTGAAAGCCACTTTTATAACAATGAGACCTACCTCATGATTTCTGAATGTTTGACACTGCCAGCATGTAGCCTATTCTATTGTCTTCTATTCAGTGTGTTATACATGAGATCGCTGGGATATCTGTGCATGAAGTTCTCCCAGCAAGTCTTCACTCTCGTCAAGTTCAGTGACCCTAGTCATATATGTAAGGTCGAATGTTTACGACAGCTAGCTGGAACCCTAACTTCAGAATCTTCATTACAGTAAATGCTATTTATTTTAATTCCTTTTAATATTTTGTTTTTAATTCCAGGGTAGAGAGCCAACAGATCAACACATTAAGCAGGTCTGCATGAGAGTCATGCAAGGTAAGGTAGTCACAACGCAGGCTTAGAGAGTGTGTGTGTGTGCGCGCGTGTGTGTGTGTGTGTATGTGTAGGGGGCTAAATATGGGAGGAGGGGCTGAGCCTTGGTAAATGTTCCCATGTAACAAGCCAGGAAAAGGCAGATATTGGCCATTTCAGTGTTGGAAATGAAAGTCAGAAAAATAAACAACTGGATGTTTCATTAATGACTTTCCTTTTCTGCCCTCTGTGTTGGTCATATTATTGATTATCTAACAAGAACTCCTGTCTTATATTCATCTGTCAAAAGGCAGGGAGGTTCAGTCGTTGAAGTGCTAGCTGCTATGATAAACTCTGGGCAGAGGGTGTGGCTTCTTGAGCACTGGCAATTTTTATTTTTTATTTTTTTTGCGTGCAAATTAAGCACTGGTCACAACTCTTTGATGTTCCTTGGATACTCGAAAACAGAGATACATGAAAGCACTGCCCATGCCACTTATTTTGTAGTCCGGTTGTGCAGATCCCCTCTTTCATTTTAAGCAAGCTGTAAGATAATGTGCCAAATACAAACCAAGTCTAACTGACGAAATGTCATTTTCCTGGATTGACAAGCAGCCTGAAACAATGGGCATTTTTACACACACCTTAAAGTGCTGGTCTTTCAGTCTTCTTGGTTTACAAGTCCACAAGTAAGTTCCGGATGCATTCTTCACACACACTGCCCTGAGACAGTTCCTGGATTAATTCTTCACACGAACACTGCTCTGAGGCAGCCTAATGTAGTCGCAGCTGTAGACGTGAGGGGCTGCCATGGAAACCAAGTGACCACAGCTGCCTGGAGCAAAGCAGTTTACCAGAAGAACTTTTTACACACAAAAGTTCTGGGAGAAGTTCAAAGAGCCAGATGTTTAAGATTTGGGTGAGTGATAGACACCCAGAAAGTTCAGGATGTAACAGCAAACATGTGGGAGAAATGTGTGTGTAAAAAACACCCAATGGCTCTGAGAAAACTGATCCCCGCCTCCTGCTATTAACTTTGACACTCAACATGTTTCTATTGGACTTTGTTCTTAGTGTTAGCTGTGTTACTGCTGATTGTTTTTAATAGATACCGTAGGGAGGGATAGGACTTAAGAGTTGCTGTAAAGAAGGAAATGCACGTGAGGAAGTTAGGACCCAGAGTCAGACCAGATTCTTATTGAATGGGATGAGGGGAAATCTTGTCCAGGGTGGCAGCCTTCTGCAAGAGGCATTGATGCGATCACATGACTTTTGGAGCTTATTAGGGCACCAAGTTTGGCAACCCTGAGAGGTTTGGAGTTGTGCACACTAGCAACCCTACACCAGCTCTAGTCACAACTGCCCCAAAGCGGCAGAAGAAGAATCTGCTTTCTTCTGGGAATGGAAAACGTTTGTGCCATTGCACTCACTCTAGCCCAGACTTGGAACACATCCCAATCAGGGCCCAGGACCTAAAGACTGTCCTTTGTGGGGTAGGGAATGTCTTGCCCCCTTTTGCATGGGGTGGAGTACTGGTATTATTTATATAGCACAAGCAATATGCCTGCCAATGAATGGTTGTGAATTAGAGACAGGTGCCTGCACTGAAGGCCTTACAATCTAGGATGGACAAGCTAGAGAAGACAGAGAGAGAGAGAGAGATACATTTGCAAAGTTGAAAAGTCACAGGTGCATGTGCAGGAAGTGAAGGGGTCCCTGAAGGATATGATGGTAGAAGCAGCATCAGTGAGCAGTCTGTGGGGCTGAGGATTTAGGTAAAGTCTGACGGAAGAGGTAGGTTTTTAGGAGGGATTTGAAGGTTGGGAGGGTAACAACTACAGAGGAGGTTGTCTCTGCCTAATGCTAAGAGGGGAGCCCGCAACCAATATTAATAGAGACATTTACATTTCTTGTGTAATTCCTTACCTGCCTTGTAGCCCACTGAATTGCTAATTTGTGTACCTCGATAGCTATCTCTGGGTCCAGATTACTATGGTAACTGAGACTGACTGGTACTATGATTATTACCATTTACTATGGCAAAAGAGAAGTGTTTTTCAAGGAATTCAGTAATCTGAAATCTCTTTAGTCACGAAGTTTATGCTAGGATGGTAAATGCTCATGTCAAAAGCATGATCTGTCATTGGCATTTGTTCATCATTAAACAGCCCTCCTTAAAATATAGCAGAGTGTATAGGAACACGTGTGGTCTTTCATGGAGGATTTCAATGATATCTCAAAACAAAGATCCTTAGTAGAATTCAAAACTAACAGTGCATGTTGGGCTGTTTATAATAAACATAAGCGTCTAGACTTTAATATTGTGCAGTTGGCTGGGATTTATTGAGGTTAAACGTTTATACGCTTCTAGAAGCACAAGGGTTTTTAGATGCTTGCTATTGAAGAAACCCCCAGGGATATTATGCTGCTGTAATAGTCGAGTTTGCTAGTGTCGCTCTTTGTGATTTAATTTGAAAATTCTCAGTACAGTGACTGTTTTTGAAACTGCCCAACAGGGTACAACATTTTTCACTTCAGATTTGGCTGCTGCAGCAACAAAGGTTTTTTGAACTGTCTGTTATCAGGATAGAAGAATCTTTTAAAGGAAGTGCTCTCGCGAATGGTAGAAAATGCAGGGCTGATGAAGGGGCTCCTAATGAGATTAGATGTAGCACTTACAACATACATCCTTAGATACCCTTAGACAGCAAGAGATAAAATGACTTGGAAAAACTGCTCCTGCTCCTACTGTACATGCATTAATGTTTGTCCAAATAAAAGGTGAAGATTTTAATGTACATAAGGAAAAATGCAAAACCACCTAAATTTCACCACCCACGTGCCTGTAACTGCACCTCTGCCATCTAACTGCTCCTCTTGCTGCAAACTGTATTCTCTCTTCCATGGAGCTGCTTCAGCTTCCACCTCTCACTTTGGATATCTAGGACCTCTCAGGGCAGTTTTAGGAGACTATGTTTTAGCAAACAAACATTAGGGCTTTTGAATGAGGATCCTACAAAAGCAGCCATGCCCAAAGTAGATGAAAGACAAGAGAGAAGGGGTGAAAACAAACAAGACAATACCCCACATTAGCCCGTGATTCTCCTGCCGGTCTGTTAGGTGGCTGCCAGATGTTCGTACACGTCTGCTATGGGTGGGTGGCCGGCCAGCGGCTACTCGGTGCATTGTCCAGAGAAGACGGTTAATGCAGCAAGGGCTAAGGCTGGTCCAGCCGGGCTAATCTGGGCTAATGTGTGCCCTCCTGTCCATTGGGTCCCGTGCAGCCCCTGTGCGTGGTGAGGTCTGCCAGCACCCATGAGCAAGGCCACAATGTTGGCAAGGAGTGGGCCCAGGAGCAGTGGCTGCTGGCTGCCTGTCAGTTGATGGTACGGTCTGCGAGTGAGCAGAGCACCGCCCCTGGCTGCTGGTCAGCTGATGGTGTGGTCTGGGAGTGAGCAGACACCCCCGCCCCCACAGTAACCAATCAGGTGATGGTGCAGCTGGGAGAATCTGCCATTAGCAGGGAGAGACCAAGGAAGATAGTCATTGCCCAGGGGTGGTGGGTCATAGAGCCGGGCCCAGTCCCATGCAGTCCCTCTCTCCCTCCTCTCCTATCACACGTGGCAGTGGGACCTGCTCCTGGGGAAGTAGCAGTGGCAAGCTTCTAAGTGCAGCATGTGGCATGGGCGCCGCCTCCATCCATGTGGCAGGTTGGGACACCCCCCCCCCCCCCAAGCAAGGGGAATTTGCCCACAGGGTGCTCTCCAGGTGAAGTTCTGCCTGGGAAGAGCCACTGGTTTCCCTGCACCTCAGACACCAACTGGGTGGAGCCAGACAGGGATGACAGTGCCTGGGGCTGGGGCCATGTACAGCTCCTGGATGGGATTGCTCTACTCCAGAGTCTATGAGCGACCGGCTTCCTCTGGTCGTTTTTCATGGGCCCGATCTTGCTTCCGGCAGCTGGCACACACTGCTACTGGGCTCAAGTTCTGCCCATGTGTTTGGTTCTTCGGCCTAACCTGGGGTGGGGTGGCGGCTGGACGTGTGTTCTGCTCTTCCTGCTGGCCCAATGGTTGGCAACTGTGTTGCCGTTCAAGTCCTGGGCAGGAGATTCGGCTGGCTGCTGTCTCGTAGTTTTCACACAAAGCTGATAAGACTAAACTTTAGTTGCACCATCTTCTGTTGATGAATGCATGCAAGAATGTGACCTTCGCAGGGTTATTCCTCTAACAAGAAAGCTCCATGAAGCTTGAGAGCTAGCACATTCTCACCAATGGACCTTCTACAGTCTCTCCACTCACAGGGATGGCATTGGGAGATAGGTAGGGGAACTTGCCTAGCTCAGTGCCCCAACCTGGGTGGGGGTTAGATGGCTGTAGGTCTGCTCAGGACAGGGATGTGGTCAGCACATTATGAGGCCAGGCGACACTGTATCCCTGACCGCCCCCACACTACTGGAGCAGAATCAGAAGTGCAGCTTCAAAAGTCGTGTGAGTTCTCATGAGACTTCCAGGGCTTTAAATTATGGGGCATGACCACGTTTTGCCCTGGTGCCTCGGAGAAAGAACTTGCACTCAACCACAAGGTCTTGCTCACTTGTGGCACAGCATCTTTACTATGGGCTCTTGTGAGTTGTCCTCATTGATGGGAGACTGGGGAAGGTATTTTTCCCTCACTGCAAAATTGGCTGCCACATTCTAGGTTTTTTTTCTCCATAATAGATACTTTGGCTGAGTGGTAACATCTCTCATCAGTTCTATCCTTGACATGTAATTTTGCTTATTGCAACTGGTGGATTTTAGTAGGCAGATATTATGCAGGGTCTGGAAGTTCAATCCTCCAGGGTGTGAATTCTGTAGATTAAGGCATCCACTCCTGGAGTGACCACCACCAGAGGAGGACTTGGCGTCTTTCAATGGACTTTGCCTTTGAAGATGGTGGTGCAGTGAATGACCTCCCTGCATGGCTGGGGCGGTCAGGGCACCATCGGCCCTATCCCTCAAATCCTTTTAGAAGGGGAGTGAGGCACAAATGTGTGCCTGGCAAGGAATGGGTGTGCAGCAGGCAGTACATGTCCCTATGGCCGTTAATACATGGACGGGGTTGTTTTGGTGCAGTGGGTGGAGGTGGGGGGGTGTCTCTTTACACAGACACACCCCCAGCTCCATCCACGGCGCCTCCTTCATTTTCCTGGAGGGCTCAGTGGATGTAGGTGGGTGGTAGAAGTGGGTGTGCGATGGGTGGAGGTGGGTGTGCGCCAAGAGCGCATATGTACAAACTCCGACCGCCCGTGGTGTTTACACAGGTGCACACCCATCCCCCCACCCACTGTTGGCCGTGTACATGGACTGCCTCTCCCCGGCCCGAACCCTGAGCTGGGAGGGGTGCGTCCTATGACTGAAGTGTGAGAGAGGCGTGGCAATAGCCTTGCTTTCAGTGGAGCGCTGCAGCAGGGCAGACATAAGGTTAACCCATGTCTGGTTTGGGGCCTGGATTCCCACTGCCTGTTTCAGGGTGGGAAAGCTTTTCCCTCCCAGGGGCCATTCTGAAAATTAGTACAAGCCGCGACTGCCACATAGAAGCTTGGGGCAGGAGTACTTAAGGGATGCACCCAGGAAGAGGAGGGTCCGGATCATGGACCTGTCCCCCTATCCTTGATTACCTGCTCTCATGTCTGCTCCTTTCCCCTGGGCTCAGTCTTTCAGTGTTTTGGGGTAGGAACTAGATCCAGGGGCCAGATCCAAGAACTGGGAAGGGGCCAAATCAAAACTAGTCACAGGCTGTATTTGGCCCTGGACCTGAGGTTCTTCACCCCTGCTCTGTTTTATTATGACATCAATAAATCCAGCTGTGGCCAGTCCAACTCCATTCATGGTTGTTTAGGGTCCATTATTGGCACTACTGTCAGCAATAAAAGGGTGCAAAGCAATCAAAGGCATTGTCTTAACTGTTTTGTATTCTTTCTGCTCATTTATGACGAACATGCAGCCACATTCTAAGCAGATAATGCTGTCCTGGGAAAAGGGCAAAGAGCGAGAAGAAGAAAGCTGGAATATATAGCAAAACTGCCTTAAGGACGGGAATCCTTGCCTCAAAAATGGGTAGTAAAGTAGCTTGGATGAAAAAGAGAATGGGCTTTGGTTGTCCAGCAACTTCTTTTTAGAAGAGTAAGAACGATTCAGGACCTGATCCTTTCCTTCTTGAAATCAATGGAAATTTGCTAGTGTTCAGAAAAATGCACACAGTTACACATCAGATTTGTGCAGAGGTTCATGCCAAATGAGGTGCGCAGCTGGGATAATCTTTTATCTGAAAATGTAAAGCTATGTTGCATATGAATCTTGTACCTCTGCTCTCATCTCCTGATTATGGAAGTGGATAGGTTGTATACTGATTTTGCTGTTTATATGCTCCCCCCCCACACACTTTTGGTACAGCTTTTATCTTGGTGTAATCTCAACATAACCAAAACATCATTGCAAACCAAAAATGTGCTATCAAGTTGCTGAATGCTAATATTTTAATTCTTTTATATAGAGCAGAGATTCCCAGATCCTGTGTTGTGACTCCAAGTGCTGTCATGTCATCTGCAGGATGGGTTCATGATCTTGAGTAATATTTCAAGGTGGGGGTTGCACAAGCAAAAATGTTGGGAGCCACCAATATAGATTCCTAAATGCACAGAACCCATTTAGCTCATTCTGGAAGCTCACTTAGACAAGAAGTGGTTACACGAGATGCACTTTATGGTTTTCATCACATATGTAGGCCATGACCGTCAAACTGTTTACTCTCAAGGAGTCTCATTGAGGCTACTTTGGAGTAAGTGGTTCAAGGACAGCAGCCTTAATGAGATCTGTACTTCAGAATCTCTCAACGCTCCTGGGAAAGAGACTTGTTTTTTCCACTAATTTATAGTCTGCTTCTTAAACTTGTGTCTCCTCCTCCTCTTTATTGCAGAACAGCTAGCTCAAATGGCTGCTAGCCTTCGAAGGCCTGAATCTGGTGCTACTGGTCTCCCAGGTCGACCTGGACCACCAGGTGTCCCCGGATCCCCAGGAGAAAATGGCTTCCCGGGGCAACTTGGACCTCGTGGACTACCAGGTCTTAAGGGTCCTTCTGGTGAAATTGGGCTTAAAGGTCCCAAAGGTAAGAGAATCTGAGCCGGATGTGTGGAGTAGGGTTGCCAGATGTCCACAACTCTGTCCACATTTCTTATTTCATCCCCCCTTGGCTCTATAGAAAATAATGCATGCCTCTTATTTCAGAGCCCCACAGCTCTGTAGTGTCCTTGAAATTTTGATCGGGTGACCATAGCGTGGTGTGTGCGCACTTGCCTACTTTTAGGATGTTTTACAATTTTATGGAATTAAATCACACATACAGTCAAAACCGCTTCAGCCACATCAGATCTTTGAGCTTTCCAAAATAACTTGATTTAAGGGCTCTTCTTTTCCCCTTAGCTTTTTGGGTATTTTTAGACAAGCGCCTCCTCACGCATCATGCATGTTGCAGGGCCACAGTGGCACCCTATGCAACCCTGCAACATGCATAATGGGTAGGGTGGTGGGTGGGTAATTGGCACTTGTTTAAAAACACCCTTTTTCAGTGCTGGCAAAGTGTCAAAATTCAAACGTCTAATCTTCTTTTTCTCTTGTCATGTACCTCACAGTCAAAATGACTGCATGGTGACACAGTTCTTTTGACTAACCTTACCTTTAGTGTCTGTAGAGTAAATTAGGGTTGCTTGTTTTCATTGTTGTAACTAAGTGCACAAGCACATGATTTATCATTTTTGCTTTGTAAGTTCCACACCCTTTCTCTACTGTTTTGTAAAATCCCATCCATTGACCTCATACCTACTGGCTACCTTTTTAATCACTTGAACACTTCATATGATATAGAGTCCTAACAACAGTAATAACTTGACAATAGTGTTACAGTTCAGTGTGGTGGTGCCTGTTTTACAGCCTCTTTAACCGAAGGATTATAGAGTTCTTAAAAATATCAGTTAAATGGCTTAACAGTGCTCTTAACTATGAAACTCGCCTAAGGTAAGATAAGGAGACAGAGGCAGACTCCTCCTCCTAGTCACTGCTGTAATTGCTAGTACTTTTCTTCCCACTCATTTTCTACGCCTCTTCCTCTATGTAACATACTCTTCCTTTTTATTTACCTACTCACTTTACATCTCTTTATTTTGTACCAGGTTTCTAATGTTCTCATCTTGCCGCTCACGTGGCTTGTCTGCTAAATGTAAAATGAGCCATGCTGCACCAATGATTCGCTAACCTTCCTAGTGATACCAGCCTGTCCTATCAGATATCTTAGCTTCATGACTGCCTTCCTTATCATTTTGCCAGAATAATTAAGCAAATTTTACATTTAGCCTATTGCACAGTACTTGACAAAGGGTGAAAACAGAGAGCACACTGGCCCAGCTAGACCCGGTTTGCCCCGGCTGGGTCACTGTGATTCTGCAACAGTTGTTACAGGCCCGCCAGAAGTGGCCCCTGTACAAACCCCAGCTGGATAGGAGCTGGGTGGGAAATGTGGGCCAAGTATGAGCCAGGCCCACAGTTCACATCTGGCTCACAGGCGAGAACGCGTGTTCCTGGCCCGGCTCCTACTGGCATTGGGGAGGTTACCATGGTGACGAGCCATGGCTGCCTGTAATAGGCAACTGTTATGTCATGGCAGGGGGTTGGGGTGACATCGGGAATGCAGATGAGTGGCCACCCCTGCATCCTGCTTTTCTTCCCCAGCCGGGGAGGCTGCGGGAACATTTGTTCCTGTGGCTGGAGCGTACCCAGCCAGGCGACACCCTCCCCTCCCCAGGGTGGGACGGACGTCACCATGTGATGCCTGTTAACAGCCATCGCCTACTGAGCCTGTTGCAAAGTGAAAACCATAGTTAGGAGGTGATTTGTATTTTATGTGCCAAAATTTAATTTAGATAAATTAAAAAATAATTAAAGTATTTTCTTCTTGGTGAGAGGGATATACAGTTTCAGAGGATGATTGGGATTCCCAAATCCTTATTTCTCTTTCCAGCCAGCAATAGCTTGTCCTGAACCCTGTTCTGATCGAGGGTGGCAAAAGTGCCTCCTCCCTTGCAAAGCCCTTTTGGATTAGGTTGCTCACTTTCGTCTTGAGGCTTAACCCAAAGCAAACTCATAAAACTTTGAGAATAGAGGTATGTTATGCAGGAAGAAAATCACCTCCAATATTACAGTGGTGGTGCTCTCTTAATTATGTTTTCCCATTGATCCATGCCACGCAGGAGGCTTTGTTGGAATGGGTAGCATTTTTTCAGGCTGTAAAATAGCCATCATTTAAAAATTTGCTGCTTTGTCACTAACTTCTTGTATGCTGAAATATGCAGAAAACTTTCTTTTGCATGAGAGGACATTACAGTCAGCCCAGCAATTACCATGTAATTACAAAAGTGGGAAGCCTTGATGTCCGGTTTCTCATGTATTTTTATTATCTATAACTGTATAAACATATAACAATTCCAAATATCTATTGTTGAAAACTGTAAATAAATATCTAATCTAATCAGACAATTCAAAATAGATAGATTCATAAGAATAAAGTAAGAATCATACATGGCAAAAATTCTAAATTGTGTACAAAATTTGAAGGACACCCCCCCAAAACAACAAAAACACACACAGGAAACTGAACCATAAGGCATCAGTTGTTAAAATAACTAAAATACATGACCACACACTAGATGGATACGGAATTCAATTATTGAATTGAATTATTAGTATTAAACTTGCACGTGTGACCAAACGCTTGCATGTGTGACCAACGCTTGAATTTGTAACCAAACATCCTCATTGTTTTCCCCTGGCATTTCTATTAGACAAAGTCATTCTTCCCCCGCTCCCTGCCATTAATGCAATGGTAGAGAACTTCCCCAAACAATCTGTCTATGATGGAGGAAATGCAGACTTCATTTTTCTCAGGATAACTCTTTTAGCCGCCGTAATAGCAACTGCAATCCATTCCCCGATGTTTATTAGTAAAACTAGCTCATCAAGTACACATAGAACATACAAACTCACAGAAGGAAAAATAGTGACCAGAGACATTTGCATTTTGTGCTGAAGTGTGAAGGCTGTGTAAAAGTTGGGCATGTAGCTGCCTGCATCTTCAGCACTCACTGTGGATAAAACCAGATGTGCTAGTGGCAGGGCAGCTCCCCAGCCCAGCCTGGGATGGAACAGCATGGCCACCACCTCCCAGGCCAGCAGATGGCAGGCAACAGACATGCCTGCGACCCTGGTGGATGGAGAGCCGCCCTACCACCCCTCTGCCACAGGTAGGGTGGGGGAATGCAAAGTATGTCTGGGTGGGTGGCCTCGCTCCCAGCATCCTGCCATGCAGCCATGACAGCCAGCACCCTGCGGCGGGGATAGGCAGGCCCAAACGTATGTGTTGGCCCGCATGGGCGAATGTTGGCCCGGGATGGGTGTCCGGGATCTTTGGGAGGACACATCCCAGGCTAGCCTGCCCTGGGGTATCCATGGCCCAACATCTGACGCGTGGGTGAGTCGGTCTGTTTTTGCCCTGGGTGTTGCCAGTCTGGCTTTAAGTGTTCTTTCTCATGTAATTTTAGTACTCGGTGCTCACACCTGACCCCCAGTTGATTGCCTTTTGTACAGTTTAGACGTTCTAGAGAAGCCTCTCCATGTGCTGTGGGGATACGGAGGGTCCTCCTCATCGGCCTCTGATTTTCCTAAGCCTGTCAATAGAGCATTAAGTTACAATTACATGTTAGGGTTCCAATGGAGTACTTATCTGTACCTCACAGGATTGGATTATGAATATGGAAATGTTAATGGAGGGAGACGTTATTGCAGGAAATCTAGAGAGAGTGCGATTGCCATGTTGATCCCAAATGTAAGAGACAAAGTAGTTTAGATGAGATCTTTCCTTGGACCAACTTCTTTTGGTGAGTGTATGCAAGCAAGCTATTACAGGAAAATACAACTGCAAGGAATGCTGCCTAAGCCCAGTCAGTGTAACTGAAGCACCAAGAACTGCAGAGGAGGCTTTTGGATGCTGTTTGATCAGTGGAACTTTAGAGGGGATTTCAGCCTGAATAGAATTTCATATTTGGATACCACAGGCACAATCGTGACTTCATTGAAGGTTAGACTCTGGCTTCAATAGTCAGGATTGTGCTCAAGGCAATATGTACCTTAAAAATACCTAAGTAGGTGGCTTGTAGTTTGACTTTGTTAATTTGGGTTTTTGCAAATTTGGCCTTCCAGTCAGTAAAGAGCCAATGGACAAAATCAATCTACTTACTGCTTGGGGCATTGGGCTTCTCTCCTGGGTATGCGCCATCTCTGCCCTTTGATAGGACATGGTCTGAAGCTAAAATGCGGATTTTTGACCAAGAGTTGCAAATTGAATCAGAGCAAATGCAAACTCAGAGAGTTTCCCGCTTGTTTGGGAGCATTATAATTCCAACCAAGGGCCTGAGATATCTAGCAGATTCCAAAATGATTAACACAAGGGTGGCCTTCACACTTGCAAGGTTGAACATTTTTCCATCGACCATCACACAAGGTAGATTGGAGACTGTTCCGTGGAACAAGAGGTGCTGCAAGGAATGTTTGAAAAAACAACTCAGTATAGAAACTATGGAGCATATTCTCCTTCAGTGTCTTCAATACCATCATTGGAGAGGAAATTTTATTGCCCCGCTCTCTAATTTTGCTAGTTTTGGTGGGCTAACAGTGGATTTTCTCCTTGGTGATAAGGACCATAAGATCTCTGCTAGTGTGGCTAAGTTCTTAACACTAGTTTTAAAGGCAAAAAGGAATCAAGATGCCAATGCTATTCCTTAGGGTAAAAGGATCCTGAAAGGAAACTATAATTTGGAAGCTTGGTTGACTCAGGGATCTGGGTGAAACCTGGATAACAGACCCGTGGCTTTCAAGTTTATTTTAGTTAACTTTTCCCAGGACCTAGCTCCTAACACCAGGATAACAGTATGGCCATTGAAGGTTGCCAGCCCGCTCCGTCTGCCTGTATTATTGTATGTTTGTATAAGGAAGAAGTAACGGAATGATTTGAAATCAGATTTTAACCCAGAGGTGGTAAATTATATTTTAACTGGGTGCAAAGATGGCTTGAGAATTAAGACCTTTCACGTAGGTAAAGCGTTATGGGGATTGGTTTCCTGCTTCTTTCCTTCTTTTAACTGGGTTTGTGTATTTTAAAATTCCTGGATGAAAGTACAACTGGTAATGGTGATTTACGCCATGTTTTGTTATGTTTTGTATAATTCTAATATTTTAATTATGGATTTGAACTTGTTATGGCCATTGGCTAAACAATAAATGGTTTATGATGAATTTGGGTTTGGAAAACTGAACAATTATTTCATGTGCTGTGAGGCACACGTGTGTTGCTGAAGAACTGAAGAATACAAACTACTGATCTTTCACCTAACTTGAAATTGTTGTTAATATCATTATTATTAAGATTAAGCTTTAGAGAACATGTGCTTTTCTGCACATTACTACTACTCATCATGTCTGTATCGCTACTAGGTGTACCCAGTGCTTTATAGGCACAGATTTTCAAAGAGAGGTCCCTGCCCAGTGGGCTTACAATCTAAGATGGGGAACGCACAGGGACAGACAGACACACACATTCCCATTTTACAGATGGAGAACTGAGGCTGAGAGAAAGGCAGAGATACAATACTTAATAGAGAGGAAATGTTGGATGTGGAAGTTACCAATATAGAGGAGAACCTATGGGTCTGAATGGGAGCACCCAGGGAGACAGATACAAGGTGAAAGGAAGAGAAGTCTGAGTATGGAGCCCTGAAGGAAGCTGGAAGCACCTGGAAGATACATAGAAGAACATAATAAAGGATCATCCAAAAAGGTGAGAATTATATTCTGGAAATCAAAGATGAGAGAGTGGGGAGGAGAAGTGATTGACTCTGAAGAAGGCAGCAGAGTTAAGATTGAGACAGTTGTTGAATATGACCTTGTGGTAGGTCATTATCAACTTTAGTGAGGGCAAGTTTGGTGGAGTGAATATGACCTGAAATTGAAAGTCAGCAGAATGCCAGGCTGAAAAGAAAATTGAAGGCAAAGAATTAGAGCAGGAGTAGATGACACACTTCAGGGGTTTAGAGTGCTTTGAGAGTCATTTCCCCATAACTGGTAGTAAACGCTATTCCAAAGTTTGCAGTCACTAGGAGTACTAAGAATATATGGGCAACCTGACATCAGGGCTTCCTACTGCTGTAATTATAAGAGCAAGATTAATTGTTGACTTGACTGGACAATTTTATTTTTCTCTGAATTGTAGAGATAGCAGCTTCTTCCTCTAGCACATTTTCAGCTTCTTCTAGATACCCCAAAATTTGTGTTATCTCAAGTGTCAGCTCAAATGAGCTCTGAAACAGCTTCTGCTGTGCCACTTCAAACTAAGTGATGAATTGGCTATTCAGCTAGACTTTCCATCCTGACTATACTTAGCTTAGGATCACAGAGTGCAAGTAAAAGAAAGCATGGTAGCTTTCCCCCAATGTTCCTCAAACATTATAAGATTTCTGTTTGAGAGATTAAACTTTATACCTGCTGCAGAAAGCCAGCGGAGAAAGGGTTGACCGGTTTTCTTGTAAGTAGTTAAGATAATGAAATCTAGTGTTGAGTGGGCCAAGTGAGCACCGAATTGCCTGCAAGGCCAAAGCATTCATTACCTTTTAAGCTTAATTTTTTCTTAAAATTGAGACTTCTCCCTCTTCATTGTTGTTAGCTGGGGTGGCAAAGTTTCCAACCTCAACAGCCATGTACCAAAATCTTTCTCTGGCCGAGAGCTACAAGGCACGCACACACCACTCTTGTTCTGTGATTGGCTGATGGGGCCAGTTCTCTGCAATCCTGATTGCCGAGATTCTGAGGCGCAGCTGCCATTCTGCTGCTGAGATGCTGCTGCAACGAGCCATTACAGCAGCACAGGGTCTGGGACAGGACCCGGCTGAGAGCCAGTTTAATTACCCAAGAACTGCGTGTGACTCCTGTGCCACAGTTCGGTTCCCCCTCTTCTAGGCAAAGTTTGAAAGAGCATAAAGAAGAGAAATATAATCTGGCTCCCTCCTTATCTGCGGTACTAATTCTATTAGTACCTGGACTCTGCCATCCGCTCTGTGGATGAGCTTGTCCGGGCTTGGAACATCTTGCTTGGGGGGGCTATTGACAGAGTGGCTCCGAGACATCCCCTGCCCCTGTCTCGACACCGCAGGGCCCCTTGGTTTACTGAGGGACTGCGGAGTGTGAAGCAGGAAGGCAGGCGACTAGAGCGACGTTGGCGTCAGACTCATGCTGAATCTGACCGACTTCTCCGTAGGGCCCACTTGCGGTCCTACGTGAAGGCTGTGAGGGTGGCAAAGAAGGAATTAATTGCCACCCTCATAGCGTTTGCAAAGTCATGTCCAGCGGAGCTGTTCCGGGTGGTGCAGGGGCTGGTCAGTCCGGCCTCCCTCCGCCTGGACGGGGACTTGTCCCAGGCCCACTGTGAGGAGTTTGCCATCCATTTTGCAGACAAGATCGCTCAGATCCAGAGCAACTTCAACACTGGATTAGAAACAGTAGAAATGGAGTGTGAGGTGATGGAGGCCCCGTCTGGTCCAGCTTTCTGGGATGAGTTTCAGGAAGTGATGCCAGCCAATGCTGTGGAGGTCCTGGGGTCAGTTAGGGCCACTAGTTGTGAATTAGATCCTTGCCCGTCCTGGTTGGTGAAAGCCTCCAGGGAGACATTGGGGTTGGTGCTGGCAGGGATAATCAATGCGTCCCTTCAGCAGGGGAGTTTGCCCCTTGGTCTCAAAGAGGCCGTGGTGCGCCCCCTGCTGAAGAAGCCATCCTTGGATGTGGACACACTTGCCAGTTACTGACCCGTCTCTAATCTTCCCTTTTTAGGGAAAGTTATTGAACGGGTGGTGGCACTGCAG
>QEPC01001041.1:3987073-4054168 GCA_003113815.1 Sphenodon punctatus | reverse complement strand
GGGGTCAATTTGAACCACGCTTCCCGGGCTAGCCGGGGGAAGGTCCCGGGAAGCGTGGTCAAATGGACCGCGGGCCGTGGCCAACAAAAAGTAACGTCTGGCCGCGTGCCACGGCCCGGGATCCCCGGCGGGATCCCGGGCCGTGGCACGATCGGCCAGACGCGGCGGCCGCATTGGCCCCGCCGCCCGCCCGTCTCCTCGGAGGGCGGGCGGCGGGGTGCGTGGAGGGGGCGGGGCCGTGTGGCCGCACGTTGCGCCGCGCGGCCCCGGCCCCTCCCACTTTCCCCGCCGGGATCCCCCCGGCACGTCTGTTGGGCCGTGCAGGGGTGACCCCGGCGGGGAACGAAGACGTTGGTTCCGGTACGGGGCCAAAGGGCCCCGTATCGTCTGAAAGTACCCATTGAAGCTATCAGCCAGAATGACCAACATCAGAGTAAAACAAAAATGAGCCCAGTCCCTTTATCCTTTCAAGTCAGTGGCAAAACGTCCATTGATTTTTAAATGGAAATAGAACTGGACCTGATATGTGTAACTCAAGAAATGCCAAACATGCATATCCTGTAGTAAGAACCATTGAAATTAAATATTTCATCAAGCAACAGCTGAAGACTCTTTAAATACTCGAAACATGGTTCTTTAACACTCTGCTGTAATAACTGCCTGTATTGCACTGCAAAATTCCTAACAGCAGGTTCTTGCATATAAATGCAATGTTAGTGACCTCTAGTGGCTCAACAGAGAATGAAGCAGAGATATTCACATTTCTTTGTAAATTATATGTTCTCTCTCCAGGACACTTCTGTGTCTAAATACACATGGATACAAAGCAATGAAAGGACTAGTTTCACTTTTAAGCAAATACAAATATTTGGATTTTCACTGAAAGAAACCACATGTCTTAGTTTCATTAATTCATGATTTCAAAAGAATTGAGTAAAAAGTGTCTACTATTCCACAGTGTACTCTGAGTTAGATCTACTGATTTGAGGATGAAATACTTTGATTACTTTTTATCAAAACCTATCTATTTTTCCCTTGACAAAATACAGCTCAAAGACATTTTTATTCCCTTTTTTGAATGATCAACAGAATTGTTTCCCAGTGGGTTACAACTTATAGCAGTGGGGTTGGACAGATATAATTGGGGTCAGACCTTGACTTGGAGAAACTTTACTTCTTCTTGTGGTGAGATGTGCTAGAAGGCCACTTTCACACCTGCCCCTGCCCCCCCCCCCGCACATATTTTGGCTGTGGGAGGGAATGCGCAAGCCCGAATATACGCAGGGGGCAGCCAGTCTGAAAGCCCCCTCCCCAGCATGGCTTTGCCGGAAAACACACACACATATACAGAGGAGGAAATCCAGCTCTGTATGTCTGCATGTGTTTGCGGGCAAAGCCACGTCAAGGGGCGTGGGAGTTGCTGCTTTCAGATCGGCCGACCCATGTGTATATTCGGGTTTGCGGACCCTCCCACAGCCAAAATATGTGCTGGGGGTGGGGGCATGTATGAAAGTAGTCTTAGCTTGACTCTCAGAATGAGTCTGCAGGACCGGTAGTTAGAAAAACATTTTACTTGTAAGCAGAGCATGCTTTACCTAGAATATATGACACTCAACATGGAACTCCATTGTGCTTTTTTCCACACAAAGACATTTAAGAACAGAACTTAAAGTAGAACATTGGAAGCGCGTGGGCCTGTGTTGTGCTCGCATATCCTTTCTTCTTACAGGTGAACCAGGCAAACCTAGCTATGGTAGGGAAGGACGGGATGGTGAACGGGGCCCACCTGGTCAGGCTGGTCTGCCTGGAGTTCCTGGCTCACCAGGTCCTGCTGGTCCTCCAGGATACTGTGAGCCGTCATCTTGCACCGTGCAGGCTGGACAGCGAGCTGGCAAAAACATGAAGGGGCCATGAAGATGCAATGCAGGTGTAATGAAATGCTCGTGTCAATTTACCATCTGCACATACAACTGGCAATCAAAGAAAGAATGGAGGAGAAACCCGTCAACCAGCCTTAAGTACAACAGACTTTAACACATTGATTGTCACATTCTCACATTTGACAACCAAATTTGGAACAATGGTGCTTACAAAATTACATGAGGTGACTTTATGTATCTACCTTATGGGGGGGAAAAAACGGCAGCTGTCTGTAAGGTTATTTTTTTAAAATATAAAATACCTCTCCCCCTCACTTCCCCCTTTCATCAGACATTTACTGTGTATTTTGGCATCAACTAAATAAAAAAAGGAAATGGTTTTACTTCAGTTGTAGCAGTTACTTTTTGATACATTTGTAAAACAAATTATGTAAAGCCCAGTTTAACAAATCATTTACATTCCTTTCACCCCGTGTAGGTGCTGCCAAATGTAAATGAACCCTCGCTCTTCAGTTACTGTGATTTTCAGTTGTACAGACATAGCTGTTAGACCGTTCATGTAAAAACATGCTACCCTTACACCATGTGTTGTAAATCTATGTAAATGTGTAATTGCTGGGTTATCATGAATATGTCATGTGAAATAGCCTCTAAACATGGTGCTGGTTTTAATTTTCTGCTCCAGTTTGTATGAAACCTTCCCCCATCATGTGCTCTTCTGTGTGAAATCAAGAGAAATGTGGCAAAAAGCCACTGCTTAGAGAATGTTAAAATCTAGAAATAAGTTTTATATCTGAGATTATTTATTTTTAAAAGGTCTGAAGTGACATCTCTGGTTGTGCAAAAGGAAGAAATAAATCATGTTTCGTAACCCTTTTGCATGTTTTTGTATGAATGGTCACACTGGTAATAAAGGATAGCTCAGCTAGAATAAGCCCCTTTAAAGCATCCCTGTTTGACTTTTCTGTTGCAATATCATATCCTAGCAAAATGTGCAGTGTGGATATTGTTGTTTCTCTCTACTGTGTAAATTAAAGTATGTGTCTTTTGGACTATGTAACTTCTCTCTAAAGTGTCCTCCCTCAAGACAAATAAAATTGTCCTGATTTTTAACTCCCTTTTCACCATCCCCAAAATAAGTTTCCTAATAATTCAAAAATATAAATCATGGAGTAGGTGAAAGGAACCATCCTTCACTTTTCCACTTATGGTCAAGTCCTTTGCATTTATTTTACAAAATAATAGAGGAAGACATTTGTAGCCAACTAAGCAGTACAGTTCGTTCTGTCAGTGCTGATAAGACCAGTGTGAAAAACCCTCCGAAATAAAAGTTTCTTGACTCCCTGCCCTCAAGTGGATACGAAAGTGTATTATCCCTCAACAATATTTCTGAAAATTTCCCCTTATTGACACCAATTCCCATCAGAATAGTCATAATCAGGAATCCTTTCCTCCTCAGGGAAAACCAACTCCACTGGAGTAATCCAGTGTTAAATATGGAACTAAAATCAGGCGCTCACTACCCTGTAGTGGGCTGAGTCACATTCTTAATTTAAACAGATGGTTCTAGCGCTGTTGTAGGACTCCCCTCTGTCCATTTGTAGAGGAATCATTACCAGTGCCAGGTTTTCAAAGGAACACTACTTGCATCCATCAGTAATTCGGTGTCATTGCTGCCCCCTTGTTGTTGAGTAAACTGAGTGCTGCAGTACACCACCCTTTTGTCAGCTACAGTGACCTGGGGCTACGACAGGTGCTACTGTGACTCTACAGCAAGTATTTATTTATTCATATTTATATCCTGCTCTTCCCCAAAGACTCAGGGTTTCACACAAAAATTGATAAAATACAATATAAAAACATTTAAAATACAATCCTGCCCAAGGCCCAACCCACTCCCACCCTCCAACAACTTCCCACCTAATCCCTTCCTATCTCCCAACCCATCCTCCCTGTTAAATCAATCCCCTCCCCCCACCCGGTCTGTTCCTCCTGCTGCCAAAAGCCCAAAATGATGGTACAAAATGATTTTACATTGCCTCCGTCAGGCCGTCAGGCTTGAACACAGGCATACTGCCTGGAGGAGGGAGTTCCACATCAACGGTACCAATGGCTGAGAATGCCTTCCTCGTAGTGCAGACCCGGCAAAAAATTGGAGTCTCCAAGAAGGTGCCCCTAGCTGATCACAGAGACTGCAATGGGCAATGGGAAGCCAGGCGATCCCTCAGATAGATGGGATCTAGGCTGTTTAGGGCTTTAAAGGTCATCACCAGCACCTTGAATTGGGCCTTGAAGACTATCGACAGTCAGTGCAGCAAACAGATCACCAGTGTTACGTGCTCGTGGTGACGGCTGCTGCATTCTGCACCAGTTGCAGCCTCCAAACCATCACCAAGGGCAGCCCCACGTAGAACACATTACAGTAGTCCAGTCTCAAGGTGAGGAAAGCACGGACAACAGCGGCCAGATCCGAAAGAAAAGGCTGCAGTCTCGTCACCAGATGGAGTTGATGAAAAGCGCTCCTTTTTACTGGCGGTTTCCCTCACCATTAATATGTAAACATTTTTGCATAAATTTTAAAAAGGAAATTCCAAGGCAAAAGATATTTTAACTGTAGTTAATATTTTGATTCTGAATATTAAGGGAAAAAGCTGTTACAATATATTACAATTATCCACAAAATAAGCACTATAAAGGGAAGAAACTCAGAAGGAAGTTGAACTTAAAAAGAAATCCAGATATATTAAAGTACAGAAAGGCAAAGTTCATGATGGCCAGGCCAGCCCTGTCCTGCCCTGGGCATGTGCATCCATTGCCCCGACCTGACCCGGAGTGTGTCACCTTGGATTTTACACCCCAGGCTGGGTTGTGACAGTGGCACACCACCATCACATGTGTTTTTAACCACTGCAGTGTATAGATAAAATGTAGTACAAAATGTTTAAATTATTTTTTATTTAATTCCTACCACACCCCCACCCCTGATTCAGGGATATGCCCAAGCTGGATTTCTGGGCTCTGGACCAACAGAAAGCAGCTGGAGTGTACATTTGTTTCCCCAAACCTCTCCACTCATGCCCACACACCCCAATTCTCTCCGTCTCCTATGCACTTCCCTGGTTTCCCCCACTCTCCTTTCCTTCACATTTTCCAGCACATACACAAGACGATTTCTTGTTCTGTCTTACATGTTGGGTCAATGTGGTACAATGGATTGTTTCTAATTAATAAACAGATGGATAGATTTAAATTTTACTTTTTTCCACTCATAACCAAAAGGTTTTACCAGAGGCTAACACATAAAATCACTACAGAGAAACTCATCAAATTTTTTCCCCCATTCAAAATTGAAGTAAGACAAATTTCACAAGCTTTTCTTCTCACTTAAGAGGGCAGACAAATTGGAAAGGTCATTTTCTTATCTCAGTGGGATGGCTGCTTTAAGCAAAGATGGCTATGGTTTTCCATTGCTACTCACCCAGAAGTGAGTTCATGTTGCTTTGAGAAAAGCAATCATCTGTTGTTTACTCTTAGGAGAGAGTAGGGAGTACTATGGGGTAGAGAAGAATGGAGGCATTCATCTGAAAGTAGCTGGGTCTATGTGAGTTTCTTTGAAGAAAAATACTATTCTGCAGCCTATTTGAAGAAAAATACTATTCTGCAGAAGGAGAAACTCATTTACAAAGAACAACTGGAAAAGACTATCGGTCCTAAACATTTCTTGAAGTACCTTTTGACACAAATGTATTCAGCTCGGCATTTGGCGCACAGTCAACAAATTAGCAAACCTTCAACAAATTAAGAGTATGAGAACTTTAATTTTAAATCTGATACCTATTTTCAAATTTTGAAAATAAACTTTGCAAGAGGATTGTTGAATTTTTTATGTAACTGTTCTAATGCAAACACTCTAATCCAGATTTCCTACCTCCCAGTTCAGTTCTCTGTCAACTTCACCACATTTGGTGTTAATAAACATGCAGCTAGCATGCCGGCTACACATCTTGGGGAGGGAGGGCACCCCTGGCTGGCTCAGGGCGGGGGAATGAATAAATGTAACTGCTGAGCAACTGGGCCAGGAAAGAGGGTTGGAAGAGACATGAGGCTGGCTGGCCAGCTCCTGGTGTCTCCTGCCATGACAGGCAGCCGTGGCGACTGAGCATGGTGGCCCCTGTGCTGGGGCCGGATGGTGGCGCAAACACGCATGCTCACCTAGTATGGTCCCTCTTGGGCAGCCTTTAGGCCCGAATTGTGGGCAGCCTCTTACCCAAGCAGGGCCTGTCTTCACTGCATTTTCTCCATTGCTGTCTAAGGGGAAAATGGAGGGAACACAAGTCCCTACCCCTATTCTATTAGAATTGGATCCAATCCTGATGTGCTAGAGCACCTTCAGTTTCCTCAAGTTGTTCATCACCTCTCAGGACAGGGAACCAGAGTGAACTGAACAGGACCTTAGTATTCCATATACAAAGCAGACAACTATAGAAAAGTATTAAAACGTCCTCGGTTGTAGTTTCACCAACAAACTTTTATTTGGACTATAACAATAGAATAAGACGTGTAAAACTGTTAAAATGAAAGAAAAATCTGAGAACAGAATGAAAGCTGTTTTTCCAAATGTGACAACAACATCATATTAACATAAGGAAATGGCAGCAGAAAGGGAAATATATTTAAAGGCAAATTCTATCCAATTGCTTTAAAAATTATTACAGTCTTAAAACGCTAAAAATTCCACATTGGAAATGAACAACATGGGTTAGACTATATAACCACACATATAAAAATAGAGTTATACAATAAACACTTAACTTTACACGCTCAGTTCAATGCAAAGTTCAGTTAAGTGGATAGCCATTAATTTTACAACAGAGTTTTTATTTTGGAGCTGAACAAAAAATGAATTATTAGCAAAACAAAGTTAGCTAGAAAGTCCTCAGTTTTGATAAAGTATATGAACCTACAAGTCATGTACATCAGAGCCTGAAATCATAGCTAAGGGATCTATCATGCAAAATCTATATTCCCTCTTTTCTCAAGAATGGCATGAGTTTGCTTATTTCTTTACAAATAAGTGAATACACTAAAATTGGCTAGGAAGGGTGTACACAATTGGTCTTAGCTTTCAGCTCTGTCAAGATTCAGCTCTGTCGGCTCTGTCAAGATTCAGCAAGTTAGTCTACTCCATTTAAGAGTAGTTAAGAAGGGATGGCACTTATTTTTAAAAATAACTTTGGCCACAAATAAATAGAACTATCAAGGCAAAGGAGTGGGGGGATAAGTGATCAAAAACTTACTGAAGAGAGCACAGCTTTACAAAGCAAATGAGAGTCCATGGACTCTTAGCAATTTTTGTTCATTTTCATTCCAAATCTGTGGCAGAAGAGTGGGTTAAGTGTAAATTACCTGGTGACTAGAAGCATAACTGCTCCTCTTTTCATTCTTGTGATCTAACATTATGTGAAATAGAATCATTAGGTCCAAAAGGTTCTGTACAAGCATAAGGTGTAACTCGGTAGGAACACATTTCTTTATGTTGAATAGAAATGTAATGTGTTCATAATCGGCTTGTTTGAATCTATTTAAATTGCTATTTCTAGCGTGGTGTTTCTTTTTAGGGGCGGGGTGGGCTGCTGCAGGTGCAATAGCACAGACACACAAAAGTGGTCCTCCACAGCAACCAGCTATCAGGGGTTTTTCCTGCCTGGCATGTAACCCTGGATTAGAGGTGCTTTGGTAATTTACTAGCTGTTTATAGGCATAATGGGTTACAGATACTTCAGTCAATGGAATTGAGTTTGCCTGGGCCTAACAATGCAAAATTTTGCTCCTTCTGAAATGAAGGAGAGAAAAGAGAAAGCCAGTTGTAACAAGGCTACTTGGACAGGAAGAAAGAGACAGAGCACCGACTTTGTCTCAAAGACAGTCCTTGAACGACAAAGCAAAGACATGTTCCTCCATAAGATTTCCTCCAATATTAATTAGTAGTTAGATTACATGAATCAAGCATATTCTGCACTTCAACAAATAAACTTTTAATTGCGGGGAATTTGACCGGATGAATGGATATATCAAAAGGCTAATGGATGACATTGTCTTTTGAGTTATTTAATAGGCTGTGCATTCTTGGCTGTCTTTGTCTAAGGTTGCATTCACACGTTACACAGTTCTGTGTTTTTTTTCATTTCTCTGTATGTTTGGGATACATGGGAATGCTCTGATCTGCATGTTTTGGTCTAAATGTGCTTTTGAAAGATGCACATGACCAGGTCCCCAAATCCTACTTTTACATGGATGGGTGTTTTAACACCCACAGAGCTAGAACATGGGGACAGCAAGAAAATTGTGCATATTAAAAATGCACTTAATTGTGCATGTGGGAATGGAAAAATGCACCTGAATTGGCGGATCAGTCCTCCGGCAGCTGCTCTCCAGCCCAGCAGTTTCTTTTCACCTGCTCTGCAGCCAGGAGCCTTCTTGTTACTTTCATCCAGTGCTGCCTGGGTGCTCCAGTGCTTCCTCCAGGAGCTTCCTAATGAGGAAATGACTATCACCCCTATTATGAAATATGCACAGACTGTGTAACATGGGAATGTGGGGAGGAATTGAAAAGCACTTTAAGAAATCTGCGGAAGAAAACAAAAGCAGGTTTTTGGGTAACATGTGAAAGTGCCCTAAGTTCTTACTACTTGTTAGTGACAAAAGGGTGTCGTCTTTGCCAAAATGTCATAGTGAACAAGGAGAAAAGAATTAAAATAGCATCTTTTTAGGGTCCAGTCCTGCAATGTGCTCCCCATGCATTTCGCTGCTCTGCTGAATCAGACTAGAGTGCTGAGCAACTTGCAACATGAGATTTGCCCTTCTAACAGAATCCTTCATAGCATGATAAAAGACAAAGGACAGAAAGGCAGCTCCTTGAATACTGACACAGTGCTGACTTGAACGTTGTATAGCTAGGGCTATGCAGTTCAGAATGAGTGTATTCTGACCCAGTAGGCTCTTATACGACATGACTGTATAATAATCCACTTAACATGTGCAATGAATTGAACCTAAAGATGAATGAGAAAAATATAAATAGAGGACATTGATAGAGCATTTACTGGTGTGGATGTACTGGTATGACTTCAGTGACAGTTAAATGTTTCTTGGAAATGAAATACAAGAACAAAATATAGTTATAGCATCAAATTCCTCAAATATGTGAACAGAAGATAAATATACTTAAAGTGAAAAATTCAGTAAAATGCATTCATTTCTATACAACAGCATATTCCAAACTGTGTTAAACTATTTGTAGATTGTATTCTTTACACCCATTAGCTGATTTTGGTCTAAGCAATCCAGTCTTGCAGGACAGGCTGTGAAGGTAGTGTGAAACTTAGATTTTCCTTTAAAATACCATTGTCTTTTGGCCTCCTAAACCTGTAGGCCTCCTTGAAGACCAATACTTAAATACTGTGCATAGAGCTGGATTTGAAAATAATATACCCTATTTGAGTTGGGACTTGTATGTCACACAGCAGAGGTAATGTTATGTATACAGTTCGATGTGCCCAATATATAACAACACATAGAAGACATTAAAGATTAATGCCAACTTTTCTTTTGATTCCTGAGACATTCCCAATGTTTAAACAAAAAGCTGTATAATGTAGCAGTCCTTTTATTAATCAGGGAAAAAATCAAGGAGCCCATCTGGCCTTGCAACAGGTTTGAAAAAATGGGCAAATGGCTCTGCAAGTCACCTTCATTCATAAATGTTCTCCATATAATTTTAATGTAGTAGATAATAGTGTACAAAATAAGATCAAAAAGAGGGGAAAAAAGATGTATTCTATGAAGGTGTGCACAGACAACAAAAGTATTATCAAAATCAGAAATGCTAAAATGATTTAAAATGGTTATCAATGAGTTTAAAATAATTATAGACATAGTCTTATTTATCAGATAAACATGTATTTCCAACAGGTGTCATTTGCACATATTATCACAAAATGTAAAAGGAAGATTGATAAAAAGGGAAATTAATCCCAACACTATACTAGAGAAACAATGCTTACACCTTACACTTGCAACCAATTACACTTAGTTTGTACAAAAATATTGATATTTTTAAAAGACTAATGTAAAAGATTACAAGTAGGGTGTGCCTGCTACTTAATCTCACAAAACATCTTACTTTGATATGTATTCAATATACTGTAATCGACTTACTGCTACCTTAAAAACAAAGGTGGACATAAATTGGTGTCTTAGAGTAACAAGTGCTTTCACCTGCATTCTGTATCTATTCAAAACAAAAGCTAAGCCTAAATCATAACAATTCAGGAAAGGCAGTATTTCAAACACTTGTCTAAAGAGAAAATATATTGCAAATTTATGGGGAAACCATAATATGTTCAGCTTAAGGACCAAAGTGGAAATGCAGCACAGGATTAATTTCTCTGCACTGCACTATTTCCTGCCTTTTTTTAAAAAAAATTTTTTTTTTTTTTAAAAGCTCTGTTTCCGTTCAACCATTTGAACAAAAAGAACATATCTGCTCACCACCGTGTAGACTAAAGGAGGTTTAGCACATACCCTAGCAAATAACACTGAAAAGCTTAAGCCAGAGAATCTTTAAGTAAAATGAAATTGTTCTATGTACAGCATCCATTAAAGAACATTTTGGACTAATCTCAGTAATTGTGACAGTAAGATTTTAACCAATTTAAATGGTTTGTGGAAACTTTGTTTATAGTCTAAATACTCCAAGCCTAGACTGAAACAATTTACAGAGTGGTTTTTAAAATGTTAAATTTATCAATCTATTTTGGTAACTCATTCTGAAGTTTGTTCCAGCTAGCTAGTTCCACTTTATAAAATTAACTTATCTAGTGCCCTTGCATTATCTTTTCTACATTTTGCATTAAGCAATATTTACTATATCACTGTATCACGCTTTTTAAAACTGATCTCCACACAACTGGTAGAAAAAAACACAATATCCTCAAAATAGGATAAATCAAGGAAACATTAATCTGAAACTGCAAACAAAAATTTTAAAGAGAAGACCTGCAAAACCAAGAACATGTTTCAAACCTAAAATCTGCCCTCGGTTATAGCAATGTAAATCTGGGTTAATTCAATTAAAAGGAGTGTCAATCCAGATTGACACCAATATATTCAAGAAAAGAATTTGCCCCAGCAGCTTGAAATTTGTGTAAAGTTACAGGATACAATCAAATACTAGAGATGAAATGAGTAATTGCAAAAACTTCTATACCTCTCGAATTTCCAGTACCTTAATTGACTCAAAAATTTCAAGTACTAATTGCCTCGGTACCCAATAGTGTCTAATATGGGTATTGAAGTCCTGAAATGTTGACTTCCAGTCCTGACCTTTTTGGTTTTCTATCTCCATTTTGCTACTGGAAACCAGAAAAGTCAGTAAATAAGTACCAGAAAATTACCAATTGTATAGGTATCTGGGTATCCTATTGGTAACTGAGTAGCCTGTCAAATACCCAGCATGGTATTCGAAAATGCAGATATTACCTGCAGGTACCAAATTAGGTATCCATTTCACCTCTACCAAATACAGTTTCTCACATGAATTTTTTTTAATCCAGCTGTATAAAAATGACAAAAAATCAACTTAAGACGATGTGAAATAAACTAAAAATATCACTATCGAATAAAGGCCTGATCATAAGCTGGTATTTCATACACAGTGTACACACAATGTGCGCACAATATGTATTCAACATGCAAGCATCACACTATGGGTATTTTCACACAAGACACTCTCCACCCCCCCACTATACAAGTTACAAGGCACCCATAGGGCAACACCGCAGCCCTGCAACATGTATAGTGGGTGGAGAGTGTCTTGTGTGAAAATGCCCTATGGATGTGCGCCAAGTGGACAAAAAATTGTCCATGTGTTGGGTGCAGTGTGTGCAAGTTGAAAATTGTGTTGACAGTTACTAGTAGGGAACTTCAAAATGTTCAAATAATGTTTTCAAAAATTTTAGATACGAGTCAAAAACAAAAGAAAAATATCAATAGGAAATGTGTATGAAAAATAATCTTTTCAAAATATATAAATTGTTCTATGACAAATTCAAGTAAATTAATATTTATAAAATCATGCTAGGTATGTTACAAGCTTTCAGAGTTGTAGTTTGATTAACTAAAAGCCCCAAATATACACATAGCACCAAGTCATGTACCTATATACACTGTTCTATATAGTTTTTCAGATAGCAACCACATTTCCAATTATGCAAATTTCATATGAGACAGCACCTTTTTATATTATAAGAAACATGTCTAAAATAAATTTTTAAAGTTAAAAAATATTTTAAATATTTTAAATAAGATTTGGAATTACTAGAGAAGTACAAATAAGTCATGTTAACAAAAAACAGCCATGCAACATACCTGACCAGCAGTTCATTTAACTAAACTGAAAACCACCCTTGACCAAACATAGGGCAAATGTCTGCTCTGCTGCTGTAAGACCAGGAATTTCAAGGGCATTGTGCCAGATGAGAATATTGCCCATTAAATGACAGATATAATAGAACAAACAACTGCCCCCTTCCAAAATCTAGATATACTTGCTGAAGGTTCTATTCAGACCAAATTTCCATTCAGAGAATTCAAGGGCCTCTGCAAAGCTACCACACTTCTGCTGCCCTAATCCTCAAATCTCATGCCCCAAAAGTCAAAACAACGTGTATTTTTCTATCTATCCCTTGTTTTCTATGAAAATTCAGACTTTGGCAGCAGCCCTTTGACAATTGTGGATCATGTCTCCCCATAGCTCAAGCATACTGTAGAAAAAGCCAACAGGTGGTCTGCAAGCACAAGGAACAAGAGTATCCCCCGGAAGACCAGGACTTTGGTGCTGCTTTCCCCTTTTACCACCCCCAGTTTATCTTCTGTTTCTGGACAAAATATGAATGTAACACAATCTTTCTCTAGGGAATAACGGAGGCTAGGTTTCTGGTGTTCAGGCATTATCTGTAGTTCAACTTAGGCAGGAAAAAAGAAGAACTAAACAAAAATGGATAAAGCCTCTTCCTTTATCAGCCCTGTGTGACCGTACTTTTCACTTCCTGATGATTAATATTTGCTCAGCAGTCCAACTTTGAGGGATTTGTTACAATGCCCTTCAAGGTATTTTATTCTATCTTCTAGTAAGAATGTCTGCTATGGTACTAGTCACATAGGGTTTTGCAAACTGGACTGTTGTTTTCTTTGTGTTTTGGTTTGCCCAAGAGAGGTTCTGGGGTTTCCAAGCTATCACTGGCAACAACACTGGTTTCTTTGGCCTCTATCAATGGGTGATTTCAGACATTACGCTGTCCCAATTCAATACAGTGGATTCCCAGCGGGAGTGAACAGATCAACCACCCCCTGTGGTCAAAAAAAGCCCCGAACAGACATGACGGGAGCGGAACCACGGCAGGGAATCGGGCTGCTGGACCACGGCCCGGGGCAGCGCAACAGACATTATGCCGATCCCGGGCCGGACTGTGGTCAAAGCAGCCAGAAGGTGCTGGGGCGCCGCATCCCGCCTGCTGTCGTTTGCCCTTTAAATCTCCCTCCCCGGTCTGTGTTGTTGCTGGTTGCCTGGCAGTGACGCTGCATGCTTTGTCCCCGGCTGGGAATCATTGTCTTTGGTTCTGGCTGGTGGTTGCCGTTCAGACATTACTTTTTGTTGTTTCCCGCTGGGAATCTCTTTGACCACGCTTTCGGAGATTGTCCCACTGGGAGCTCTGGAAGTGTGGTTGATTTTGACCCCATGTGGGTATTGACTGTGGTGAACATCTGGCAGCCTCCAAACAGACATGCAGGGTGCTTTGGCCCCGCCGTAGAATTGACCGTGATTCACCGTGGTTGAGTGTGATCTCGTAATGTCTGAAATCACCCAATGTCTGTGACCTTTGCCTTATACTCTTTGCCAGCCTAAGTAATCTGTTTGGGTACATACTGTTAATGAAAGATTTGTTGATGGGTTGATACCTCACGTTCAATAAATGCCACCTCGTTATTCCTGTTGCTGTTTAGTACCGAAGTTGCTTTTTGAAAATAGGCTTCAGAATTTTATGTAAGAGCAAGGTCTTAATACAATTAGGTATTATCCTGGCCTGCCAAATTAGTATACATTTAGTTAACCAAAATGCCACATATTCTATGTATGTTATAACTGTTTTTTGAAGGGTGGGTCAGCACTAACCCAGTTCACAGCTGGACTAGCATTTGGCGAGTAAAAAGTAGCTTCAGTTGCCACATATGGATCCAGAAGAATTCTGCTTGATGTAAGAGGGGGTACTATAATGAAATCTGTCTCCTTCTTGTTGAAAGAAGAAATTATTTGCACAACTGATTTTAGAAATCTTGAAAGCTTTGCATGTGTTTTGGAAAACTGTTGAAAAGGGTGAAGAGACGTTCGCCACACCTTTGTGAAGCGATTGGTAACATTTAGCATGAATGGAATCCACAGCAGTCTAAGGAGCCAAACATTAGTATTAACATACAAATTCAAAAGCTTTAGGAAAGCTGTAATTTAGCTTATTTAAGCTTTGTAAGTAACAAGGTGAATAAAGCCACCATTAACAGGGTTGCAAAATTTTCACTGTCTTCAGTTCATCAACCTAAAAGGAAGGGACTTTCTATTGGATAGCTCATGATAACCATTTAGGCCTGTTGCCACCTCTAAACCAGAGAAACAAAAATATAATACATGGAATGAACTCAGGAAAATAAATCTCAGCATTAGATAGCCCCAACACTGACACTAATGTTGAAAAAGGCTCAATTTAAGTGCTTTAAAATGTCTATATACTATACAGTGTATATGGACACAATGCACTAAACAAATTTAAACTGATTCCTAAAGAGGACAAAGGCGTAAAGAGGAATCCAAATGTCTCTGGAGAAGGTTTTTATTTGCCACTTGCCCGTGGTTGAGCCTGAGATATGTGATAGTAGCAATCTGCTGGGTTGCATCTTCCGTTTGGCCCTGGAGGCCCCTGTGGACCGGGTGATCCAGGAATCCCTGATGGGCCTGGTGTTCCAGTGGCTAGTAAAATAAAGACAGCAATTAGCAGAGACATTAGCACTGAACGTCCTGGAAGCCTCGTCACATGCACTGAAGGCTGCCGCTAAACCTGGTATACAAGGGCCAGACTCTGACCTCACCACAATGGAAATCAGGAGAAATGCTCTTGGTAGTCAGGGGAGTTATGCCACAAGAAAATTAACCATGATTTTAAAAACCTTCTGTAGTAATCTGCTATTGTGGTATGATATACCCCAGTTAGTACATCACAGTTGAAAACGATAAATTTGATTGATTTGAATCTGACTACAGTTTAATATTTAAAAAAATAAACTTTATTGTGTTTAGTACAGAAATGCATGTCCAACACAAACATTTATGGGGATATTACAACCTTCCAGTGTCAGGGACAGCACATTCATATGCAAATTAGATAACATTTAGCTGTTAACAAGTATTAACATCCCAATGTTCTCTCCATTCAGAAGCAAAAAAGGAAGTGGGTGAAAACCCGCAGACAGTCAGTTTGTCTGCATTTCAAGAGCTTGAGGTATTAGGAACTATCAGGAGATTGTCTGCATTTCAATTGCTGGCTTCCATAGTAACTAATAGTGGGGTCAAAATGACCCCTTCAGCCTAATAGGATACTTTTATTCAACACAACCTTGCAAGTAAAAAAACATTATTGAAGCTTCACATTATGAAAGGGTTAACTGCTGTGTAAAGAATCTAAAGATGTAAGTTTGCTTTAAGTTGGTAACTGGACTTTTCCACTTGTATAATTGACCCCCTAATACACTTGTAATGAAATTCTTCTGTACATACGTAGAATGGCATATTATGTAAAGAAACAAAATTCTACATTGTGTTTGGGGCAAATATGACTCTAAAAGCCTGGACATATGGTGCTTTCATTTTCCCATTCATTCCAATAGGGGTCAATCATATCCCATTAGTGTTCTACTATTCCCCTTCAATTTAAAAAAATATACAACTTGGGGGGCATAAACTAGTGTGGCACAACTGACCCCATTATCCTGGAGGACTACATGAAATATGAAGTGGTACAGGTTTGCTAAAAAACTTTTATGATTTTTTTTTTTGTACAACATCCGGGGTACCATGCAATCTCATAGTCAGAGGGAATATGACAGCTGAATCAGGCTCAAGTTTTTTTTTTATCAATTCAAGCAGTAGCTTGTTTTATCAAAAGAAAGCTTGAGAAACTCACCTGAAGGGCCAGCTGTACCAGGATTACCTGGGAGTCCAATTCCAGGCTCACCTCTTTCTCCTTTCTGTCCTCTGTAACCTAGACAAGATAAGCAGATACAAAACAAATAAGAGCATCCTGTAAAAATAAACATTTTTTTCTATTTATCTATTATCAAATTCAACACATGAAAACACAGCTTTTTCTGGAGCTGATAATTCAGTTAGTGCATTATTTACCTCCCTTCTAGCAGGCAAGAAAACATCTACCAGAACTGAAGAATCCTGCACCAGAGGAGGGTTTCTGA
Organism: Sphenodon punctatus; assembly: GCA_003113815.1. NCBI lineage: Eukaryota > Metazoa > Chordata > Lepidosauria > Sphenodontia > Sphenodontidae > Sphenodon > Sphenodon punctatus. The sequence continues at coordinate 4,037,714 of QEPC01001041.1, read as the reverse complement.
ACCAAATGGCCCCACCCACTCTATAGATTTTTTATGACTTAGGCTGCAATCTGAAATATACTTGCACTGGTGGGGGCCCCATTAAAGGCAGGATCACAGCCTAAGACCCCAAAGAAATGTGCATTCTGATTCATATATTGATCCAGTTTGAAAGGGGGCAAGGAGGGCAGATATTTGGCAATCTGTAATTGAACTCACCACAATGAGCTCATTCCAATTGAACAAGCCAAGGTGTCAAAATGTAGCTCATGGAAAAAGGTAATCAAGTTTTCTGACTACACATATCCCTTCTTTTCTCTGATAGGACCTGCACTTCTTAAATGTACTGTATGCTTACATTTTAGTTTGTAAACTCTTTGAACAGGCACTTCATTTTCCTATATTTGAAAAAATGCCATGCACAGCAATCTTTACATACAAATAGAAAACCCTCAACATTTTACACTTCTCCATAGCTGCTCTCCTCTTTCAAAAGTAGGTGCTGGAACTTGTGAACATTACAGGTCCCTTCATGCAATATGCCACATTACTTTAAGTGACCAATGCTTATTAATAACAGAAATATACACTGTATGCTCCAAACTAAGCTCAGGTGTTTGTATTGATGTTTCCCAACTGGTCACACCTCAGTATTTCAGGTAAATGCAACAGAAATCTGTTCTACTGTATGCAAACACATTCAGTCCTGAAGTGGGTGCAAATTAAGTCCAACCATAAGGTTTATTGGCCCATTGTCAATATGGCTTTCATTTGGGAAAACTATGATCGATGTGCTTGGAGAAAAGAAACTAGAAAAAAAATACAGTCTCCCTTATGTAAAAATATGTATCACTTTCCAATTAAAATAGAGCAACTGAAGTTAGTTGAATATATTTTTAAAAGGGACAACAAACACAGTAAATACCACAATATCTGATTTTTATAAGATATTATAAGATAATATCTTATAAGATATAATATAATATAATATAATATAATATAATATCTTAAGATATTATAATATAAGATATTATAAGATATAAGATATTATTAGGATTATTTGGGGTCCCTGTGGCAGAATGCAACCTGATGGGGTTGCTGGAGTAATAACTGGAGAGTGGGCAGACACTGGCCCTTTAAGGACTGAATAAGTGAAGGTGTGGCCCCACCCACTCTGGGGTATATAAGAAGGCCAAGCCAGCAGGAGAGGTTAGTCTGTGTCTGACTGGCAAGGAGAAAGGAATGGTGCAGGAAAGTGGGACTTCTTGGGAACTCTCTCCAAGGTCTTGAAGAATGCTGCAGTAGAGGCAAGAGCTGAGAAGGAGTGCTCTTCCCAGAGCTAAAGCCAGCCAGAGCCAGGGGCCTGGGTGAGAGGACTTTTACCTGAGATGGAGGCTGCTGTGAAGGAAGGAAGCTGCTGTGAGGGCAAGAGCTTGGAGAAGGAGAACTCTGCCCAGGGCTAAGGCCAGGTTTTTTTGGGGGAGCCTGACTGCTAAGAGACTAAGTGAGATTTGTGTTTGGACTAGAGAGACTGTGCTAATTAAGAGACTCTTGGTGAAGACATAATAGAGCTGATTCCCAGTGAAGACTTAATTACTGGGCTTTATTCTGTGGGGATTTACCTTGGGGAGCCGTACCCTGCTATAGTCCCACTCCTCACTATCAACACGAGAGGAAATGTGTGCATGTGTAGGGGAGGGTGGTGTGGACAGGAATGCACCTTCGATTCTATTTTGAGGATTAAATCTCTGGTTACAGGAAAAATCATAGCAGTCAGGGTTAACTCTGCTGCAGTTTAAGGTAGGGCTGAAACAAAAATAGATTTTCTCTGTTTGAGGCTGGCAGCTTGGTGGGGAAAGCTTCCTGATCGCATATTTTGAGGAATGGGATGGAGCAGAGCAGGAGGAAGTGGGTAGATTCAGCTGATATCTTACCATGCTATTGGCTAGTAGGAGTCAGCAGCCAGTAGAATGCTGAAAAACTGGGCTGAGCCCTTCAGTTTTCCCCCCTCCCATCTAGAAATCCTTTCCAGATGGGAGGGGGCAGATCTTCAGCAGTCCTTTAGCTAGAAGAGTCCTTTGCAGTTGGGGTGTGTGGGTGTGTGTACTATAGGGAAGAGACAGGCTCAGCACAGCGTTTCAGTGTTCTGTTGGGTACTCAGACTCCTGCTAGCCAGTAGAATGCTAAGATATCCCCTAAATCTGCTGCTCCCTCCTGCTCTCCCCCCTCCATTCCTGAAAATTTGCAATCGGGAAGCTTTCCCCACTGAGACAAAAGCGTTTCCCCATTATACTTACCATGCATAATTTGCCTCCGGGAAAGAAACCAGAAGGGCAGAGAGTGTGAATTGGCTGGATTTTCAACAAGAAACATGAGAAGACGTGAGAAACAAACTCCATGGTGCTGATTGGGGGGTGGGGAAGGAGGGAGGGAAAGAAGGAAGTGGAAGCCACACTGTTCCTTGCCCAGCTTTCTTACGTTGGCTGGTAGCTGACTCGGGGTGCTTTCCTGCGATACTTAACATGCATGATTTGTCTATGGGACAGAATCCGGAAAGCAAAGCGCATACGGGGTTTGTAACGTGGGACTGCCCCCGCTCCCCCTGTACATTTTTGCCAGCAATCCTACAAAGGATTGCAGAATAGAGAAACCCAGCTCTGCAATCCCCCCACAAGATTAACAGAACAAATGCATGGGAGTGAAGGTGGAAGGGGACGGTCCCACATTACAAATCTCGCACATGCTTTGCCTTCCAGATACTTTCTTGGAAGCAAATTGTTTGCGCTAAATACCCTGAGACAGCTACCAACCCCAGCCAAGGTAAGAAAGCTGGGCAGGGAACAGCGTGGCTTCCTCCTCCTTCCCTCCCCCCCCATCAGCACCATGGAGTTTGTTTCTTGAGGAGAATCCAGCCAATTCTTGTCTCATTCTCACTTACAAGAACTAGACAAGAATTATGATTCTTGGCAAGAAACACGAGAATAGAGTTTCAGCCCTAGTTTAAGGTACCAATATATTTCCATGCATATTTGTGAAGGTAAAAGGTTTACTTCTTAAAAGAGAACAATTGTGGGTGACCAATCAACACTGAGGCAAAGGCAGATGTATGGATAGGGTAGTCTTGCAGCAATACTACACCGCAACAACATCACATGTGAAAACTGTATTAAAAATGGGATTAAGTATAACCACTGTGAGTATGAATGAACTTGTACTATAGGAATGGTATATGAGTGCATACACAGTTTCTATGAAACACAAATTCATTGTAACGCTCAAAAAGATAACTTATCTAGTGCAGTCATCCTGAGTCTCTCACATCAGCGCAGACCTCACTATCTGATTTTTCTTTCTCAACATTCCAACATTCCCACCTCAAGTAACATTGAAATGAAAGTGAAGTGCACAGAGCTCAAAAGAACAGAACATGCATACAGAGTGACATGCATATCATGACAAGTTATAAAAACAAGCATGCACCAAAATAGGAAACAAGCAACTTTTAAATAGGAAGGAAGAAAACCATTGTTTTCATATTAGTTATTGAGCTCTATTAAATGACCTCTGTCTCAAAAAAAACCCTTAAAGAAAGGGTGAAACAGTTTAATTGATTTTGAGTTAATATGATTGACTATTTATATCAGTTAGCTGCCCAAGGAAAATTTCTGCAATTCACTTTTTAATTGCTACTGTTTCTGTAGTTTACCCACGTAATCCGAAAAACAGTTATAGTTCCTATTTGTTATATGTCTGTCTCCCTTCATTTAATGGTAAGTACAACTTATCAAAACAAACCCTGATAATTATACTTAAAAAAACCAAACAGTGCAACAGCTAATCATTTACATTTTACATTTCTGTATGCATCATCCACAAAAAGTGTTTATAATAAATCGTATGTAAAATCTTTATAAAGAACCATATGTACATAATGATAATGTGGTAAGAAAGGGATTGCAGATTAATTTTTTTGAAAATACTATGTAAATTAAAGTCAATAAAAAGAAAATTAACATGTACAGTAATTTACATGCCTACATTGTATGGATATGAATGAGGTAAACAATAGTTAGCAGTATTTGAGTACATATTAAAACAAATATTTTGTATATATTGGTAGATTTTTATGATACCAACATTTAATAAAACATTTCTCAGGTGACTTTCTAAAACTATTGCTTTATTTTACAGAGTGTAAACAATAAGAAACACATTTATAAGTATATCAGAGCACTTTTCTAAAACAATCCAATATTCAACTCTTGCAGTAAAATTGTTGATTTAAATGAGGTATATTTTTCTCAGAATCAGAAGTAGGGTCCCTTGATTACACTTCTATAGGATAACATTCCAGTCTCCCTGAGCAAGATTTTAGGTTCTTCGTGAAAAACTCAGGCACAGTTATAAGGCAGAGATATGATGTTATGTATTTCTGCTGACAGAGTTACAACTACAAAGGTAAGTTCTTATTCAATTCAAAAAGCTTTCTAAGGCAACAGTTTTGCCAAAGCTTTTTTCTTTTGCTCCTGAAATTTTATTTTATTTAAAAAAAACAAAAAAAACCAAACAAACCAAACCAAACCCCTTCCCCCACAAATCTGTTAAAGTATGCAGCCAAATATCTCCTCAAAGTGGCAACACTATCCACATATAGAGAGGTCAGGATTGACTTTCTATATCCAGTTATATTGCAATATTGACTGTCACTGTAAATGAAATTCTGTCAACATCACTTTTCTATAATTTTCAGTTCAGTTTGTACATATATACTGCATGTAAATATTGCATAGCTATGTCCCTTTAGTCATCTTGGAAGTATAAAGGGGACTGAGTTCTTTTATTTAGAAAAGTTCGAGAAGACTTTTTGTATGTGGACTTGTCTACCTTCCCAATGCATATATAGCACCAACAGAACGGTCTACACAAGTATAAGATGCAAGCGACCAGGTGAATAAGTTGCATTGTCATAATAAAGAAAAATGATTCACAGCATTCTGCTGTGAAAATCCATGTATTTAAGAATCCTTAAATACATAAATATAACGTACTTTAACAGTTATAGAAGAAACAAATCTCCCATCTGAGCCAAAGTATAAACTCCCACTACTTATTTTACACCTGTTCCAAGTACATGGGCAGCTTAGACAGTGTTATCAAAACTACACTCAGCCTCCACCTATCAATATGACTTATGCTCCTGCTCTGCATGGTATGGAAAACAGTCTACTGCAAACACAGAAGGAACTCTGTAATAACACCAATTTTAGCCCATTTAGAGATATGTCCTGCCCTTCTAGCCTGGTTCTGGATGAAGGTTCCTTCTTTTTCCTGCAGAAGAGGAGGATTCCTTCTATTCCTGCCTTAGCCCCCTACAGAAACATTCACAAACTATCGCTAAATGCAGAATGTCTAGATTCTGTATGAGTTGCTGTATCATGCCCACCTAATCCACAATTCCTTCATTGCTCTACTGTGTTCCCAGATGAAGTGAAACCCTCCTTCTCCTCTCCCTTCAGGGCATGGTACGTGAGTTTAGGGACAAAGGAAAAATGTCACATGCTGAATGCTGGATTTTTCAGCATGGAGGCACCAATTAAATAGCTTTGCAGGAAGCCCCAGATTTGCTTGAATTAGTCATTTTTGCATGTAAAACATTAATAGAATCTGAAATAGGCCGTTTTTGCATGGATGCTCCCCCCCATTGCTCTGTGTGTGTGTGCGTGCGTGTGACCATTTGTGTGTACGCTGCAGCGGTGAATGGGGGGATGGGTGTCCAGTGTCCACCTGTGGAAACACCATGGGCAGTGGGTGGGGGTGCATGTGCGCTCCCAATGCACAACCATCTCCACCCATCACCCACCCATGGAGCCACCCAACAAAACGGAGAAGGCTCCGTGGGTGGAGATGGGTGTGCACCATGGGAAAGGGAGCACACCCACCTCCACCCAATGCTGGTGCACACCCATTCTCTCCCCCCCCTCCCCAGCAGCACCATGTGAAAACAGCCATACTTTGGCACCCTGGGGCATAAACTGCCGCTTAGTATATGTCTATAGAGTGCCCACTACAATCAATGGGACCCTGATCTTGAAAAATGAATGATAAGGAGGATAGAATACACTATAGACACCTGCATGGCTGAAAGAGAGACCACTATGCATGACACAGCAGAACTTGACTCCTTTGGTTTAAATACATCCCTAGTCAGTGAAGTTAAAGCAGGGTGAATTTGGACAAATGGACCAAAATGTGCCTCCTTTAGATCCATGAAAACCCAATCAAGTCTACAAGGTTGATGAACAATTATGCTCAATGAGACACAATTATGAAACCTAACACGTAGTTCCACTGGTACCTGTGGGATGGACTAGAGAGGGGGAGAAGAGATTAGAAAATGGTTTCAGGAGTACAACCAGTAAGTGAAACTTCGAACAGAATACAGCCTGAAGGATGTTGTCTAGTACTGGTGTAATTAACTTGTGAATAAAATGCATACAGATTTGTTTCTTATCAAAGATCTTGTCTAATAAGGTGTTTTACATCTCATTAGTGATGTAGTCTCAGAGGGCAAAAACAAGCGTGATTTGGGCCTGCTTTGGCCCAGGATCCAGCAGCAAGTGTAACACGCACTGCCAGATGTTGGCCCAGGTGACTTTTGGACAACCTCTCATGTCACAGCCTTGGCTAAGGTCTGCCCGCCCGGGCCAAAGCAAGCCAGGGTGGGTAAGCATGTCTGTGTGACTGTGGCATACCTGGCCCAGGGGCCACCATGGCTGGCAACCATAACCGTGATTTATTGGCCACTATGGCTGCCTATCATGGTGGGGGGCGGGGCCAGCCACCTGCACGTTTGTTGTACTCCCAGCTGTATCTCGGCAGTGTGGCTGGTGGGACGGCTCCCTGGCCGTGGTCACATCAGGTCAGTACTCCGACCTGATCCGGGCTGTGGCACCCAGGATGTTCCTCCCCAGGGCAGCCCATGGAGCGGTTCCCCCAGCTGCATGCCTGTTTTTTCCCATAGTAGCAAAATTTTGAAAGCTGTGGATATATTCAATATTGTAAGTTAAACTTGAAAAAGGAAGATGTAAAATACTAATCTCAGTTACATGCAGCTTAGTTGCAGGCCTTGTGCTATAGCAACTGCACAGCTAGCCTTTTTTGGTGATATTTTATTGTTCCACTGAAATTACTGTTATTTGTTCTTGGCACTTATAGAAGCACTTGAGATACATTTTTCTCAAGCACATGGCATGTTGAGCACCAAAAAAGAGGTTATTTTCAGCTTTTCTTTCCTTGTAGGGACAGTCACCATCAGTAAGGAATAATGCAGAGCTTCATTAAAGGGTTTTCTGTATATGTTCACAGTGTTTCAGTGAGTTCCTAGGATATTTTATATCAGTGGAGGAGAAGCCTTGGGGTCTGAAGGTGTGGCCCCTTTCCAGTTCTTGGGTTTGGCCCCTGGATCCAGTTCCTACCCCCTACAAAGCTGAGTTTAGGGTAGGTGAGCAGAGGAGAAGGAATACACACAAGGATAGGGACCAAATCTATGATCTGGACCTTCCTGAGCGTACCCCTTAAACAATCCTTCCCCTACTTCTAAGTGGCCCTTAAATTTCAAAGTGACCCCTGAGAGGGAAAACGTTTCTCACCCCTGCTTTATATAATTGTGTTTTGCACAATTCCTGTATGCTACCCAAACAGTCACTGTTTTTCAAGAGTACCAGGCGTACACAGGAACATAACATATGCCATGCTTTCCTCCTGAGCCATGCACGTGCTGAGACGAGAGACACATGCATTTAATATGCTTCCTTGAAGACCCTATTACATTTCTTTATTGCTGAAAGTAAACTTAAATTTGTAAGGATAGTATTTTTCAGTCTGTTCAGTATCTGAAATTTCATTTTGCTACTTGTATACAAAAATGTCTCTCAGACTGTAAGTCCTAGGGTAGGGACTGTGTCTACTCAATTACTTTGTAAAGCGCCAGGTACATTGCTAGCGCTATATAAATATTTGCTAATAACAACAACAACAACATACAGGCACAGCAGGGAAGAATGTCAAATGCACATATATGCTCCTATTGTATTAATACTACTTTGGTTTCTTATTAAAGATGTAGGTCAAACTTCTGGGTTACATTCCTTTAAAGTGTAATTTGAAATGAGCATGTCTATTTTAAATACCAGAGATGGGAAGACTTCTTCTTATTTTTGCATATAAAAATTGCACTGATCACAAGGTAAAATATGTTAGAATTCTGTGTAATTGGGACACTACTTTTTCTTATGGCTAAAGCATGAAAAAGCATTTCCCCTATAAACATAACTATCATCTTCGCTCCTTGAAATTCACTACCTGGAGCTAATTTGCATTACAATTTGCTACTTCTCCAATACATCGGCGCCTCTCCACCATGTACATTCTTATTGAACAATCTGGCAGTGACATTCAAGTTGACCATTTACAGTGATTTGAATATTTAGATAATGAACCGGTCACTGTTGTTAGGCTCTAGTCCCTTTTCTTTCTCTCCTTGATTCTTGTTTGTTCTTCTCATTCTGAGCTCATCACACTTTTCAAGCTTCAGGCAAGGGTTTGCTCTTATCAGTGTCAATAGTCTTTATTCTTCTTATAGCTTTAGCTTCCACACATCTTCAGCTTTGCTTTCATGTTCTTCAATCCAGTCTGACTTGCTCTGACTCCAGAGCAGACCAAACTAACAAAAGATAATAATTAAGAACTACCTATACACATACTGTTTATTTTTACTACCCCAACAATAATAAAAAAAAGTCCTCATTACCCTGCCAGCCTTGCCTATTACTCTCCTACCAGATTATGATCTGTACTGAAGATACATAATAAAACATGAGCTCAGATTCAGGGAAAATTTCAGGAAGGCCTGATACGGTACAATTGAGGTCTCCAATTGTTTCAATGCAGTGCAGTGTATACATTGAAATTTTGGATATGGCAAAGACCCAGTTAGAATGAAGTTGTTTGGGGGAAATAAATGCATTCACTTTAAGGAGGATTCACTACGGAGAATTTCAGTTTTCATTGATCGTTTTTTTTTACAAAAAATATTTTGTATTGTCTCTTTTCGTCAGTATTGTCTCTGGATCAGAGCTGTGACAGTTCAGAGCTACAGCTCAATTAACACTGGGTGTTCACAAAAGTGATGGGGGGCCTGGTTCGGCCTGCGCTGGTCTGATGGGGCCAGTGCCAACCCTGGGTGTTTGTTCCAGGTTGGCCAGATCTGGGTCCGGTTCAAACCCCAGCGGAGTTAGTGGCTGGACCAGAAACCCCGGGGCCTGGAACAAACCATGCCCATGGTCTGGTCCCAGGAGCTGCCCGGGCAGGAAAGAGCAGGCTGAACCGGGTGGGAGCATCTGTTTGCGTGCCCGCCTGGCCCAGTGTGGGGAGTCAACATGGCAACCAGCCATGGCTATCTGTCATGGTGGGCGGGAGCAGGGCGCCAGCTGCAGCGTAGAGGTGGAGCTGGCCAGCTGTGTGTTGCTCCTCAGCCCCTCCCCAGCCTGGTGAGGCCACGGGGACGTGTGTTCCCAGTGCCAGAGCTCACCCAGCCTCCCCTCCTCACCCCTGGGTTGGATGACGGCAGCACCGTCACATTTGTGAACACCCCATATCACCGCCACAACACTTCTGAGGTGATAATCAGGGTTCTAGAACTACGGCTCAAATGCATGAAGCCCTACAATGGAGCACTGGTATATTTTTCTTCCTTGTAAAAGTGTTTTGAACAAAATGGTCACTAGAGCAGGTTTAGATAAGCTGTCTGTCAGTATTTTAACTTAATCAATTATTAGAATTAATTAATATGCATAGATTAGAAGTTTTTAATATATAAAAACCACACATTTACTATTGGTTAATATATAGATCTAGTTTGGGAAACCACTAGTATGGATTTAAAAGTTAATTATTAGGAAGCTAAGTAGGAATTTCTACCTAGTTTAACTCTCATTAGCAATGGTATAAAGGTACAATACATATGAAAACATTTCTCTTGGAAACCCTACCTTGAGGTCCACGTTCTCCCGATGGTCCTGGTAATCCATCCTTTCCTGGTGGACCAGGTTTTCCATGAGTCTGGGAAGCCAGCAATGCAGCTGGCAACTTCAGCTGGGATACGAACTGAGCCATCCTCTCTTCATTGATGCAGAGCATGAAAAAGAAAAGAGTGAAAGAGATTTGGGTTGTACAACAAATGAGAAGGAGATAAATCCCATTTCCAGCCTTCCCTTTGATGCTCATTTAGGACAAGTTAACAAAAATAATTTTATTGTATTTTTCAAACACTTGAAGATTTCAAACACATCACCAACACTACATCAGTAGAATCAACAACAGCATCAAGTCATTCTAACAAAAATAACAAAACAACAAGACAATCACTAACCTGGGTCAAAATATTAGTACTTTCTAAAGAACTACAAAACCGAGTAACATATCAATATATGGGATAACAGACTTTGCCTAAAGACATTTTTCTACTATAAGGAAAAAAGTTCCCACAAGAATCTTTCTGCTACAGGCAACAACAACAACAATAATAAAGGCATATTTGACTGGACCCTCTGAAGCGGATATTACCAAATACTAGACCATTACATTGACTTCTTTAGGAAAAGAGATAACTGCCAAATCCTGACAAACCCAACATCCATCACAACCTCTCCATTGCAGCAAAGGAGGCTATTCGGTCTTTGAAATCTAACCACTAAATAGTCATCAAACCATCAGATAAAGGAGGCCCCAATGTAGTCCTAAACTGAGATAACTACATCATTGAAACCAATAGACAACTTTCACACTACAATTATTAGTTCTAACTCAAAGAAAATCCCACTGGAGCTCAAAGAGATCCTCAAAGCTTTCCCTAGAAAACTCAAGGAGAAACTCTAACCTCATCCTCACCCCCACTAATTCTGAAAGTACCCCAGGTACTTTCTACATGCTTTCAAAGATACGTAAACAGGGGAACCACACAGGTAGACCCATCATCTGTGGCTACAGCAGATTCGTCGAAGAAATCTCAGGACTCACAGAAACCATTTTTAAACCAATTGCCACATGGAAGGCCAGTTTCTGTCAAGTTAATACTGATTTCCTCTGTAGATGTAGTAACATAAGAAACCTCCCACAGACTACCATCCATGCAACCATGGATATAATCTCATCTCTCTATTCACCAACATCCTTCACACCGATAGCACTGTAGTATTGCCAGGTACCTCCAGCACAGTGTAGAGCACTCAAGATATTCACTTCAAGCACATTGGGATGCTTTTCTATTGCATTTTCACACACAACAAAGGAAGCAGTCACACAAGCTGTGGTGGTCCCGATTCCTCATCTGCCCTGTGGTGGGCAAGCACACCCACCACAGTTTGGGCCTCTGCTAGCGCATTGGTTACCGGAGAGCTGGCAATACAGACCACTGCCTGCAGTCATCACCAGCCGCTCCATGCCCCAGGGCTGGATGACCGAACTGCTGCTCTGCAGGATTGGGTCTGCTGCCATTAGGCAGTTGTTTGGGGGGGGGGCAGAAGGAGAGGGGTTAGGAGAAGCACACATGCTCCTCTGACCCCCTTCTCCTCCAATCAGCTGTTGGATGGGTGGGAGTCACATCCACATTCCTCGCAGGACCCCCCTCCCCATATCCGCCTGTCTAATAGCTGATCAAGAGGAGAAAGGGCTCAGAGGAGTGTGCGTACTCCTCCCAGGTCCCCCTCCCCTGATCAGTTGTCAGGTGGGTGGGAGGAGTACATGTGCTCCTCTCTGGTCCTCCTCCCTGATCCACCCACCAAACAGCTGATTGCGTGTGTGTGGGGGGGCGGGTCTGGGAATAGGACGTATCTCCTCCCAGGATTGTCTCCCCCATGATCAGCTGTTTAAGTGGTGGGGAAGAGAGTGCATGCTAGTGCTAAAACTCAGTCACTGGTTTTCCTCAGGAAACACCAAGGACTGGTGTATTCGGCCTTGATTACTCGAGTTCCAAGGAAGGGCTTTGGAACTCGGAAAACCTCAGCAAACTTCATGGAAGGGGGCCAGAGGGCAGGGAAGTGGGGGCCAGAGGCCAGCACTAGGCCCCTGCTACCCCTTCCCTGGCCGGGGAGGGAAGAGGCCAGTGGTGGCCAGAGGAGGAATGGGGGCCTAATGGGTGTCCTAGTCAGGGGTGTGGTGCTTAGTGGAGGGGGGCCTAATAGCGTGGTCAAAAGTAGGTTACTTACCTTCTGGAGGGGTCCCGTGCAATTCATCAGCACACTAGTGCCATCTTTGAAAAGGGTCAACCATGCTCAGAAAGCCATTCAGGCCCTTTCTGAGCATGCTCGGTTTTTGTGTGTTTTTTGTTTTACTTTCAAATGTACAAGCCGGGAAGAGGCCACACCCCTCCGGAAGTTAAGTAACCCACCCTGACCCCTCTGCTAGGTCCCCTGCTCCCTCTCAAGCACCCCACCCCTGACCAAGGATCAGAGGGGTGGCCTGAACACTCAGAACCACTCCTTGGACCCTTAGAGAATATTTGCAAATTGTTTTCCCCTCGTTGGAACAACCCTAGTGCATGCTCTTCCCAGGTTGTGCTCCCCCATGACCAGCTGTTAGGCGAGCAGGATGAACGCGTTCTTCTGGGCCTAATCCACAGACACCACCTCACAGCAGGGCTACACACCCATGCCACATGGGAGGTAGCCCGTTAGCCCACTTTGGGCAATGTTACTACGTGCTGCATCCCTGGCCTGTTTCAAAGGACACACTGCATCGTAGCTGGCAGCCTGCTCTGCCCTTGGATGGGGTGAACATTTGGCAGCTGCAGGGCATACAAGCTACTGCATCACGTGTTAACATTGCCTAAAGTAGGCTAAGGTTTCCCAAAGTGGGATAACGGTTCGTGGGGCTGCACCCAAATTCACATTCAACAACAAACGCTATGTTCAAACCCTGGGGGCAGCTATAGGTATGTAAATGCCCACTCACCATAACTTCTTTATGCGTACCTTGAAGATGAATACATGGAACAATGTACTACCTTTCTTATACACTAAATTGATGATATTTTTTATTATGTGGACAGAAAACCTAGATTCTCTCTTAGATTTCCACAAAAAAAAACCTTCAATAACCACCATCCCTCTATCAAACAAACCCTAGAGCATTCCCATACAGATACCAACTTCCTGGACACCACATTCAGCATAAAGAATAAAACCCTACAGATAACAATATACAAGAAACCAACAGATCATAATATCTACCTGCATAGGTCCAGCAACCACTCAAAACACTTAAAAAAATAATAATTGTGCCATCTACAACTAAGACCTCATATAGCGCTCTGAAAACACCGTGCATGTCTTACCATACTAAGGCATACTATACTGCCTATACTAAGCAAGGGGTCTCAAACTACAGTATGGCAGGACTGCCCCGCTTGTGCAAAGGGCATTTAAAGATACCCATAACTGCTGGGTAAAGCAGGCAGAAGAAAAGCTTGTCTGCATTGGTCTTTCCCCAGCGGGTTTAGCCCTCTGTGGATTCACCACTGGGAAGAAAATTATTACACAGAGAATCCGGGATATTAGTTCTCAGCAGGAAGTGGCCCTACTCCGGACAAAGATCTCTTTGATAGATTTCCTGGATCTTTATGGGAATCAGCTGTCTCCCCACCCTTACCTTCAGTTTCATCTGCCTCATTCGGTTCGTAGGTGTCTTACCCTGGCCCGAATTAACATATTCCCCACAGCCCTAACTGAGGGCCGGTTTTCGAGATTGCACCCTTCCCTGTGCTTTTGCGATTGTGCCAGGGCGGTACCTGGGCAGATTGAATCTCTTGACCATGTTCTTTTTCATTGCCCTAGGTGGCATGGTATTCGAGCCAAATGGTTAGCCCCTTTTTTTACTAGTTCTGTTAATCCTGTTAACCCTGGCACATGGCGAATATGTCTGGCTGGGCAAGATGAAGCTTTATCTGGGAGGGTGACGTTCTTTTTATTCAATGTCCTTCGGGCTAAGCAGCCTCCTTAGATTTGGTTTCTGTGGTTTTTTTTTTTAAAATATACAACGGGATTTTTGCTTGTTTATGCCTTGGATTGTGGCTCTCCTTTCTCTTTTGTATTTTATATGTTTTGTTTGTCTTGTTATGGCATCAGCTAAACAATAAAATGTATTAATTCATTCACTAAGCAAGGGCACTCTATCAGATAAGCGAGCCATATAATGAAATGGGCTACTCCAAATAGAACTTGCTACAATATTCAATTCAATTCAATTTTATTATGCTTTGACCATTGGCCATCACAAAAGCAAAATACAAAACATCATAATTTCAAATAAAATAGCTTGACCTAATACAAATTAGGAAAAGGACTAAAATATAAAAACTTTTCCTAGTAACCAGGAGTTCCAGCCCCTAGAGTAAATCATTTTAAAACAACCAAGCAAATTTTGGTTATGGGGGCGGGGGGAAGCTCAGAAGTATAACTGGAAGATAAAAAGTAAAAAATATTTACAAAATAACACCTACTGCTATTTGGGTATTACTTTTAGTAGTAATGGGCTATGGTCACGACACCACAAACAGATTGGATTAAAGGCTGCTATGTCAGGGGATATTGAGATTGGCAGCTGGATCTATGCCAGTGAAACTCTCTTTAATCCTCAAAGTCTTTAAGGCCAAAGTTCAATCTATGCTGACTTTTGGATCAGCAATAACAGCATTTGATAATGTTATGGACCTTGAAAGAGTCCAAAATAAATTTTTACGGAAGCTTTCGAGAGTCCCACAGAGTATACCTGGGGCAATAGTGAGAGTTGAAACGGGTACACTAGCCATTGCATGTATCGGGAAGCAAGCCCGTCTACGATACTGGATAAAGTTGTGTAACCAGAGTGAAACTACTTTGTCATCTCAGTGCCTACTGGAAGAACTAAACTGAAGGTGCCTGACAATATCCTTGGCTTACTCAAATGCTTGTTTATCTGAGAGGCATGGGTCTTTCCTTCACATGTTTTTGGCTGGAAAAATGAGAGTCAGCAAAAATTTTTAGCTACCATTCGAGCGGCCGACATTGCCCGGCAGGAGGATTTGGCAGTGGCACCTATGTGGAAAGTTGCACCATGGCATTCCAAGATTAAGCAAGTGCATAGGTTTGAAGCTTATCTTGACATATTTAAGGCTTCGTCTCTTCGTAGAAACTTTACGCTCTTGAGGTTCCAACAATTCCATTCTGTGGTTACGCTAGGAAAGTCTTATGCCAATCGTACCTGTTCGTGCAAGGCCGCAGAGATAGAAGATTTGCCTCATATATTGTTCCAGTGATCCTTGTATGAGAACATTAGGGAACTATGGATTAAACCACTGTGGACGGGGAAGGAGCACTTCCCTTTTTGCCATAAAATTATCCTATTACTGACTACAGAGTCAGAGTATGAGCTGAAGCATATAGCATCTTTTGCCCTCCTTGCAGCAAGGATTCGTGAGGGAGTGCTCTCATAATCTGAGGCACCTTTTCCAGAGGTAACGGTTGGCTGATTGCCATTCATTTTATTTAGCAAGTATGGTTAGATTAGTATCTAGCCTAAGGTATTGGGAATATGGGGTTGAACTCTATTGGAAAGGGGTCTGGTATTCTTATATTTTGAATGCTATATTTTTAATGCTAATTGGGAATTGTTCTATGTCTACCTGAGTTGTTGTGGTTGTATATTTTTACTGGCAATGGCGTGGGATAGTGTCGGAATAAAGCCTATTTATTAAGCTAATATGTTTGTATTGGGTGTTGTAAAGTATAATAGATGTCATTGTTCTATTATCAGACAAGTTGGTGAATTTTGGTTGACAGCATCCAATAGATTTGTGCTTTGGGATGATGCCAATTTACGACACCCAGATGTTAATATTTGAGGTTCAATTTGTTTTATCTAATGCAATTCTAAGTATATGATGATTGAATCTGTTGTTTATGGTTTTGTTTGTCTTGGGCCATGGCGAGAGCCAGTGCCGTCAAATAAACTAACTAACTAACCAAGCAAATTTAACAATAAGACTATAAACACTAACAGGATAAACCCAAACCCTATTTTCGGCAACATACCTCAGAACATCTGAGGTATGTCGACTTCTTAGCCGCCCTCTCCTGCCACAGTAGCTTGGGGCGGCTCACAACAGTTAAAAAACATATACAAATATAACACAATACAATTCTATAATAAACAACATATTTATTAATTATTAAAACAATATTATAATATTACAACAATATAATATAAAATCCATAAAGCAACCCAGGCAGAGCCAAAAAAACCAACTCCCTCCCCCCCGCATCATCCCCCCCATCACCCTCGCCAAAAGCCTGGTGGAACAGCCAGGTCTTACATTGTCTTTGGAAAGAGGGGTGGTCTGGGGCCTGGTGGACCTCTGACGGGAGGGAGTTCCACAGCTGCGGTGCAGTGACCGAGAACACCCCCCTCATTGTTGCAACCTGAGTTACCCGGGGAACCCTGAAGGAGGCATCCCCAGTCAACCGCAAGGGACGGTCCAGAACCTGGGGGATGAAGCAATCTCGCAGATAAGCAGGGCCCAGGCCATTTAGGGCTTTATAGGTCAATACCAACACCTTGAATTGGACCCAGAAAACTATAGGCAGCCAGTGCAAAGAATGAAGCACTGGTGTAATGTTGTTATGGCTACCCATCCCCATAAGGAGATGGTCTGCCACGTTCTGCACCAGCTGCAGTCTCCGGACTGTCACCAAAGGTTAGCTATCCCCATGTAGAGCGCGTTGCAATAGTTCAGTCTTGTAGTGATGAAAGCATGGATGATGGTGGCCAGAACAGTGTCAGACATATGGCTGAAGCTGTTGTATCAGAACTGATGACAGAACCAGAACACAATGAACTCATGATTTCACTCTGAACAGGATGAAATTCCTTCTCTGCCATTATTTGAATTCAGAAACCTAAAGAATGTCTAAAGATGTAAAACATTATGAGATCTTGGATAAAAACTGAGCCAAGTTCCACATTATAAGAAATTGGACTTGTATGGAATTGCAATACAGTGAGAGTAGTCAATTTTGGTTGGTACAGAGAAGTGTACAAACAGGTCATAACTGGAAAGATCTATTCCATGACATTAACTACTGGCATCCAGCAATCATAGGTCTCATGCCCCTGACAAACTTAACTAATAGCTCTTTGTGGACCTATGCTCTGGAGTTACTGAGTCCTTGTTAAAACCCAATTATATCTGTCACAACATCCCCAGCAATGAGTTCGGCAAGTAGTGTGCTGTGTGAAAAAATGCTCCCTTTTATTTGTTTTAAAACTGTTGCCAGTTAAGTTCATGGAGTGTCCCCTAGTTCTAGTATTTTGAGAAAAGATAAATAACAACTCCCTATTTACTTGCTCTCCTCAACTCATAATTTTGTAAACCTCTATTGTACCTCTCCACAGCTGAACACTCCTAACCTTTTGAGCATCTTACCATTGGGAAGGGGAACTGCATACATTGTTCAAGATGAAGTTGCACCATGAATACACACAGTGGCATTATGATACTTTCCCTTTTAATGTCTATTTGTTTCCTAGTCTGTTTGCCTTTTTGACAGCTGCTATACACTGAGCTGATGTTTCCAGTGAACTACCCTTGGCAGCAAATTACGGTAGCTAGGGCCAGACTTTGAATTTGTGGAGCCCAGGGCAAAGACAAAAGGCAGGGACCCTGGTGGCCCCTTCCCCTTGGGACAATGTCTGTGATGCCCTTAAGGTGGTCATGTTTGGGACCACACTGAGAGGGAATAGTGCCCCTAACCTGTCCTGGTGAAAATAAAGGTGACTGTGGATTCCTCAGAAAGAGCGGAGCTTAAGGTCAGCCCTGCCAATACCTGTCTTCTGAGGGGGGTTTGTTTTAAGGCCTTTCAACAACTGATTCTGAAGAAAGTCTAACACCTTTGTCACTTCTGTTGTATTGGGATCTAGACCAGCCTGCTCATACCATACAATAAAGCTAGGCCAGGAAGTCCATGTTTGTAGATTTCTTCCTGGCCATGAGGAGAATAGAGAAAACATCCTCTGAGTACTTAATAGCTCTCAAATATGTCCATCCAGCCTTCAGGCTGTCCAGGTCCTAGTGTAGAATGGGCCTCTGAGACAACAAGACAGGATCCTCCAGTAGAGCAGAATGAAGGTAGTGTCCTCCAGTAAACCGAGGATTTCCAAATACCATGGGCATCTGGGCCAGCAAGGGACCACCAGATGCCCTCTCCTTGATCCTCCTGATTGCAAAAGGGTGGAAAGACATAGATGAGTCCTCTTGGCCTTGGCCTGAAATCTGTGCCGTGGATCTGCCCCCTACCCTTGTGAGCATGCCCGCACCTCTGCCCCATTATCCTGAGCTCAGTTTTTCAGTGGTTGGGAGTAGCGACTGGATCCAGGGGCTGCATAAAAACTTGCCAAGGGCTGCATTTGGCCCCCAGGCCTGAGGTTCCCCACCCCTAAGCTAAAGCCTCTATGCCAAGGGTGGGCAACCTCTGTTTGGTGGTTTTTTTGTGGTCTAGGGCTGGTCAAACAGCCCCCGGAGACTCCCCTGCACTCCCACTGAAATGACCTGGTGGCTGTGCTCCATGGTCCACCAGAAGCTTGCCAACAACTGGATGCCCACAGTGTACCTCTGGGCCAGTAGTCAAGTCCCCTACATAGGGGGACATGTCACCTACATAGGGGGTTATGTTCACCATGTGGAACCTTGTGAGCATGAGGATCTAGCTCTGAGGAGGACAATGGAAGGGTTCCCTCTTCCCTGATCTTTGCCCCCTGCCTGCTGATTCTGCACCTTGTTGTTCACTGATGAAGCAAATAGATCCAGCACAAGAAACCCATACAAGCAAGAAACCATCTGGAAAAACCCTTGGTACAGGGGTCATTCCCCTGGGTCTAGTTTCTCCCTGCTGACTCTGAGCCAATCTGCTTAGAGTTTAGATTCTCCCTTGATTTGATCTGTTCGCAGCGATCTGACATTCTGCTCTGCCTATGTTAGGAGCTTAACCTCCTTTCTGTGCAAGGTCTTGAATCACATTCCTTCCTGCCTGCTGACATACACCATGGCTGTGGTCTTGTCAGTATGTTTAAGAATATCCTGATTTTCTAATCTGTGGGGCAAACTGCAGGAGTGCCAACCAAATGTCTCTTGGGTCTAGTCAATTTATGTGGTGTTGGTATCATTGTGTTGTTGAAATGAGCCACACAGCTGGACAGACGCATGTCCATCATGATCAGGCATCTCCTGGGTTCTCGGATGAGAAGGCTGCTATTGTTTAGCTTTCCTACTGGGACAATCACCATTTCAGGGAATCCTGGACAGAGTGTGGGAGGGCTAAGTAAATCTTGGCTCAGTTTGCTACCATTTTCTGATAGTCTGCTAGAAAGGCTTGAAAAGGTCTCAACTAGAATTAGGGCCCAGCTGACCTTCTCTATTCATGAGACCATAGATTGTAAGACACTGGCTAGAGTCATCAGATTGCTGGCCTGCTCCCATCAGATCTGTTGTATTAGGCATCTCATCTTACACTCCATGGACAAAAACACCATGTCTAGCCAAATGTCTAGGACAACTCCCAGGTGAGAAAGTCTCTGCACCTGGGAGCTTTACCCCCAATTTACAACAGAGCTGTGATACTTAAGACACTTCAACATGGATGTTGCATCCCAGAGGGTCTAATCAAAATATCTGGATCTGATATAAATATCATCGAGGTAGGGGTGGCAGTGTATTCTCTGTTTCCTCAGTGACACTATCAGTACAACCAGAACCTTGGTGAACAGTCTCAGGGATGAGGCCAGCTGAATGATAGTGAGCTCCAGTGTACACAAAGTGCAGGAATCAACAATGAGCCAGTCAAAATTTCCCAGCTTTGAGAGGTCCTAGGATTGATTTCAGCATCTCCATCCTGAATTTCTGTGGCCTAATGTACTTGTTTAGTCTATTCAGATCCAGGGTAGAACAGGTGCCTGTGTTCTTTTTGTGATCTGTAAATAAAATAGAGTACACTTTGGAGAATGATATAGATCTTGGCACTGGTTCTTGGCAAGTGGTGAATAGCATCCAGATTCCTTTTGTGCTTGGAGGGGTCTTGCAACATTGCCAAGGCCATGAAGGTAGAAAGGGAAAAACAGTTGAATGCTAACTTGTACCCCTTCTTGATCATCTCTCTCATTCAGCTATTTGAAGTGGTCATCAACCAATGATGAGTGAACTGTTAAAGTCCTCCTTCAACTTGCTGCCAGCTGGGAGAAGAACAGTAATCAAGAGGAGACCTTCTGATTCTGCCCAGTCTCTGGTTGCATTTTTCCCCTTGTTCTCCTCTTCTCTGCTACCTTGGCTTTGATGGGCAAAAGTCTGCAATGTATAGCTGAAGGATCAATCAAAAGGAAGCTCTATGAAACAAAGGTCTTTTAGAGTCTTTCTTGGAAGCCGTGACTGGAAGTGCTCTCTTCAGGTTCATCTGTCATGGCTTTATGCATCCGTTTATCTCAGAAGAAGGGGCTGTTAGGACTACCTTGGCATGGTAGCCAATTTTCCAGGGCCAAAGCCAGATACAGGCGAGGGAGTACTCCCAGAAGTTCCTCTTACTGCAGGGAAAGGCAGCCATTAAAAAGGCCCCCAAAGTGAGAAGCCAGAATGGGATCTGCCTTAATCTCCCTTTTCATCGCATGGAGATGCAGAGGCACAAAGGGACTTTGATAGCCCTGGTTAACTCTCTTTTGGGGGTGTCCT
This sequence comes from Sphenodon punctatus, assembly GCA_003113815.1. Taxonomy (NCBI): domain Eukaryota; kingdom Metazoa; phylum Chordata; class Lepidosauria; order Sphenodontia; family Sphenodontidae; genus Sphenodon; species Sphenodon punctatus. The sequence goes on along the minus strand of QEPC01001041.1, from coordinate 4,016,932 downwards.
TTAAGGCTGGGGCTGAGAAAAGTTCAGGTAAACTATTTTAATCAGGAGTAAGTGGTTTGTGGATTGTGACCATTGCAATTAAAACACTAACTTGTTTACAGAGAAATTGAGGAATAGACTGGAATCGGACATAATTATTAAAAAATTACATTACTAAAGTTTATTTCCATTTCTACACTGTCCCTCACATAGACAGGAATTAGGGCTGAAGCGAGAGGGAAATATTTTTCTCGTGAATAATTCATGAGAATTGAGAGGGAGGACCGAGAACTCGGATATTCTTGCCCCCCCCCTCAAGTTCTCACAAATTACTTGAGGGGGCCAGGGTTGGGGGGGCACTGACACGGGAGCCAGAGCTGACCAGGGGGCAAAGACAAGTCCCTGGGCACCTCCTGGCCCCGCCAGGCCTCCCAGTCTGGGGGGGAGGGGAAGTTTGGGCGGGGCCAGGGCTGGGGGTTGGGTGCCTATCGGTGCGTGTGTGTGTCAAGCAGGGCACCATTCAGGGGGGTACTGACCCCACTGCTGGGCTCTGTTCTGCCACTTGTGTTTAAAAAAGAAGGGGGGGAAAAGCCTTGGACATGTGCAGAGCTGCTCAGCCCTGGCTGCCCTTTTCAAAGATGGTCCCCACAGGGCGGAGTAGCGCTCCTGTGCATGCTCGGCCCTGCGGGGGCCAATCTTTCAAAAGGACAGCCAGGGCTGCGCAGGTCTGTGCATGCCGAAGGCTTCCCCCCCACCTTCCTTTTTAAACACAAGCGATGGCATGGCGTGGAGCACAGCGGTGGGGTCGGGACCTGCCTGAATGGTGAGTAATTCCCTGCTAGGCCCTCAACCCCTAGCCCTGCCCAAACTTTCTCTTTCCCCCTCAGGCTGGGAGGCCTGGAGGCCCCCTGGTCAGCTCTGTCTCCTATGCCAGCCCCTGCCTGGCACCCTCGAAATCTCGACGGTTCCCGACGAGAAGGGGAGACATTCTCACTTTGTCTTGAGGCGAGACAGGAACTTGCCCTTCTTGTCGGAAACTGGCGAGAATTGCGAGGCGAGTTTCAGCCCTAACAGGAATGAAACTAAAGGGTATCAAAGGCAGTGGGTGCCCTCCAGAAAGTATTTCAGGTTACTTTTTCTGCTACTCCACACACTGGAAGAGTAGAATAGCATCATACTATGTGTAGTAAAATCTTTGCTATCCCAATAATAGACTTTGCCATTTCTTTGCCCCCCTGAACTAATTATTCTAGCATCTCCCCTACCTGTAGACATGATAAAGTACACGTTTCTATAGGTAACGTTAGATATTAAAACCCTCATCCAGCATCATGGGGTAATTTCCTACCCCCAGGGCACATCTCATGCAATAATGTAGAAGTTAGTGGCCCTCTGACTTTGTCCTTTTAGGACACTGTCATTGACACCCTCGCATTTACACCCTGTCCCTTGCCAAACTCATTGCCTCCCACGGCTTCCAATATCACCTTTACGCTGACGGCACTCAACTCTATCTCTTCACCCCCTCTCTTTCCCCTTTTATCCAAGCTCGCTTCATCAACTGTCTCTCTGATATCTCTTCCTGGATGTCCCAATGTCAGCTCAAGCTCAACATGGCTAAGACTGAACTCCTTGTGTTTCCTCCCTACCCTTCCACCCACTCTTCCCTCTCCATCCTTATTAATGGAGTCACCATCCATCCCATCCCACAAGCCCGTAGCTTGGGCTTTGTCTTCGACGCTCACCTTTCCTTTAAACCTTACATCGACTCTGTTGCCAGGTCCTGTCACTTTGCCCTCCGTAACATTGTACGGATTCTCCCCTTTCTCTCTGTCTCCTCAGCCAAAACCCTTGTTCACGCCATGGTCATCTCTCGCCTTGACTACTGCAACTTCCTCCTTGTTGGCCTCCCCCACTCTCATCTGTCCCCCCTTATTTCCATCCCAAACTCCGCTGCTAGGCTCATCCACCTGGCCCGTCGCTTCGACCACGTGCAGCCTCTCCTCACTTCACTGGCTCCCCCTTCCCACACTCATCCTTCACAAACTCCTGGTATTTACTTACAAAACCCTTCACAACCTGGCTCCCCTTTACCTCTCAGCCCTTATCTCCTTACACACTCCTGCATGCACTCTCTGCTCCTCCTCTGTCCCCTCCCTTGCTCTCCCTCATNCCTTGCTCTCCCTCATCTCCCCTGCTCCCCTAACTGCCTTCGTCCCTTCTCCCTTGCTGCCCCCCATGCTTGGAACTCCCTCCCTGCCCACATCCGCCTCGCCTCCTCCCTCTGCACCTTCAAATCCCTCCTCAAAACCCACTTCTTCCTCGCCGCCTTTCCTGACGCCTGTTAGAACTTCCCTCTCAATACTTACTGTCTGCCATCCCCCATTGACTTCTGCCTAACTGCAACCAAACCAGGCACGTGCACCTGAGACTTTGCATCCGCTTGACTGTTTTTATCCCTTGTCTTTCCCTATGTCCCCTATCCTTGTCTTCCCCCTCCGAGTCTATTAGATAGATTGTAAGCCATAGGCAGGAACCATGTCTATTGCATTGTTCTGTAAAGCGCCAGGTACACAGCTGGTGCTATACAAATGCTAATGCTAATGCTAATAATGCTAATAATAATAATACACAACATCCCCAAAGGACAGTCAGTTACCATTAACTTCTTTTCTGTGGATGAAAAACCGCCTAGGTTAACATGTTATTTCATGGTGCAAATGGGGTTGGGTTGGGGTAACTTGTTACCCCAATGCAATTTTATGTTCTCTTGCTATTCCAATTAGCTTTGTAGAGCAACAAAGACAATATTTATCTAATATAACCATATTTGTTTAATATATAACAGTTTTGTGCCACTTACAGAGTCCTTCAGCTTCCCCATGAAAGTGGCTGTGAGGGGCTGATTCTGCAAGATTGCTTGCAGAAAAAAACCCCTTTGTTTTCAGAACCTGTTTGGCTGATTTCAAGTTTCAGGCGGCAGGTTCACAACCATTCTTGTATCCAAACAACAAATGGCTGCCCCTCCCCCTCTCTGCAAAGACATACAGCTTGTGTCCCTCCACTGCTGAAAGCATCCCCAAATCCCTGCACCTTCAACAGTAAGCATTTGATTCCTCCTCCCAGACTCCTTGCTCTCAGGGTGGCTGCCAGCTGGGCTCTGTGCCAAGATGGAAGGGGCATCCAGCTGGGCTCTGTGGCATTGGCTGTCATTGGTCATCATTGCAATTGTGATTGGTTACTGATTATTTATTTATTATTTGTACTTGCTACCCTGCCCCTCTCACCTAAGGCGACTTCATATTATGCATATGGGGTACAAACGTGCCCCACATGACACTGGGATCTGTGCCATTGGTCACTGGTTGTCATATTGGTCATTGGTTGTCATTCCAATCGCCATTTGCTACTGGTTATGCATATGCGGTAGAAACGTACCCCACAAGACACAATATTAACTCAGTTGTATATGTTTGGGGTTTTTTGCATGGGTTGGGGGTGGGGTTGTATATTGTGACACATACTGACTTCAGCTGTCACATTAAATTACATTTGATTGTGGTACAATATACCGCACAGCAGTATCTTCCAGGGTACAAAGTGATCCCACAATAACAACAACAACGTTGTTGTTTTAATGAAATTGAGTGAGGGTTAAACTAGCTAATAATTACAGCTAATAGCTGAAACAATTTTACTTGTGGCAGCTGTGTGACAAAGGCATGCTGCACTCTGCAGGCTGGGGCTTGGGATGAAGAGGCTGGCACTTCCAGCAGAACCCCAGACTGGGCCTAGCCCCATGGTTCAAGGCTGGATTCCATAGTGTTATGGGTTGGACTAGAAACACCATAAGACCACCCTCTTGTGCTATTTTTATTATACATGAAACCAGTTCTGGCTAAAACCATGAGGTACAGTGTTATACAAAAATAAAATATAAAAACAAATAAAGCTGCCATTTGAGTTCTAACTGAACTCAGTGTTTGGAATGGCAGTAGATTTTTATTCTAGCAAAATCGGTTAACCTATCAAAAACAAGGGCCCTGTTCAATAGGGCGCAAGTGCATAGAGGATGGGTGGGTGGGCGGTGCGTGGGTGGCCCGTTACACAGACGCTCACCCACCTCTGTTGTCCCCACTGCCTCCATGCATGGGCAATGGGTGGAAATGGGAGGAGGTGGGGGGGAGCGCGGAAGCATGCACGCACACCAACCCGCCACAGTCGTCACACAGGCCCACACGTGGGCTGTAGATTATTTTTATGATTGTATTGTAGTTTTTACAATATTCATTTGCTTTTTCTTGGTTTAGTATATAAATATTTTTTATATTTATCCACGTTCCACACGTTCGCCTTGGTTTCTAGCGTTGTGCTGTTTCCCCCCCCACTTTTGGTTTTGCACACGTGTAAAAAAGGCCATAGTTTTACATATAATCAGGATAATTGTTAATCTGCTCAAAAAATAGGAAACTGACACAGTTAGAAAATCATTTTTCTGAACTTAGATGATCTTTTTCTTAATGATCCAATTAAGATATTTAATTGAAAAAGATAAGCCCACTAGTGTGATATGACATGGTGTTGTATAATCCAAATTCAACTGAAGCTTCTAAGTAACAGAGAGAATACAAATAAAGGAAAGTAAGAAGAGAAAACAGCAGGAACTACAGAATAATTTATGCATCAAGGAGTTGCAGAAAAATCTAAAAATAAATACCTATGTACCACTTATCTTCATTTAAAAGCCATTCAAAATTAGTAACCACTTTCACTTAATTCCTTACTATATAAGGTACAGGAAAAAATAATTAAAGTTTAATAATTGCTTCTTTAGTTTTGATGCTGTTTTTGATTTTTTATTATTATTATTATTATTATTATTATTATTATTATTATTCTGTCCTGTTTCCAAAGCTGTAGTTTTCATATGAATGTATTTGTTTGAGCTGGATTATATTTTGATGGCCTATATTTTTGGTATATTTTATTGCTATTTTATTTTAATACTTGCATTGCTACTTTATATGTTAGCTGTCTCAACCTTTGGAAAAGGGTGGGATAGAAATCTCAATCAGTTAATCAATATAATACATATTCTTTTAAATAAAAAACACACAATTAATGGTGAATCTCTCAAGTAGTTGGAAATAAAATTGCATGTTTTAACAGCTATCTAGTTAGTTGCCCGAAGAGGATGGGAATCAGTCTTTTAATATAAAAGTTTTAAAATTTTGTGTTCTGTTCTCTTAATTCTTTAACTCTTCAATTAGTTCTTAATTTTCTAACTATTAGCATTTTAAACAAGTTTAAAAAAACAACAACAACAAACTATTCTACATTGTATGATGTAAGGTGTCAGTTAGGAGTTTTCTGAACTTGTAGTAACAATAATTTGTATCATTCTTATCACATTAGATAGACTTTAACTTTTCGTATGGAGTGGGGAGCCTCTGGCCCGCAGTCCTTTTGTTGCCCGTGGCCAGCCAACAGCTTCACGAGGCTCCCCCACACTTCCATTGAAACAGCCTGGCATCTGCACTCTACAGCCTGCCCGTGGCCTGCCACTGCCAGCCGTTGGATGCCTGCAGAGCACTTCCAGGCCAGCAGCCATGTCTCTGTGTAGGAGAGAGGACCTACCCACTACATAAGGTGATGCTCTGACTGGCAAAGTCATACAGACAGGGGCGTAGCTAGGTTGGAATGGGCCCTGGTACAGACGATGGAATGGGCCCCCTGCAGGACATTCCACTCACGTGCAATTGAACTCTATTGTGTTTGCGGGCCTCCCAGGCTCTTGAGCCCTGCACCTATTGGATCCAGCCCAGGGGGTGGGGATGAAAGAAGAAATGTTCCCCATCCCTGTTTTAGTTGGTCTGCTCTCTAAAAAGTGTTAGTGAAATAAGTACATGGAAAAGTAGTCAGAAAAATATACAAAGAATATACAAAAGTAAACAACTAGAACAGAACAGAACAGAACAGAACAGAACAGTCATACTTTGTTGTACAATACTTTATTTCCTTACCTTCAAAAATTCTAAGAACCTCTTGTTTGATGTATTTTTTTATTTCTTCAAATGCAACTGTATCAGCCTGATGAGGAAGCAAAGGGCAGATACAAACAAGTTAACTACAAGGATGACACTCTTGGCACTAAGGAATACTAAGAAACAGAGCCAATCAAAGGTAAAGGCGACTTATAGCAAGTGCAGCACAGTATTGTACATCACAATATTATGCACTGATCCTCAAAAATTCTGCGTATATGCAGGGCTGCACCACTGCAGCACCTCGATGATTAAAACCTATGAGAGGAAAATTCATATGGTTTCACAAAAGCTAGCATGATTCACATATATGTGAGGTTAGAAACTGTCACCATCACATTTTACACCATCACAGCGTAAGCCACTATGAGACACCTGTGGTGCAGTCTGTGGGGTAAAACATTCAAATGAAATGAAAAATTGAAAAAAAAAATTTTTTGTAAACGTTTGAAAAGATAGACGTAGTATTGTTCTATCCCTCTCATCTATACCAGGGGTGGGGAACCTTTTCAGGCCTGGGGGCCACATTGTTTGTACCCAAACATGCTGGAAGGCCGCATGTTTAAAAGCAATTATAAATCAATTCTAATTAATTAATTAATTAGAATTAAGACTAGTGCATTAGGGAAACACATTCATTCTCTCACACGCTCTTCTCTCTCTCTGACACACACACACACACACACACACACACTCACACAAACTCAGCTCTCTCACGCACATTCAAGCACGCAGATTCACACACACATGCACACATTCAAACACACTGACTTATTCAGACAAACTCACACTGACTCATTCAAACAAACAAACCCTCACTCACACACAGAGTCATTCAAACTTACACATACACACAAGGGGGGCGGCCCCCTGCCCACACACCTGCTGCTGCTACTGCTGCCGCCTGGCCTCAGGCTGTTTGGAGGTTGTGCTCAGTGTGTGCCTCTCCGGGTGCGTGCGCATGCCGGGTCCAGCCATTCCCTGAATTTGGTATACTGGGACTATGTTTCCCAACATTCCAGATTCAGGAAATGGCTGGTCCCGGTGTACACACACGCCCAGAGAGGCACACAGCGGGACATTTGAAATTTCCATGCTGCTGGTGAGCCTGAGGGAAGGGTTTGGGTGTCAGGCCAAGAGGCTGAAGAAAATCACCCCGCTGGCTGGAAGTGACCCACGGGCCGAGGGTTCCCCACCCCCTGCTCTACATGTTTGTCTGTCTCATTTCAGAAGATTTTCAACTCTTCGGGGTGTGTGTGTGTGTGTGTGTGTCTGTTTCTTCTCTTCTCCCATGTTTCTACAGTACCTAGGACAAAGAGGTTCTAATCTTAACTAAGGTCTCATCATAGTATAAAGCTGCAGGACTGGCTCCATAATTAAGGTGGCCGCATCCCTGCATTAAAACCATGAACATTCTATTCATCGCTTGAGGGTTGCTTGTGTGAGGAGAAGAAACTGTCCAAATTTCAGGCAAATTCAATGAAATACAAGGAAGTTACAGATTTTTGAACTTTGGAAGCAGAATTACATCTTCTCCCCTCTGTGACTTTTGTTGCTCATGGAGACTGTGACCATTTTCTCAGTATGTTAACACACACCCATCGGTGCTGCAGGGAAGTTGAGGACTCAAATGATGTGCAGCTTCCATCTTGTGAAAAGGGCGGAAATGCGGATCTTTGCTGGCAAACATGTGCGTCCGGCAGGGTAGGAAAAAGGTACTCTGCCGGACGTGCATGTTTGCCAGCACAGATCTGCATTTCTGCCCTTCTCATGAGACGAAGCTATGTATCATTTGAGTTCCAGACTTCCCTTCAGTGCCGATGGGTGCGTATTAACACATGCGAGAAAGCGCCCTTAGTTCTGGGAGCAGTATTAAGAAATCTAGCTTGAAAATTCAAGTGTGGCCTGAATAGATTTTGTGTTTTTAGTTTTTGAAAATCTGCCAGCAACACGAGTAGTAACTTAAACAAGGGCAGTTTGAATCATAGCATGATAAAGTTGGAAGGGACATCAATGGTCACCTAGTCCTACCTCCTGCTCCAAACCAGGGTAACCCCTATCTACAGCACCTCAGGCAGATACTTGTCTAGCGGGCATTTGAAAGTATCCAATGAAGGAGATTCCACAACCTACTTAGGAACTCTCTTCTATTGCCTAACTTTTACAGTTAGAAAGTGTTTCCACCACACATTGTTTAATCAAAATCTACCTTGCTTCAGTTTAAGATCGTTGCTTCTAGTTCTGTTTTTTGCAGCAATGGATATTAACTGGTTTCCATTTATTTTGTGGTAACCTTTTATATATTTTAAAACTGCTATCGTGTCCCCACCCCAGTCTTGTTTTCTCCAGGCTAAACATTTACAGTTCCTTCAGCATTTCCTCATATGGGGCATAATCCTCATTTCTTGTCCAGTGAATAAGGGGGTTATGCAAACAGAAACGGCATACTGAATTGCTGCACTAGACTTAAATAGGTGACGAATACTCCTCCACCACTGTAAGAGGCATCTTTGTCCGCTACACACTCTCGCGTACGTGTGCAGTGTCACCTCTCAGAGCTCAGCACAGCCCCTCCGTGTGGTCAGCACTTACGTGTGGTCTGACACTTGTAAGTACACCCCAGGTACAGAGGTGCGTCATGGTTATGCTGCACAATGATACCTATCACTAAGGCCCTTTTCAAATGGGCCGGCAGTGCGGGGGAAATGGGTGGAGGCCGTGGCAGGTGGCCGGTGTGTGGGCGGCCCATTACACAGACACCCACCCACCTCCACCCATCTCCACACACGGAGCATCTGTTATTGGTACCTGTTACTCTGTACCTGGGCAATGAGTGGAGGTGGGTGGGGCTTGGGAGAGTGCAGGCACCCCCACCCACCTGCTGCGGTGATTGTACAGACACCCCCAGACCCCACGTGGTCGAGGAGGGGGCCTAAGAGTAAGGATTTGGTACCCACTTGTAAGTTATGTACCAAAGTGCCACACTAGACAGGTGTATAGCCCTATTTGAATGAGGTGAATGAAGGTTGCACTCATAGTTTGCATTCTAGCCCCTCTATCAAGGGTGGGGAACCTTTTCCCTCCCGGGGGCCACTTTGAAATCTTGCGCAAGCTCCAAAGGCTCGACAGAAGTTGGGGAGGATGAAGTCAAGGAAAGGAGGGCCCAAATCATGGATCTGTGCCATGGAACTGTCCCCTGTCCTTGTCTGCATGACCTCATCTCTGCTCCCTTCCCTTGAGCTCAGTTTTTCAGTGATTGGAGGTAAGAACTGGATCCGAGGGCCAGATCCAGAAAGTAGAAAGGGGCCACATAAAACCTTGCCGTGGGCTGCATCTGACCCCTGGGCCTAAGGTTCCCCACCCCTGCTTTATATCATCTTTGTTGCTGTCCTCTGAATCCTCTCCAATGTGCTGACATTGTTCTCAAATTGCAGAGCTCGAAACTGACCAAAATACTCCCAAGGGAGGTCTTAGCAGTGCTGATTAAAGCAGCACCATTACACTCATTGTGTCGCAAACACAATGCTTCAGCTAATGCAGATGAAAATGGCATCTACCTTTTTAAAAAAAATGCTGTTGGTTTATTGAGGGTATCTTCCAAGTGAATGGAGATTAAAAACACCAGTGCGTTGTGGAAAAAAACCCTCAGTTATATGGAGGAATGTAGTGCTAGAAAGTATGTGTCCTGCTGCAAGATTAATTTCTGCTGTTAGTGGATGTGTTTGGCTGGATGTGTTTCTTTCTCCTATACTAAATCTTTATATTCTAGATCATCAGGTTTCACTTATAAATGAATGATACTGTATAATCACCAGTCTATAAAGAGAATGTTTTTTAAAACTGGTATTTAAAAACAATTATTCAATTGCTTACAATTTTTTTCTCCTTTCAGATAACCAAGCACAAAGCAATGCCAGTATTTTTGTGGTAGTTGTACAGAATGCATGTGGTTTGATTTACACCACATACTACATTCAGGTTTCATCATCTAGACTAACTAGAGGTTGTTTTTTTCTTTTCTTACCATAAGTCCTGGAGAACCTGGGGTACCTGGAAGGCCCTGATGACCTGGATTCCCCTGGTGCCCTCTTTCCCCTCGTGGTCCTATAGATCCCATAATCCCCTTTTCTCCTGAAAAGCCAGGTTTTCCTCTTTCACCTTGTGGGCCTCTGTCCCCTGGTATACCTTGATCACCCTGTTCAAAATACAAAAAATAGAGAAGACAGTTCTATCAATCTGGTCTGTCATCAGCCTTGCAGCTTTAGAAAACAGACAGGAATGACAAGAAGAAACAGCTCATCACACCTCAGCAAATGTGCAAAGAAATCATGTAAGGAAATTATTTCAAAATCGGATACTTTTTTGAGAAAACAAACACTGATAATGCTCACTTTTCACTTGCTGCCATGTTTTAACTCAGTATCACAGTAAATACGAATGTATGAAATGGGAGGAAAAGAAGATTAAATGAACCCAGGCAGTACTGGATTTGAGAACATGAACCATCTTCTAAGATAGGTAGAAATAAAGAAGTAGCTCCTGGAATGCTACAGCAGATCAAATTATTACTTTTCAAAAAGATTCATCAGAGATGTCACAGTAACAGAAGATTTGGTATGGGTGTAACACATGAAAATGAAATGGAAGGGGACACATCATAAAAAAGGGGTTAGCAGGAGTTATGCTATAAAGAAAAGCAAAATGGGATCAGGCTAGCTGAATGTTTGTGGCTTGTTGAAATATGATCGTCAGTTCAACAGGAGTTAGATTTTAATAGAGGTAGGTAAAAACTAGGCCCAAGGAGGGGTTAGTCACATCAGCAATTTAACTGGTAGTTCAAAGGGTCAAAGATCACCCAAGCTGAATATACCCAATTATAGAACTCGGTAAGCTACATTTGGCCGGTGTTCTGGTAACATTTTCCCGTCTGCAGTACACAAAGAGGGAAAGCTGTCAAGGTCATCCACAGCTCAACATCCACATGTTTAACCCCCTCCTGTGCTCCCTTCACTGGCTCCTTCTCCACTTTTGCATTCAGCACAAGCTCCTTCTTTTTACTGTCAAGGTTCTTCATGACTTTGCTTCCAATGATCTTTCTGCACTTGTTTGCTGCTACATTCCCACCCAGGAGCTTTGCCCATGCTCTACCACCATCCAGGGATTTTGATTTCCGCTCTTGTTAATATTTTATGATTTTAAGAAAGTTCTAGTGGGTATTTTGTATTGTTGGTTTTATTGTTTTATATGTTTTGATTTATTGTGAGCCGCTCTGAGTTGTTGTGGGCAAATGTAGCGGGATAAAAATATAATGAATGAATAAATAAATCCTCATCTGGGCCTGAATTGCCTGCTTCCTTAGCCATGTTCACCCCTTCTCCCATGCTTCCCCCCCTAAGCCTTGAACTCCCTTCCTGAACACATTAATTCTGCCCCCTCCTTCCCAATCTTCATATCCCTCTTGAAAACCTACCTCTTCCCATCAGGCTTCCCCCAGCTTCTCATTCTCATGGACTGTTCACTGATGCTTCTTTCACTCGGGCTCCCATGCTCCTGCGTAACAATGCCAAGCTTGCGCACCTGCAACTTTTCAAGTTCATGAATGATCCCTGTCTCTCCCTCCGTTCTCTCCTTGTCTCCCCTTCCTTGGGTATTTTCAGACGTTACAAGATCACACTCAACCACAGTGGATTCCCACATGGGGAGCGTGATCTCATCACGTCTTGCCAGTGTTACGCCAGATGTTCACCCCCGTGAATCATGGGGGGGGGGGGAATCAGATTTACCATGCTGGAGGAGGCACGGAAGCATGGTAAATTTGACACACATACCCTGTGATTCACGGTGGTGACCACCCGGTGTAACACTGGCTAGATGTGATGTTGACACGCTCAACCTTGGGGAATTCCCCGTGGTTGAGTGTGTCAACTTCACGTCTGGCTGCTAACCGCGGCCCGGAATCGGCGGCCGTGCTTCTGCCGATTCCGAGCCATGGTCACTTTCCCAGGGGCGGGCGGGCTCAGCGGCTGCATTGGCCACAGCACCCGCCCGTTTCCAGGAGGGCAGGCCGCTGGGGGGAATGAGGGGGGGGCAGGGCTGTGCGGCGCACATTGTGCCACACAGTCCCGCCCCCCCCCCGATTTCCCACCGGGATCGGGCAGCAGGTCTGTTTGCAGTGCTGCTTTGATCCTGGCAGGGAATCCCCAGGGTGTTTCCGTGACAGGGTGAATTGGGCCCCGTCAAGTCTGAAAATACCCCTTTTTTCTCCTTGATTGTAAGTTCCTTGGGGAAGGGACCTGGCTCCAATTATCACTTAGTGCCAGGCACATTGCTTGTACTAAACAAACAAACAAACAAACAAACAAACAAATAGTAGGGGCGGCATTCATGGGCCAGATCCAGAAACTAGAAAGGACCAAATTAAAAACACTGTAAGCTGGCTTTGGCTCATGGGCCACAGGTTCCCCATCCTTGATATAAAGAATATTCAAAGCATAACTTAAAGAAAAGTCATACAGAAAATTATCTTATATAGGATTATGATATTCGGACATTTTCCCAACAGGCTTGTACTTGACCTCGATAGTATACATAGTAAGAATGAAAGTCATGTGTTCAGCACTATCTCTGTTTCCACAATTGTAGTTGGACTAAAATGCAAATCAAATCAAGTTTTTTGGTCAGCAGTGGCTTTCATCTGAGCTTGTGTGTGTCTGGTTGAAACATAGCCCAATTAGTTTTTATGCAAGGAATTAAACCTTTAAAATGACTACACATATTTGCTATTAGTGCACTGAATTGAAACTGTAGAGCAGAGGGCATCAACTCATGCATCTGGACTTTTAATGAACAGGAGATGGCACTTAAGGGTCACCACTTGTTCTTGGCGCATCTCTTAAAACTAATGTGAAATTATGTACCAGAAGTGAGAAGCGCAAAGGAATTATTTTAAATATACAGGTTGAAATGCTGAATTATTTTACAATCACAGCAGCTAAGTAATCTAATGGAGTCTATATTCTGACCTGTTCTGCACCATGATATATCAGTAAACACAGTACACTGATTTCATCTACACTATATACCAGTTTGGTATAATGGCTAAAGCCACTTTCACACCTGTTGTGGCAATGGCGACAAAAGACCCGCACGGCAAAGATGTGGTGGTGGGGAAGAGCTTGATGCTGGAAGTAGCGTTGGTGCAAACGGGGTTCTGCCGCGGCTTTGCTCACGCTTGTCGGGGCTGGATTTTCTGCATTGACAAGTGCAAGCAAAGGTGCGTCAGACCCCCATTCATAATGGTACTACTTCCGGCATCGGCTCTTTCCTGCCGCTGCATCTTTGCCTCATGGGTCTTTTGCCACCGCCACCGTGTCAGGTGTAAATGCAGCCTAAGTGCGCAGTACTTGGACCGGAAGGTAGATGGGTAGGTAGGATAAGGTGGATGCCCCAGTTCAAGTCTCATCATAGTCAGAAACCTACTGGGTGATCTTGGGCCAGTCACAATATTTTCTCAGTCTAACCTACCTCACAGGGTTGTTGCAAGGATTAAAAGTTGTGTTATATGTAGAGCGCTTCAAATGCCATGGCAGGGGGATGCTATATAAAAATAAAGATTCTTATTAGTATATTTCCCATTTTCCAGCAGTTCAGTGAGTGTGTCACCAATCACTTTGATAAGCTGTTCAGTGCTAGACAGATGATTGGCTCTTCTTCTGCTTGTAGAAACTGCTTTAAGGATAAGTCAGCTGTTAGAACTGATCAGTTGTCAGTGGTAGTAAACTGGCTTATATTTTAATTTCAAGTGACTTGTACAGGTTCTGGCATTGCACTACAGCAGTGCCAAATACCTTTCATCTACAAGCTCTATAACCATGAGGCTTTCACGCCAACCAAGTCTGTCATTCAACCAAAACTATACTGTAATTGTTTGAAAAGTATGATAGGAATAATGTCCTATGTATCCTGTTACTAGTGCAATCGTAGGCATCATTTTTAAGGCACTGATTATCGTCCCTCTTCACTTTAGGCTATGATGTTTCTGTGACAGCAAGTCACTGGGTGGTCTCTGACCTATTACTGCTGCAGAATGAAACCACTTTTGCTTCCGTCTCTTCAGTGTTGAAGGGCCTCATAGAATTAATCCAAATATTGCAGTTGCTTTTCTCCTAACATAGGGTATTTCCAGACATGACGGTACCATGGGTGGCCATGCTTTGATCCGCGTGGCCATCCACAGTACCTTCATGTTTGAAATGGCACACCAGATGTTTCCCCGGGCCAAACCTGGGGTTTGCCTGGGCTGTGGCGGTTTTTAGCCTGGACTGTAACTTGGGAGCATCACCAAGGCACAGTCTGGGTTAAGCGCTGCTGCTGCCCAGGGAAGAGATCTCTGGACCAGGGTAGAGCGAGCCATCAAACTTGATGGTCCACTCTGCATGACCCTAGTCCAGGGCCGGGTTTTTTTTGGGTGGGTACGGCAGCCTCATAGGTCGCCACGCCCGCCCATCAGGGAAGAGGGTGGGCTGCACTCAGCAGCGCGGGGGGAAGAGTCATGCAGACCCATGTCCACATGTCACCCTGCCCTCTCCCCACCTACAACATGTCTGTTTGGCGACTGGGCCAGATCCCACCCAAGGCAGGATCAAAGCATGATGGTGTGGTGCACCATCACATGTGAAAATACCCATAGTTTTCTGCTGTTATTCTTAAGAGTCCAGTCTTTTCATCCACACTGAGCTGTGAAAACACAATGACTTTAAGAAGCGATGTGAGATATAATTGAAATATTCCATTGGTTTTCACATCTAAGAGCTTGCACTGACACTGAATATATGAAGGATTGCATTGACTATTTCTATTAGAAATTTCTCATCTTTTGTGATGAAGACTCAGAGTTTCCTAAATGACTTCTCTCATCAGGGGCATAGCTAGGTGGGAATAGGCCCTGGTGAAGAAGGTGAAAGCAGGGGGGCCTTTTCTCTAGGGTGAATATACATGCATGTGGGACCCAGTACAGCTGAATCCACACCACCTATTTCAACTCCGCTCCACCTCTCATTCAAGTTTCTTATCTTTGATATAAATTCTGTTAGGGTATCAGTTTTTCTCATTGCTTATTTTACACTGATCTCCATCCCATAACTAGTTCAATCATTATCAACCTCCCCTTGTCCCCACCCCCTTTCCTTGTCTCTCTTAGATTGTAAGCCTCTTGGGGTAGGGACCTGTCTATAACTACTGATTGTACAGTGCCAGGTACATCGCTGGTGCTATATAAATTAATGAATTAATAAATAATAATAAATTGTCTAGCCTTGTTAAGTCTGCTATTCCTGATCTTATTCCTTTTATTATCTGCAAAGTGGAGGATACAGATCTTCCTACCTCCAATGGACATTGTCTTTTCAAAACTTTTAAGGGGTCTGACATAATAGTTTTAAGAAAAAGACTATGCAGACATGGCGAAGGTAAACTGGAATCTTGCTTTACCGCCATTGCTATATGGAATCAGTCATTCAGCATGTTGGCTGTAAGGACTGAACTTTGAACTGTTACGAAGGATTTTGTACAAAGATACAAAGTAGTTGTTATGGCCATTCTGCTGTACTACTTGTATTATTTCATTGCAGCCCATATTCCTCCTTTGCATATATGCTCAAATTCTTTACTGAAGTCTATGAAGTTGTGATACGGTTGCTTCTACTTGTGCTTTGTCCAGTCTTGAAACTGCATGTTCTTTTACGCGAGGAGTTAGTGTGCTCACGGGAATGCATCTTGGATGAATGATGAGGGTGATAGTTTTTGCATTGTCCAAGATTCCATTTCTCGGAAAATGGGATCACTTTACCTCATGTCCATAGAAATGGCGACCTCCTTGACTACCAGATTATGGTACATATGGTACATATTTTGTGAAATAAGTAAAGAGTGTCAACTATAGCCTGCCACCCATCTTTTCCCAGCAGTTCTGCAGCTATGTTGTCAATTCATGGTGACTGAACAATTCGGGTGCTTTGAGAACATTATTTGATACAACTCTTTGAACAGTAAAATAGTAAGGGTGTGCACCAGGCCCCCATTTTGTTTTTCGTTATCATTTTTGTTATTAAAAATGTTTTCGTTATCGTTATTAACGAAAATGTCATTTTCATTATCATTGTCGTTATTGGTATCAGTATCGTTTCAAACAAATATCTAATAATATGCTTATTAGACACCAGCTTTTGCCATGGTCAATAAATAAAACAAAACAAATAATACAAATAAAATGAATATCTACTCTCTTTATATATGTACACAAGTAATATCTAAATCTACGGGAGACAGTGGAAGGGAAAAGGAAAACTATCTATTATCTAATGAATCATCTATATAACTATTCTAATCTAATCTATATGTCTATAATATATATCTATATCTAATCTATACTACCTATCTATATATAATGTACAGGGGGAAAAGGGCAGGGAAACCGAGAAGGTAAAATGTAGGGTATGAGGAAGGAAAAGTATTGGTAATACAATGAGGGCTAGGGAGGATTTTTTGTGTGCAAGCACCACAGTTCTGTAAATGCAACCTGACAAGCAAAGCTCTCACAGAACAGAGAGAAAAAGCCTGGCCCTCCCATTACAAAGGGTTGCAGTGCCCTCCCCCAGAGCCCCCCATTGGTTGTGGGAGGCAGGCATTGAGCAATCACGGAATGCCATGAGACTTCTGGGGACTGCTCGCGCTGCTCATTGGCTAGCGAAAAATCCATCAAATACTGCTGAGCTGCTCGCCCCTCCCAACACAGGCACAGTTCAAAAGTTATGGGCTCCAAGATGTCTGCTCCCGCCTCCCGTTCACATTTTCCCTCCAAAACCCAACTGCCACAGCACTAATAATAACAACGACAATAACGGCATTGTTGTTTTCATTATCATTGTCATTATTATTGATTGTTCTTGTTATTGCAATAATGAGAACGAAAATGACATATTTCTGATTTAAACAACCAGGTATAGACTGGATGATAAAAAGGGCAGAGAGAAGTGTATGAATTGCAGAAGAAGGTTGCATATCCCTTTTTGTCAAACTCTTTGACCTCCAAATCCATTGGATTTCCTTTAATTTAAAACTTATTAACCACTATAATTAGAAGTTCAGCATAAAGACCCCATGGAACAGAATGTAAATAGCCATTGTTAAGCATGCAGAGACATACGAACTGTGAAAAAGCTAAAAATGGCTAGAACACTTGCATCTTCAACCTACAATCTAATTAACCTTTCCTAAACCACCAACAATCATTTAGGGTAATCACAGTCTCATAATGAAATTCTAGCTAGATAGTCAAATGACATATTAAAATGATTTCTTTTAAGACCAACTTTGCCTGCAATTCATAAGCACTCACCTGCAGCCACCAAGTTCCCAGGGAAAAGACTAATGAACGCGCATAGTATTTTTTGTAGAAGTTGTAAAATCTGTTATTGAGCAAGGATTTGCTTGAGATTTTTGTACCTATTTGGAAGGGTATTGTGGCTCTGGACTGGCTCTGAGAAAAACAATGTATTACTTTGTTTTTTTTACATTGTCTGTTACATTTAAAAATATGCTAGACAGACATTTGAATGTTCTTCCAAAATGATCAGATTAAAACGTGACTTACACGTTCTCCTTTGGGGCCTCTGTCTCCAGATCTACCCATTATACCCTGAAAAAAATAAAATTAAACAACTTGCTTAAAGACCTCTATAACCAAGTGAGCTGCCCTCAAGGGGTTAGAAGGCGGGGTCTCTGGGGTGGGGTGCTAAAGGGGTGGAGGCCTAACAGTGGTTGAGGGATAGAATACTCACCCTCCGGAGGGGTTCCAGTGATGTGTGGTTTCCTTTGGACCGGGTAAGTTTTAAAAAAGAAAATAAAAAGCTGGGCATGCTCAGAAAGGTCTTTCCAAGATGGCACTGGCAGCGTTGGTACTCTGCAGGTACTATTTGGGAAAGGTCTGAACATGCTCAGAAGGAACCTTTTGGCTCTTCTGAGCATGCCCAGCTTTTTCTTTTTTAAAACTTTCCTGCCCAGAGGAAGCCACGCATCACCAGAGCCTGTGTGGAGAGTGAGTATTCCACCCCTGCTAGGCCCCCACCCACTCTTCCCCGGCCCATTCCATCCCTCCCAGGCTCCCTCTAGCCTCTGGCCCCCTCCTTGGTCCCCGCCCTCGGAATTCCCGAGTATTTGTCGAGGGTCTGAGTTCCAAGGTCCGATTTTTGATTCCTTGGAAAATGTTCTGAGTGATGGCTGAGGACTTGGTCCCGGTACTCGGAACCTCGGAAATTCTCGCGAGCACTCAGAGCGCCTATTTGGTGCAGCCCTACTGTCAATAAAACCTGAAATACATCTTAAATTGTACTTTCCTACCTGAGGACCAGGCAATCCATCTTTTCCATTTATTCCCTGAGAAAAGAGACAGACATCTTTTAGATACTAGAAAAAAAGATATTTAATAAAATTGCCCACTGCAGAAAATCACTTTCCTTGTAACTGACAGCCTATTAAAGCTCAGTCAAGAGCCTGGGTATTTCTATCTCTTGCAATTTAACATAATGCAAACCCTGCAACCAGAACTTATTTGACAACTATGATAATTATAAGTGAGGCAAAACAGAATTCATCTTGTTTTTCCATACCAGAACTGACTCCAAATTATCAAGAGCAGCAAAGCTTTTTTTTATCTTAAAGTAAGAAAATTTTCCTCTGCGATGAATCAAAATGTTCAACCAGAGTTGCAATATCTGCACCAGCTTCTTCGGATCAGATACAGCTGAAGAGTTTGCCTACCCAAATTTTTGATCAGGGTCAACGAAGTCAATTTTACTAACTCTAGAAACAATGAGGACAGAGTGTGCTTTTGGAGTATATGTATCCAGTGGCTGGTTACTTACTGGTATTCCAGGTGGCCCTTCTGGCCCAGGAAAACCAATGTCTCCTAGAGGGCCTCTTTCACCCTATAAACAAAAAGGGAAAGAACACACACATAAAATTTTCCATTATATATTTAAAAATAATAGCATGTCAGAAATACAAGCCAGTAATCAAATGTACACTTACTGGTTCCCCTGGAATCCCTGCAGGCCCCGGAGCTCCAGGTTTTCCCTATGGATGGAGACCAGAGAAAATTATTTAAAATCCAAATTACCAGGTCTATATCATCAGACCAACTGACAATAAAGGAAATATGATGTTATGTGGCTTGAACAATCATATAAGTATCTCTTCATCAAGTGCTTTAAAAGAACATTGGAAGTTCTTTATAATAAGGTTGCTAAGACTACTTTATAGGTGTCCAATCTATTGTGGATGCTAAACAATTTAACTGGTCCAAACCTGAAGCTATGCTGATTTACATAAGCTAAGGGTCTGACTCTTGACTGCAGCAGGAGTTTGAAGATTGAAATCGGTGCTCTAAATAACTCTTACTCAACTTAAAATACAGAAGTATTTAATCTAGCTGGAGAAAAGGGCCAGAGCCTCCCCATAATTCAGGACTGTTCCCCATACACTATTAACCTAAGTAAATTTGGTCCTGAATCCGTGCCTTCAGGATCTTGTTTTTTTACTACCACTTCATGACTTCCAGCCATCCAAGACAAAGGCAAGATTTCTGGAGGAAAAAAAAAGTTTCCTGGACTAACTATAGTGACATTGTCATACCCCTGTTAATTTAAATTAATTAAAAATTAGAATAAAATTGATTGCCATTCATTCTAAAATGGCTTATTGTCAGACATGTGACAGACTAATTAATTATTTCATACCTAAGCCAGAACTAAGATTTCCACTGGGAAATCTATTGTGGTTACAGACTGGTTGCTGGAATACTGACTCAATGTCCAACATTAGATAAATTTGTCTTATAAATCAACTAGAAACTCTGCAGCTAGCTTCAAGAATTGGATAATGACCCCTTTTTCTCTTGCTGTGCTCTGTCTATTTATTTTAAGGGAGCTTAACTAACAAACTATTTGACTTTGAGGTTCTTCATGGGAATGTACATGAAATGTATTAAAAGAGTAGTTAATGAAAGCTACATAGATACTGGCTATCTTTTTTGATAAATGAAACATTCCGTAGTTCACGGAGGACCAGGGGTGGCTGAAGTGTGAATGGAGACAGTTGGAGTGACAGTGACGCCATTCTCATGTTCAAGATGACAGATTGCAACATAGAGCATTTGTTTAAACCTATGCCATGGCAAACCATTTCTTTGCTGCCCTCATAGCATCCTCTCGGTTGCATCCGGCAGAGCGGTTCTGGGTAGTGAGGGGGTTGGCTGGTCCACCTTGTCTCCGCCTGGAACCGGATTCATGCAAGGCCCATTGTGACATGTTTTTAGCGCACTTTGTAGATAAAATTGCTTGCATTGAGCATGACTGCAACTCAACCATTTCGGAGGCAGTGGCAGAGTCAGAGGTTAGGAATGTCCTGTCTGGTCATGATTTATTCGATGAATTTCAATCGGTGACATCTGCCGAGGTGGCGGATGTCCTGGGGTCTGTTTGGGTCACAACTTGTGAATTACATCCATGCCCATCCTGGCTGGTCAAGGTTCCAGGGAGACACTAGAGCCAGTGCTGGTGGGGGTAGTTAACGCCTCCCCTCAGGAGGGTAGGGTGCTGGACTGCCTCAAAAAGGCTGTGGTGCGGCCTCTCCTCAAGAAACCATCTCTTGACGTTGATGCCCTGGCGAATTATTGGCCTGTCTCTAACATTCCCTTTTTAAGGAAGGTTATTAAATGGGTGGTGGTCCGTCAACTGCAGGTGCATCTGGACCACACCGGTTTTCTTGATCCCACAGAGTCGGGCTTTCGTCCAGGCTATGGCATGGAGACAGCACTGGTGGCCTTGGTTGACGACCTCCTAGTAGAACTGGATAGGGGTCGTATGACCCTGCTAGTTCTACTGGATCTATCAGCGCCTTTTGATACAATGAACTATGAGATGTTGGCGACTTGCCTGTGCAACCCGACCGGGGTGGACAGAACCGTTTTGCAATGGTTCCGTTCCTACCTTGCAGGTAGATCACAGCATGTGATACTAGGAGACTGTACTTCATCCCCTGGGGCTCTTTCATGTGGGGTCCCACAGGGTTCCATTCTGTCTCTTGTTTGATGTGTATATGAAGCTGCTTGAGGAGGTTGTGCACAGCTGAGGAGTTCGTTGTCACCAATATGCAGACGATACCCAGCTGTATCTATCTTTTTCAACTGACCCAGGCCTTGTTGTCTCCTTGCTGTTCCGGTGTTTGTCTGCTGTGGGGGATTGGATGAGGTCGAGCTGACCAAAGCTCAATCCTGATAAGACGGAGATGATGCTGGTGGGTGGGGTCGGTGATCTGGGGGAGGGAAACACTCCCGTTACTGGGGGTGTGTCTGCACTCCATTGGTTTCATCTATGTGGAGCCTGAGGGTGCTCCTGGATTTGCAGGTGTGCTTAGTTTTCCAGGTGTCGGATGTGGTCAGGGGTGCCTTTTGACAATTACACCTGGTGTGGAGGCTCTGCCCATATGTCTTAGACTCCGACCTTGCCACCATCATCCATGCATTCGTCACCTCGAGACTGGACTATTGCAATGTGTTCTATGTGGGGCTGCACATGGTGACGGTTCAGAAGCTGCAGCTGGTGCAAAATTCGGCGGCCCGTCTGCTTACTCGGATGGACCTCAGGGAGCACACCGCACCAGTACTCTGAGCATTGTGCTGGCTACCTATTGTCTTCTTGGCCTGATTCAAGGTGCTGATTTTAACCTTTAAAGCCCTAAATGACCTGGGCCCTGCTTACCTGAAGGATCGCCTCACCCTCTCTGGGCTCATGGGCGGACCCTGTGGTCATCCAGGAGTGCTCTCCTGAAGGTCCCACATTATTGGCGGGTCTTAACATACAGGAAAGCGTTCTCAGTGGTCATGCCGTTGCTTTGGAATGCCCTCCAGGTGGATATCCACCTCAGTCTGAATCTCCTTACCTTCTGACGAAGCCATAAGACTTGGCTCTTCTGTCAGGTGTTTGGGGGGGCGGGGGGGCGAGAGTGGGATGGGTTAGGCGGTTGGGTAGGGTATGTTTTATACAGATTATTGTGAATTTTTATGTTTGTAATTATGGTTTTATATTTGTATATTTATATTTGTATTAATAATGTATTTTTAACTTAATTGTAAGCCACCCCGAGTCGCCTTGAGTGTAAGAGGTGGGGTAAAATTATATAGAATAAATAAATAAAATTAAAAAGAAGTTCTTGTACTTAAAGGGAGATGCCCAAATTTAATAGCAATGAGTTCATTGTACCAGCTGTATAAAATCTGAATGACACTAAATGAAACTTTAAAAAAGTTGAATTTATTTATTGTAGAAACACAAGAGATGGATATACATATCAGTTCAGTCACATTAACCTTGGTCTATAATGAAATTCCTGGCTAGTTTCTGTGAACTAAAAGGATTTCCAGAGACTTTTCAAAATGTTAATATCTTTTTTGCTATATTAAGACCTGCTTGGAAAAAATTATTCTCCTAAATTAGAACGAAAGAATGTTTGATTGGCTTTTTCAAAACAACAACAACAACAAAACAAATTCTAATATAAATAAGGCTATTAACTCTCCAGTAGTATATGAAATGATTTCTACATTTGCCTTTCAATAAACTTTCAACAAACTGAGTAAATTCAGGACTGTTCCCCATACACTATTAACCAAAGTAAATGTGGGCCTGAATTCATGTCTTCAGTATCTCATTTCCTACTATCACTTCATGAACTTCACCCCTTAATCTTATAAAATTTTTGATTTCTTTAGGACAGGGATCCAATATGAAAACTGTTTCTGGAGTAAACATACTTACTGGAATTCCCGACACTCCTGGTGGACCAGCTGATCCACGGTCTCCCTAAAGAAGAGATATCACTGTACTGTAATATTTTCAGAAAATCTCAGAACAGAGACTAAAAAGAGTATTAGTTGATGACAACACTTTTAGAACACGAGAGGCAAGATGGCTTTAGTGAACAGAGCATGGGAAAGGAAATAGAAAATGCTACATTTCCATTTTCAGCTCTGCCCTGAAAAACTTTGTATATTGGGTGAAAAATAAATAAAACAGTAGCCAGCAAGTCACCTGCTTGTCAGTTTGGTGGCTGCCAAACAGTTGATCGTGGGGGGGCGGGCGCAGAGGTACACGCTCAGCTTACCAACCAAACAGCTGATTGAGGGGACCTGGAGGAGCACATTCACCCAGTCTGGGTGTGCGTGCTGAACAGTTGATTGGGGGGACCCAGAGAAGTGTGCTGGGCCCCCGATCAGCTGTTTGGCGTGTGCACCCAGGTCGGCTGAGCATGGTCCTCCAGCTCCCCCAATCAGCTATTTAGGAGGCCAAGTAAGTGTGCTCCTCTGACCTCCCCCATCAGCTGTTTGGAGGCAGCTCTTCCCGGGGACCTGATCCTGCTGGGTAGCAGGACTCTGGGTGTCCTGTTCTGTGTGGACAACTCCTCGGTGGACCCATGGGAAGGAGGGACATTACGGCAACTCTCTTGCCTGGATTCTCCAGGGAGGGGCTGCTCTTTTGAATTGCCCTCCATGTCAACCCAAGGAGTGGTGGCTGGCCAGGGGATTTAGCTCGCCCCTGACTTATCTGTTTTTATCCAATGTTTTTTTCATTTTGATCACTCCATCGTTTAGCTGAAAGTTAATTTTAAAAAGTTTTAAATCAAGCTAATTTGTATGTGAACTACCAATAACCATCTATGATGCTTAGGAGTAGAAAATGTCTCAAAGTAATGAGAAGAATATAGGCTGCATATAGTATTCTACCAACTTCTCTTTGGCAAAGTCATCATAATATAGTTAGCAATAAAACCAGAATTATAGCCATATACAGAATAGTAGGAGAACAGTTTAGAGCCGATAGGGAATTTAATAAAGCATCTAGAGCAGAGGTTCCCAAACTGTGGATCAGATCTCCAAGTGAGGTCATGTCATATACACAGAACAGAACATGTTTCCAACTGAGAGCTGATTGACTCTGATGTCTGGGTTTATATTTAAGTCTCAAAATGGGGTCACACAGGTAAAAAGCTTGAGAATCCCTGCTCTAGGAGTCTGGATTCTCCCCTTGGCTCTGCCACTTTGGCCAAAATTTTACATTACATTTAGGCTAAAAACCTAAGTGTAGGAATATAAAATGGGGGAATAACTGAATTGGTAGTAGCATGCCAGAGATTTCTAGGAGTAGTTGCGGATCATCATCTGAACACGTGTCAGCAGTGTGAAGCTCTTGCAAAAAAGAAGATCCTAATCTAGGCTGCATCAACAGCAAGACACAGGAGCTCATTATGCCACTCTGTAGAGCTCTGGCATGGCCCAACCAGTGTATTGTGTTCAGTTTTGAGAAGGTGCAGACGAAGATAGTAAAAGGTTTGAAACATAAATCATACTAGGAGAGATTGAAGGGTTTGTATAGGCCCAGCCTGAAGAAGATGATGACATAAAAGGTTCACAGTGACACCAAAACAAAAAATGTCACCAGCCATATATTTACATATGGGTCAAACCCTGAAGGGTGAGCAGAATGGAGCCCATGAGGGGCTTCAGGCACTCAGTATTTCTTTGGCTTGGGTTCACTATTCTTACCTACATTTTTATTTCCTTTAAAATGCCTTTAAAAAGAAGACTTGCGAACAGTATTTGGGGAGTGATAGCATTCATCAGGCTTTAGTATTACCATGAAGAAATACAGTTAAAGATTGATTTAGACCTAAAAAGGTCAATCAGGATAGCCATATTGTATGCAGAAAAATGATTTTCTTGGTGAAGAAGAATTGAAGCCTGTGACTGCACCCAGGAGTGGTATGGGTTTTATTAAACGTAGCTTGTATTGTTAGAGTCAATCAAGAAAATAGCTTGAATAATGAAATTGAACTATAGTATCTTCTAGAATAACAGTGGGTAAAAACAAAGTACACAGTAACCCCTTCTAGCCCACGAGCCACTGTAACGTGTGTTGTCGGGCTACCAGATGTTCACCCAGACTGACCCTGGGCATGTTGGTGGCTAGCCTGGGCTCCCACCTTGGCAAATAGCCAAAGTCACGGCTGGGGCTACCACCTGCCCGATTGGAGGAAAGCGGGTCAGAACATGTTAGCACGTCAGTTCCCACTGGCCCAGATCGGGCTACCAGCATGGCTGCCCATCATGGCAGGGTGCTGGGAGAAGCATGAAGGTGGGGCTGGACGCACGTTTGTGCAGCTCTCCACCCCTACCCCTGGCTATGTGAACGTTTTTACCCATGGCCCAACGCAGTCCGGCTCATGTCCGCAGCGGCTTCCTGACCCAAGCTGGGTCGGGTTGCTTTCATCCCATTTGTTTTTACCCAGTGTTATAGAATAAAGATGACTGGGAATAGCTGGAAGCCTGACCATAGGAAAAACAGAATTTTACATAGGACTGTATATTTAGATATATATTTGAACATGAAATGGAAAAATAGTAGATGCATAACATGAAAGTGCAGACATTATCTTGCATAAAGCATCCACTTTTAGAAACAAACATCAATAAAGAGTCTTTTAAATCAACAAATATATTAATAATGTAACTATGCAAAGGAGGAAGTAATACTAATTTATAAGTTAATCTAAAATGTACTTGCCACTAACTGACAAAGAAGAGTGACTTTTGTCTTCCTTAAAGTCCTACCTTTCCCCCTGGGAGTCCCTCTAGTCCTGGTAGTCCCATCGGACCTGGCTCTCCCTTTTCAAAAACAAAACAAAAAACCAAAGCATTGGCTAGATTAACATTTCTACAGTCTAAGATCATAAATCAAAGTTGAGCATTTAGGCCCTTTTTACACGAGACACCCCGCCATGCCGACACAGATCCGTGGGACCGCCGTGGCCGGGGCGTGTGCATGCTCCCATGCTTCACCCATCTCCACCCACCACCCATGCACAGAGCAACCAGCGACAACGGCAGTTGCTCCGTGCGTGGGGATAGGGAGAGGTGGGTGGAGATGGGTGTGCTTCCATGTAATGGCCACCCCCCCCACTGCACACACACTGCGGCATCGCCCCCTGCACCGCAGCCTATTTGAAAAGGGCCTTAGTTTGAGATTAGAACACAGCTAAATATCCTACCTACTTCGATTAAACATTTTTTTGCTACATCGTGTTTTAATGATGCAAGAAGGATAACTGCTCCCAGAACCAGCATGTGTTTATTTTCTGATTCATTTTTCCAGTTTTGATCAAGAGCCTTAGTGCGTGTACCTCTGGTGTATCTGATCAAGCTCAGCTCTAACCTACTTTCAGTCAATGGTTTGAACATGTTGCCAATTACTTAGAGAGGGGTTAGCAAGTTTTTCTAGAGTGTCCAACCATGTTATACCCCAGTAACTGTGCTCTGTTTAGTATGCCTCCTTTGACACAGCCATACAAATGGTGCAGTCATGCAGAAAGGGGGCCTCGATGGGTAACTATGACATTAAGCCAGCATTCAGGCGCCTCCTGGTGACTCCATCTGATTATGATGCTGGGTTTCACCTTCCAGGGAAGATTCTTTTATGATATGGGGGTGTGCTATTTCATGTGCAGTCTTTGAAAAATTCAGCACAATGTTGGAGTGGGCGGAGAAGCACAGAGCAAGCCTCAAGATTCATTCACTCGCTTGATGATTTCCTATTCATGGGAGGAGTGCAGAATTTTGATATCCAAGTAGCAGTGGAATTGGGGGTGCTCCTTACTGAGGAAAAAAACTGAAGGCCTGGTCACAAAAGTATCATTTCTGGGTATTGATTCGGTGTCTGGCACATCCAGCCTTCCAAATGACAAACTGCATGTGCTCAGGCAGCTCATACAGGACCGTATAGGTGCAAAGAAAGTCACATTGAGGGATCTCCAGAGACTGGCTAGGTCACTGAAACTTTGCTTGTAGGGTAGTTGCAACAGGCAGGGCCTTCTGTGCATGTTTAGCCAGGGTGACCTCAGGGGCACTGGCCCTTCATCATCATATCAGGATAACAAAGGGGATCTGGGATGATTTAGCAGTCTGGTCCTGTTTCCTGCAGGCCTACTATGAGGTATGCCTTTGGAGAGAGCTAAGACTGCTGAAGGCTAACATGCAGGTATCATCTGACCTAGCTGGGCCTTGGAGTTTGGGGTGTTCTTCCAGGGCCAATGGTGTGCCCAGCACTGGCTTATATTTTGGTGGCATCTGGCATCATGGGTGACATAAACTTTTTAGATTTTTTTTCCTTTGGGGGTGCAGTTAACATCTGGGGTGAGCACTTCAGAAACGCACACATGAGATTTTGGACAGACAACCAAGTGGTGGCACATGCGGTAAATGCTCAATCCTCTAAAGCATATAGAGTCATAAGGCTAGTGAGGTGCTTTGTACTAAAATGTCTGACCCTGAGCATGTGTTTCTCCTCCAGACACATGCCTGGTATACATAATGAAGGCAGCTTTCATGCTGGCATTTTTTATTGCACTGCACATCAGTGAGCTGATACCAGAATCCAAATGTCACCTGTCGGATAGGGCACTGAGATGGGGTGATGTGTGTGTGTGGGGGAGGCCTTTATATTACGATAAGACACTCTAAGACAGACCAGCTGGAGTGGGGACAGATGATCACACTGTCCCCAGTGCCAGATAGGGCAATTTGCCCATGTGGATGTTTTTAGAAAATACTGCACAGTTGGAGGGACAGCTGACGGCCCTCTGCTGGTGTACTTGAATGGGTATAACACTAACGAAATATCAATTCAGGTATGTTTTTAGGAAGAGCCTGTGCCGGACTACCCGCAGAGAGATTCAGTTCCCACTCCTTTCACATAGGCACAGCATTCATGGTGGTCATTGGGAACATTTGATCTGATAAAAGTGCTGGTGAAAGTCTGAGGCCTATAAAACCTACATTAGTAATGTTGATCCTGGCCTGGAGGCCTAGATTTTGTCTTCACTGTTGTCTCCTTTTCTATCAGGTACCCAGCAGTTGATAATTATTTGGATTTTCAGTCATAGCATAGTGTGTTGGGCCAGCCAAAGAGCAACAACATTCAGCTTTGGGACTCAATTATGCTCTGGTATGCAAGACAGTTTTGGATAGGGATGAGCACGCAGCATGTGTTGAAAAAAATCTGTGGTCCCTACTGAATAACAGAGCCGTCAAGCATGCCCTCACCCCTGAGTCACTGGTGATATACCTAGGGGAGAATGACTTGGTAATCAGGAAGGGCTTTGAACTGCTGGAGCACATTAGATGGGACCTTAAATGTGAGATTGCTGGCTGGACACAGTTATATGGTGGTCGGACATGCTGGGATGCAGAATCTGGTGCAACGAGAGACAACAGGATAAGATTGAATGGGAAAGAATTAAAATTAACAAGCCGCTGGGGAAGATGCCGATGGGCACTGGGGGAATGTGTGGTACATCACTGGGGAATATTGTTCCAGCAAGGGTGGACGTACTTTAAAGATGAGGTGCCCCTGTCCAATCTAGGCAATGACATGTCGCTATGTAACCTACAGGTTGCGTTGCATGAATATTTGGGCATCCCTATTTGGGGTAAAAGGTGGTAAGAGGGGCCAATATGAGCCTTCTTCCTCCCCCCGCCTTTTGGTGTGGTGGATTTCAGCATAGAAAACATTGATAAGAGAAAATAGAAGAACAATTGGACTTATTAAATAGATTAAACAGACCGGAGTTGGGGGGAAGAAGTGAGCCTTGGTTAGCGGATTATGCAGCGCTGTGCTGGCAGTCCTACCCCCTTGTCCCCACCCCAATTTCTGGGGAGGGAGCACTATGGCATGTGCCTGGGGCGCTCCCTGGAAAGGAGGCAGACCAACTGTATCTGACAGACTGACAGCTGTTTGTGGTTCCCTTGCCAATATTTACACAGGGTATGCCCTATGGTGGACGATTACCTGAAGCATTGAGTGTAGGCATGTACTGTGACAAGGTGTCTGAAAGCGATGCTTGGTGTGCCCAGGGAGAGGCTACCTGTTGTTATGTTAATAAAGTTGTGGCCTATGTCCATATTAACCATTTGTGTCTGTGCGATTCCTTGGTCCACATTCCCCTCAAGAGAACGCTCCTGCCAGTCAGCAGGTGGTACATTTGTGGGGACAGGCTGGAGGAATCAGGGAATGCTGAAGAGGGGTGGAAACATAGCTCGGGTATCTGGCCGCCACCCCACTGAGAACACCTGCTCCCCCAGGCCTATGGGGAACCCTGACTCACTTGTGTGTGGGGGGGGGAAGAGGATTGAGCCCCTTCAAATAGGCTGCACACCTGTGCAAGCCCCCTTTGCTCCAGTGTGGCTGTTCAGGTCAAGAAAATCCCACCTGCCTGCCACAATCATATGTGTCTGTTATGTACATATTTGACTACCCTGCTATGGGGCTGTTGCTAGTCACTATATTCCATATTCCATATTTATTTATACCCCGCACTCTCTCCAGAGACTCGAGGCGGCTCACAACAACAAAATACATTCATGGGCGGTCCACGCAGGGGGCCCAAGTCATTATCACACAACAGTTTACATAATATACAATCTTAACATCTATTTAAATACAAATATAAGCAACAATTCTCAACCCCACCCCCTTATGACTCACCAATGTCCCATTCTATGATCTCCCCCACAACAACGGGGCAGATCCCACACATCATCACAAGGAAGCAGCTTGACTAGCCATCAATTTACTGCAGTTTTACGATCGGCACTTCACCAGTTGGGTCTGCCGGCCTTGGAGTTCGGAACGCATTCATTTAGGATTGGGGTGGCTACAGCCGCGGCAGCGGC
>QEPC01001041.1:3972762-3985692 GCA_003113815.1 Sphenodon punctatus | reverse complement strand
TATATGGATATATATACATCCCATATATATGGGATGGGGGGGAATCACAAACAGAAGAGGAGTCTGTAGTGAACTGAATACATACATACTCAATGAGTCTGTACAGTGAAATGCATAACACAAGGTTTGAGTTTTTAATTTTCATTTCAGTACAAAACTGAAATGAAACTTAAAGCAATCTAAAAATCCTACTCAATGCCTGCTGTTCAAGAACAGTGACTAGCTCAGAAGGTGTTGGGAAGGGGGGAGGCAGATAATTAGTTTCGTTTCTTGCAAGTCTCTCCACCCCTGGTGCCTGGAAGTCTGCTCCTCAGTGACTACACCTCCCTGTCATGTTTGACCTTCCAGTGAACCTTTTTTTGCCACTCAAACTCACCTGAATGCGATCTGAACTGAGCGAACTGTTTCGCCATTTTGCCATTCGGTTCGTTTGGTATGTTCGCGTTCGTGTTCGATTGTCCGAACAGGCCGAGTTTGGGCCGAACTCCGAACTACCGAACCGTGTTCGCCCATCCCTACTTTTCTCCCTGAACAAAGCTTATTCTGTTTAGGAGCGTATAAGCAAATGTTGCCTTGCATAAGTCCTCAAGCTTTGGATGGCCAGTTAGAAAATGAGCACGGTGAGGCTACAACTGTTGAGCAGCATAATCAGGCTTAGGCCATTTTCAGATGAGCGCGGCAGCACCCACGCTTGTTTCTCAAAAGAGCCGGCAGTCTGTTCCACACGTGACGCTGCCACTGAATACGTGAATGCGCGGGCGATGCGCATCCATTTCCGGCCACGAACTGACCGGGTCGGCGATCGAGGCTGGTCATACGCGGTCGGAAATGGATGCGCATCGCCCGCGTATTCGGCGGCAGCGTCACACGTGGAATGGACTGCCGACTCTTTTGAAAACAAGCGCGGGCGCCACCACACTTGTCTAAAAACAGCCTTCATCTCCATGCAGGCTTAATCTCAAAGTTTGCCGCCTGTGCCTATCCCTGGTAGTCTTCTCCTTTGTGAGCTCCAGGTTCAGTGACTTACAGCTGTTGCTCCCAGCTGACCTACAGGTTTTAGCAAGCCAGCAGGGAACACTCAGGCTTGTCGGGTAATTAACTCTTTCCAGGGTTTGACTCAATGCCTGCACCAGGGACAAGCATGTCTGTGAGGCATTATTAGCCCTGCTCTGGGTCTGATCTTGCAAGGACTCATAGTGACCCTATTATAGGGAGAATACAAAGACTACTGTGGCAGATTCAGGTCCAAGTCCAATAACTATGTGCATGCCAGATGCAGGTGTTGCACTTGCTCTGAGTTCACAGAGTATGCACAATGCACTGCATGCACTTTGCACATGCACAGTGTATTGTGTACATGACATGTACACAGGTTACAGCTCAGGCTCCAAATTATTGAGACAGATGAATTATTTTTATATGGTACCTCTACCGTAATGAAAGTTTGCTTACAACATTTCATTCTACAATGCAAAAATATTATTTGGTATCAAAGTAAAAGCAATATTCAGTGAAACATAGATATTAGAAACTTTTCTCCATTCTAAAAATGTGTAGTAGAAATGCTATGTGAAAATTGCATCATCGAAACCCTTGGGGAAAATAGTAAAGAATAAATTGAATCTGTTTTTTATGAAAATTCCTGAAAGCGAAGCTACACAGCTAAGAAGTACAGCTGCTCCAAACAATAAAAGTTTATTTTTGAGCCTAACACAGTGGAACAAGACAGCTTCCATCTTTTTTTCTGGTAGGTCCAGATCAAAGTAGGGATTTACTCTGTGTACTTAAATTAATTAGTGAAAACAAGTAGAGATGGGTGAACCCCGAGGAGTTTGGGGTTTGGCCCATTTGGGGTTCAGGTCCCCTGAAACCGTTCGGGGTTCGGGGGGTTGAACCCATTCAGGTGCTGGGTGGGGGATGGGGGACCCATTTTTCCCTCCCCCCTCCAGGATGCACAGGTGGAAGGGGCACCGGGGCTCACCTCCCCCACTACCCTGCGCAGCCTCAAATTTTTTATTAACCCCCCCGTCCCCCCTCGGGATCACCCTACCTGTTGGTGCTGGGGCTCCGGCCCCGGGTCTGGCAGTGGCAGCGGCGGCGGCGGGTCCCATGGAGCTCTGGAGCGCTTCAAGCCTAGACCTGAAGTGCTGCAGAGCGCTGCGGGACCTGCTGCCGCCGACGTTACCACTGCTAGACCCAGGGATGGAGTCCCAGCACCAACAGGTAGGACGATCCCTGGGGTGTGTGTGTGTGTTGTTTTTTTTATTTCCCCTGAGGGCTGCACAGGGTGGGGGGGGGGGGAAGGTGAGCCCCACCGCCCCTTCTATCCACGCAGCCTGTAGGGGGAAGGGAAAACCAGGTCCCCCCCTGTTCCCCGCCTGCTGCCTGAACAAGTTCGGAACCCGAACTTTGTTCAGACAGTTTGGGCGGGGGACAGTTTGGATTCGGGGGTTTCGTGAACGGTCTGAACACCCCAAGTTCGGGCCGAACCGGGTTCGCCCATCCCTAAAAACAAGTGAATCCAGAGTAGCATTGAAATGGGTAGTGCACAGTAATACACGCAATTTCGAGTAGTCTGTCGGGTACCAGATTACTCGAATACTGGAATTACTGTTACCAGGATAGTGATTTACCATTTTACCAAACAGCAAATGGTAAATCAGTACCAGAACTGGGAAAACTAAGGACAGGAACTCAGAAAATTAGCAGGGTTCCTAATTTTCTGCAACAAAAATTGGTAATTCTCTGATAAAAACTCATACATTCTCTGATTAAAAAATCTCAAATCTCTGTTTTTCTGTGATTAAATGAAAATGCTAGTTGATTTTCCCTTATGGTATGAGTTAGAATTTTCATTTTTATGCAGTTTTGCAGCTACCTGTCCCACCAACAGTCCAAAAAATAAAAATAAAAATTGAGATCTGTGGCACCCCTCCAAATGCAGAGCCCTCTGCACCCTCCACAGCACATGCCTTTAGGTTGCTTCCCCTCCGCTGTCCTGCGCTTGCTGCCTCCTCCTCCCAGCCTGATCCCAGACTTCTCTGCCAACTAGAAAGGGGGACCATATAGAGGCTGGCATCTGGGAAAGCTACTATGGCCCCAATTAGGCCCACCTCCTGTCCACTCTTCCCAATGTTTAGAAAACCTGACCTCCCCAATTCATAGGTCCCCCCCCACAAACCACAGGAGGTATGTGGCACCCCTGCAAATGCAGAGCCCCTGTCCAGCCCATGCCTTCAGTTTACTTCCCCTCAGTTCCACTCTGCATCCTCGCTGCCCCATGCGTGCTGTGTCCTCCTCCCAAACCTGTATTGGGTTGTTTTTTTTGCCGTTTTCTGCAAAATTCTCTGGAAAAAAGCAAAATCTTTGTTTTTCTCTGGAAAAAAGCAAAATCTCTGTTTTTCTCTGGTTTTCCGTCGCAAAGAGAAAACTAGGAACCCTGCTAATGAGGTACTGATTAATACCTAGCGTTACTGGGTTGAGCTGAGTATTATTATCCTGACAGGCATACCTGTTTGAGGGGGAAAGTTATTTCAGCTCTAATCAAGAGTCATGTTAATATGAGTGTCTGTCTGGACAAAATATTAAAACAAGCAAACACAAAATGACCTTCCTCTAGCCTTAGTTACAGCACAGCTTGTGAGGTTCCATGTGTGGAAACCCCTTTCCCACAGCTTCTACTTCACATCACCAATTAGAGCAGTAGGATCCAGTTGGGATCAGACTAAGTGCAGCACCTAAACACTGGGCAATAATTCAACCTAAAGCTGTATTTTACAGTCTTTTCTCTGGTTTTCAACTGCTCCATATTATATCCTGTACTCTCAAATAATTCACAACATTCCCTTTTTGTAAAAGAGTTAATACATTTTCTCTTCTGGACTCTGGCACTATTAAATCATTTAAACAGTGAAGTACCTTTCTGCAGGAACATCTTAATAACCTTTGCCTGTATAAAATATTTGTCAAAACTGATGCACTAGGGGAAAGAGTGTAGAACAGAATTAAATTAACTCACCTCTCTCTCAGATTTAAGACTACTAAATACATTTGCTAAGTTCATTCCTTCTGAAGACTATTTTTTGTTATTATATATAGAATGACATGGGGAGACGTTCTGCCTGAAAATATCACCGACATAAACTGTAAATTCCTTTTGAAATATTTTTCTATTTTTGTGGTTGGCCTGTGGCACTGCACATATCTTCCATTTCATATCCAACATTGCTGATTGGTATTTTTCAACAGAAATACCGAGGGCCCAGTGCTAGCAGTTTTTTAAAAAATCTGCTTTTAGAGACCGTGCGCAGGTGGCGTTTAAACACGCCGCCCCACAACGGAAGTCACCCAGCTGCCATTGGAAACAGTGGCGCTGGGCGGCTCGCACATTCTTTATAAAACCAATGCTCCATCCTAGCCCAGTATTGTCACAACGTGAAATGTCAGCAGGGCTTCAAATCCAGCTCTCCGGCAGAGACCTCACCCAGGCATACTACTTGAGATCCTAAGTCAGAGATGCTGGGGATTGAACTTGGAACCTTATACATGCAAAGCATGCACTCTACCACCTGAGCCATGGCCCACCTGGGGTCAAGGCCAGTAGCATAGCTGGGTTTAAAAAAGGTTTGGATAATTTCTTGGAGGATAGGTCCGTTAATGGCTATCAGCCAAGTAGGTTGACAAGGTTGACTGTCGGGAGCGGAGAGTGAACAGCAGGGAATGGATCATTCCATTATGAACTGTTGGGTGCTTCTCTGAAGCGACCGAGAATGGCCACTGACAGAGATGGGATGCTGGTCTGACCCAGTATGGCACTACTTATTGTCTACCCCAAAATTTGACAGACCACGAAAAGGCCAATATTAGTCATTTAACGGATGGAAATGAAAGTCAGAAAAAAAAAAAATAGTTTATTTGGCTTTCATTAATGACTTGTCTACCCCACCTCCTTCACTTATCATCATACAGATTAAATCACAAGAACTCCTGCCTTACGTTCAGCTGTAGAAACACAAGGTGGTCTAACCGGAGCACATTCCAGAGGCAGTGTAAAACTTTTCTCTTTGGCAAAGTATTTGGCAGGAGGGGGTGGGGCTGGGTGGGTTAGGATTGAGTGAGAGGTTTTTTTCTAATGAAATTTTTAAAGAGAGTTTTGTTGTATTTTTATTTTGTGTGTTTTATGTAAACCACCCTGAGCCTTAGGGGAAAGGTGGGATAGAAGTCTGAACAAACAAACAAACAAACAAATGGTTTGGTTGGTAGCTGGAAAGTAGGATTCATTTCCCAGCTTTAACAATGGGTGAAAACAGACATGACGCTAACCACCCTTTAACCACCCTTGGTGGTCATTTATGCATGTTGCAGGGCTGCATAGGGCACCAATATAGCCCTGCAACATGCATAAATAACCACCAAGGGTGGTTAAAGGGTGGTTAGAGTCATGTCTGTTTTCACCCAATCTCTAGGGTAGGGGGAGCAGCTTCTGGGGCCTGCTTGGACCCGGGAAATTTTGTACAACTTAAGCACCAGTATTCTGAGAGGACGCATTTCCTCATACAAATCATAAAGGGTGGTTTCAGACGTTACGCGGTCCCGAGTCACCACAGTGGATTCCCAGCGGTGGTGAACCGTTCAACCACCCCCCGCGGTCAATAAAAGCCCCAAACAGACGTGACGGGAGTGGGACCACGGCAGGGAATTGGACTGGCAGACCACGGCCTGGGGCAGCGCAACAGACGTTATGCCGATCCCGTGACGTGCCGTGGTTAAAGCACCCGGAAGGCTCGTCCCGGCTGCTGCCGTGTGCCCTTTAAATCTCCCTCCATGGCCTGTGTTGTTGCTGGTTGCCTGGCAGCGATGCTGCGTGCTTTGTCCCCAACTGGGAATCATTTTGATTGATTCCGGCCGGTGATTGCCGTCCAGACATTACTTTTTATTGTTTCCCGCTTGGAAACTCTTTGACCACGCTTTCGGAGATGGTCCGGCCCGGAGGTCCAGAAGCATGGTTGAATTTGACCCCATGTGGGTATTGACTGTGGTGAACATCTGGCGGCCGCCGAACAGATGTTCAGGGCATTTTGGCCTGCCGCGGGATTGACCGTGGTTCACTGTGGTTGAGCGTGATCTCGTAACGTCTGAAAATAGCCAAAGACCTACATTTGGGGGAGGGGGGATTGTTTTTGGAAGTTTAGCTGCTGGTGTTTTCCTAAAAAAGAAAACTAAAAAAAGCAAGAAACAACCACTCTGATATAAGGCAGCTTGCAGGAAATATCTGACAGAGTCCTCATCATAGCCAAACTCTTGACAGTATAGTTTAAATGACACGTTCTAATAAATTACATACCATTGCTCCAGGATCTCCTTTTGGACCCTACAAAAAAACCCAACAAGATTGACAAAGATATTAGGGAACAACTCAACGGAACCACACAAGAATGTAGTCTTCAGCGACAATAAAAGAAGGCTAGGGCAGCATGGGTTGCCGAAGGTAGGACCACAGAGAAGCATGATCATCACCGCTCTCCCTGCTCCCCCAATGACCAACAATGCAAGCTCCAGGAGAGAACCAAGGCATTTTTCCATGGTGACACAACATCTCATACTGGGCCTACTTGTGCCAAATTGAAACCCTTGCTTCCCCCTTGGTTGCAAAAATCCTTGAGTGAGTCAGGATTAGAAAACCAGGCGCTACCATACCATTACTATTTAAATTCATTTTTAAAAGTCATTCTCACTACCTAAACTAGGGTTTTTGTTTTTAAAAAAGAAAAAATAAACCCCAGTTATTACTAAAAGTATACGTTGCTTGCATTACTACTATTTATCTGTCATGTTTGACATGAATTGTCTCACTGTCAGTTTTAAGATGTTAAACTTGCTGCTAACCAGCTAATGAATAAGCTGCATAGACAACTAGAGGTTTTCTCTGCATTAGTTTAACATTAATTTTAA
Organism: Sphenodon punctatus; assembly: GCA_003113815.1. Taxonomy (NCBI): domain Eukaryota; kingdom Metazoa; phylum Chordata; class Lepidosauria; order Sphenodontia; family Sphenodontidae; genus Sphenodon; species Sphenodon punctatus. The sequence continues at coordinate 3,978,741 of QEPC01001041.1, read as the reverse complement.
TGATAAAATACTTACAGGAGGCCCAGGTGGTCCAGTATAACTAGCAACACCTACACCTCCCTGGAAAAAACAAACATTAAATATGGGTTCAAGTAACAAACCAGAAAAAAAATCACCTTAAAAACAGTTAATGAACATAAATACCTGTAGTTTATATAAGCTGCTCATTCCATTTCTTTCATTGTAAGGCATCCCCTTAAAACATTAAAGAAATTAGAAAACATTTTAAAATTCAAAACTATGTACTATTATAATATTCCTTTGTGATTAATACAAAACTAAGGGTGCAACTGCCATCCATTAAGGTTGCCAGTAACTTAATTGGATTCAGAATTGCAACCTTTAGCAAAATATTTCTACTCCTAGACTTGCCCAGCAAAATGGGTAGATGACAAAAGGAGAATTAGAGCCTGCAAAATTAATTCTATCAGCCTATATAAAATGAAAGCTTGTGACTCTTACAATAACTGTATACTTTGGCATGTCTGCATAAAATAACATGGCCCTGATTCCGGGTCTGCACACATGCATGGACAAAAAATGACTGTTGCGTACATGTGTACACAGCGCATGGGCAGGGTATCCCTAGGAAAGCTTCCCACGCCCCGACTGTGCCACCACTGGGAGAGGGAGAGGCAGGGTTGAAGTGGCTGTTGTGCTGACAGCACAGTCAGGAGGTGTCTAAGGTTGCAATCCTCTTTCTTTAAAATCAATGGGGTTTAACCATTGATTTTAATGAGACCAGGATTGCAGCCCAAGCCATTTATATGGCTGGTCAAATGCTCCAGTCAAGGTATTTAAGGTAAAACACATTCTCAGTTTTTATATTTCCTGAAGAAGTTAAATTCAAAATAAAAACACAGCAAAAATTTGAGTCCAGACCCAAATATATATATGTAGCTTGGAATTAATTCTCAAGTTTGAAATTCAGCAGAAAAATGATTTTCTCATTAAAATGCAATAGCTGAATTGCCAATTTATGCTTAATGCTTACAGTCTGCTGATTTCCATAGCACAAAAAGTATGAGGTAAACCAAATGTATTTCAGATATGAATGAATTAAATTCTTGTTTGTGAAAAAGGATTCATATTTTTTTCCAGATTCTATTCACTGGATGCTTTAAATGAAAATGGGAAATATTGATGTTACTCATCTTCCCATATGGAAATTTATAGACTACATGCATAAGAATGACAAGCTGAAGACTAAAGCTGACATGCATCTTTCCCAGCCCTTGAACTGCCATGTGCTTTAAGTAGCAAAGACAAATTGATTGAAGACAAAAGATTTTAAAATGTAAAGTTTTATTATGCAAAAGGTAAGTCTGAAAAAAAAAAGACAGTTAATATCTTAGTATAACTTCCTTATTCTTTTTAAGTGAAAATGTAGAAGCTGTAGGCACTTCATCATAATGAAGAAGAACAGACATTAGTTGTGGAGGGGAAAAAGAGGGGGAGGGGAAAAAGAGGGCTTTGTGGCAGTTTGAGGAGATGATCCACAGTGTAGTAAGAGTAATCTAAAAGATAGAAAGATGCCTCATTCCCCAGAAACCCAAACACTGGGGCAATGGGAGCTTAGCTGAGGGGTGGGGTTACTGGGAAAAGGACAATGGGGTTTAGGCTTGGGTATAAAGACATGTTCATGGGACTGGTAGCCGTACCCTGGGAGGGCAGATTTCTCCACAAGACAGAACAAAACTCTAGCCCCTAGATCCAAATCACAAGGAGTAGCACACTGTCTCCCCAATCCTGAACCACGCCCCTAGTTAGCCAGTTCTCCAACTGCCAAAAAGGCCAGATACTTCTCCTCTCAAAACTAGGGCTGAAATGAAAATCAAAATGATTCTTGTGAAAATCTCGTGTGAATCAAGAAGTGGTAGCAAAATCTTGAGATCTCACTAATGGTTTGAGATCTCATGAGATTCTCAACGAAATCAAAGAAACGCTCTGTGCATGCAAAAAATGGCCACTGGGGCCATTCTGTGAATGTGTGGCCCTTTTCCAAGATGGTGCGGCCTGTGTTGGCGCCATCTTGGAAAAGGGCAGCTGGTCTGCACATGCACAGAGCCAGCTTCCCTTTCCCAAAATGGCATCGATGTGGCCTGTGCCATCTTGGAAAAAGGCTGTGCTTGTGCAGAATGGCTACAGCGGCCATTTTATGTATGTACAGAGCATTTTAAAAAACATTACAAGACTCTCGCAAGAACAATGTTGAGAATGGCCGATTCTCAGCTCATTTTCAATCTCAAAAATCTCATTGAGAGCCCAGTTCTCAATGAGATTTTCGAGATATACAAGATTGAGTTTCAGGCTCAGCCCTACCCAGAACCTCAACACAGAGTCACTCTTGTGCTGCTGTTGCTGAATGGGATGGGGTGCCCAGCCCCAAGCAGTCACTGCCACTGGCATAGGAAAATAGAGGGAGCATTGCTGAGTTCCCTTGCTGTGTTTGAAATTGCTTGAAGCAGGATGGAAGAGTGGTGACTCTTACCATCCCTGCTAAGCATGCAATCTGATTAGTGGCAGTGCCATGATGCAACACCACAGCTACTATTTTAGAATTCAGGCATCTTAGCTCCCAGAGAGAGTGGTTATGCTGGGCAGAGAATGGGGTTTGATGGCACCACCCGCAAAAGTTGGGGACAAAACCAATTTTAAATACTGGGGAAAAACACAGCCTGTGCTTCCTTTTCTTCTTATCCCTATGATAGTCTGTATCTTAACTCTAAGTTCGTAGTGGAAGATTCTGAACCCAAACTAATTCCAGCTGACACTGGGTATTTTCAGACGTTACGAGATCACGCTCAACCACAGACAATACCCTGTGGTGGGGAATGTTCCTGTAACATCTGTTTGAGTCCCGCCAGAGGTTCACCATAGTGAACCTCTGGCGGGAATCAAAATACCCCGGGGACCAGGGCTGAAAGCATGGTTAGCTGAACCATGGCCCGGACCACGGGTCAGAATCGGACGCAGTGGCCGGATTGGCTGCTGCGCCTGCTCGTCTCCCGGAGGGCGGGCAGCCGGGGGAGCATGGGGCGGCGCGGCTGTGCGGCCGCACGTTGCGCTGTGCAGCCCCCCCCTCCCAGATTTCCTGCCAGGATTTGCTAGCACGTCTGCTGGCCGTGACGGCGGGATTCCGGCGGGGAATCAAATGGGTGATTCCGTGACGGGGCGAAAGCCGCCCCATCATGTCTGAAAATACCCACTGTCTATGAATGGCATTTGGCATTTTTTGTTTCTCAACAGACATAGAATCCTTTTCCCTACAATATCACAAGCTGTTTTACAAAAGAAAGCTGGTACTGTTACTTTTCAAAATAAACAAGATAATTAATGTTTTTTATATAAAAACTATTTAACTTGTTCCTCCACATCATTTTGCCAGTTTTAATTGAATGCCAGTCTATTAATAAAGAGCTGTGGCCTTAAGCTATTTCATTGTGTCTTGACCTTTTTCCATAAAGTGCAGTGGTAAACTATATGCAGCACTTCCCCAGCTGAGATGCACTTTGCCATTTCAGAAAAGGCATGCTGTGCATCCCAAGGTAATCAGGGAGATAATGAAAATAAATTTAATTATTCAGGAACGTTCATATCATTTACTAGGCCTGACAAGTTTTTTTTAAAGTTTTTTTTTTATTCCTACTACCTTTCACTCCCTCTATCTCTGTAGTCTTGAGAAAATGCAGAAGTCCCAATAATGATGCAGCACTACCCTAATTCCATTGGGCTTGCTATACAGCAACCAGCTGAACATGGGTGTTTTCAAATGTGATGCTACCACGGGTAGCCACGCTTACCCTGGCATGGCCAGTGTCACGTTTGTTCCCGCCTGCCAGATGTTTGCTGTGGGCAGGAACAAACATACCCTGGACCGTGGCAAAATTAATTCCAGGTTGTGTGTTGGGCTCCCTGCCAGCACACATCCTGGAGTTAGCCCTGCCACAGTCCGTGGAAGCCATCCTCGGAGCTTGGTAGAGCAGGCTGTCACGTCTGATGGTCTGTTCTACCCAACTCCACAGCAGCCTCTTAGGCCACTGCACCCGCCCATTAGGGCGGGGGCCAGGCCATGCTGAGTAGTGTGGGGGGCATGGCTCTGCGGACCATGTCCGCACGTCCCCCCACCCTCTCTCTGACCCCTCCCCAGCCGCTGTCATGTTTGTTTGGCAGCGGGGCCAAATCCTGCACAGGGTGAGGGCTCTTACTCCAGGCAGGATCAAAGTGCGGCGGTGCTCAGCACCATCACATTTAAAAATACCCACAGTGTTACCAGATGTAGTAGGAAATACTGGACAAATCTATCTGGTGTTTCCTGCTCTGTGTTGGTGGCTGGTTTCTACACATAACATGATGAGGCAGTTGCTAGCAGAAGACAGGAGATGGGCTGCAAGGGGGAGGGGAAATGTGTGCATACTTACCTGCTGCTGAGCCCAAGAGCAGCAGGAGCAAGCACAAGTCTCCTGCAGCAATGGCAGTTGAAGTATGACTGGGTCCCAGGGAGCAGCAATAGAGGATCCTTGCCACTTCTGCTCCTGCTCTGTGAGACTTGTAGTTGCCACTCCTGGGCTCAGCTGTAGCCCTGTCCACCAACACCCGCTCTCTCCCCAGCTTTGTCCATAACTGTTGTTACTAGCTATAACAGTGTTGTTACTACATATGGGCAAGGACGTGCTTCTTGTTCGTTATCCACAAAACTTGTGGGCAACCAATGAAAAGCAATTGGATAGCACGCAAACAGCAAGTCAAAACCAGACATAAACAAGTGGGTAGTGTTATGTCCGGTAACACCAAGGCCACAGAGTGATGCCATGATTTGAACCCAGGACTCTCACTTCTGAATCCGAGAGGCATAGCTTGGTGAGAATGAGTCGTGGTGCAGATGATGGAATAAGCTTCTTGCTCTAGCACTCCACTCTAGTGTCAATATGCACTTTAAAAGCGTGTGGGCCCGCCAAGCCCTGGTGCCACTGGCCCTATTAAATCCAACACACTAATCAGAAGACCACAGGGTCTCCCTGCCTTTTTCTATAAGACCTATTCATGACCTACAGGAATACCTTTTTATTTTTCAAAATATGGACTTTTCAAGTTTAAACAAAAGAATATAGGAACCAGCATGTCAGGGCAGATCAATGTCTGCTTAGAAGATCTATTGCAATACTCTGAACATCCTAATAGCAGACAATTCTTGAATTGTCGATGAAAAATATGTCTTCCTATACTTGTCACTTACTGATTGGTTTATGCACTTCTAAAATATAAGACTAACACCTATTTTAAAATATTTTATGCTCGCTAATGTAGCTGGGGATGTTCTCTTTATTCCACTACCTTGTCCTTTTTAAATCTAAGTTACTGTTCTCAAAGATTTTTTTGCAGCAAATGAATTTACAGGCTAAATGTATATCTGTGAAGAAAACACATTTCATGTCAGTTCTAAGTGTGCTGATTTTCTGTTTACTGGATGTCTCGCTATATAAAATTAATTTTAGCATACAAACACATTATATAGAGTTAAAATGTGCTTTTATTGCATTTTGCATTTTTAGAAATTCTATTCTGTTTTATTAACATTAATACTTTGATTAGTGATTTTATTAGTTCAACTGCCAAATCACTTACGGGAGGTCCAGGAGGTCCAGGTTTTCCAGGAGAACCCTCATTACCCTGGAATGGAAAAAGAATCCTACATTTAATTTACTGAAACCACTGTTCACAACTTTTGCATTGATTATAAACAAGAAATGTATCATATACGTTCCCTATATGTTAGTCTGCAACTTGCAAGTAACCCTGCAAAAAGAATAAATTTTAATTCATCTAGGACTGAAACAAGTAGTAAAAAAACTACTCGCGAGTATTTGCCAAGTTCCGAGAACTGGTCCTGAGTGCTTGGGCCAGTTCGAAGGCCCTCATCAAATACTCAGAAATTCCAAGGGCGGGGACCAAGGAGGGGGCCAGAGAGAGCTTGGCGGG
>QEPC01001041.1:3951207-3967508 GCA_003113815.1 Sphenodon punctatus | reverse complement strand
GGGGGGGGGGAGGGAATGGGCCAGGGAAGAGGGTGTGTGGTCCTAACAGGGTGGACGGGTAGAGTATTCGCCCTCTGGATGGGCTCTGGTGACATGTGGCTTCCTCTGGGCAAGGTAAGTTTTAAAAAAGCAAAAAATTTTTTTGTTTTGTTTAAATGCCAGTGCCATCTTGGAAAGATCTGAGCATGCTCAGAAGGGGCCATTTGGCCCTTCTGAGCATTCCCAGCTTCCCCCCACCCCCTTTAAAAAAATGTACCCAGTCCGGAGGAAACCGCATCGCCAACCCCTCCAGGGGGTGAGTACTCTACCCCTAAACCCCTGCTCGGCCCCCATCCCTTAGCACCCACCGCTGATCCCCTACTAGGCCCCCACCCCCTTTCATGGCCCCCACTGGCCTATTCTTTCTCTGGCCAGCAGGGGCCAGGGAAGGGGGAGCAGGGGCATAGTGCCTGCCTCTGGCCCTGTTCCCTGCACTCGGCCAAGGATTTTCCGAGTTCAAAATTTTGTGGGCTATTGCTCAAAACTCAGAAGTACCTCGATCCTTAGTGTTTTCTGAGGAAAACCAAGGACCGAGTTTTCAGCACTAAATTCATCTCACTTTAGCTTAATTTTCATTTCCTAATAAAAAGCCAACACATTATATTTGGTCTTGCAATCTCATATCTATGTGCTTGCTTGCTTGCTTGCTTGTAGCAAATTTTGTACTAAAAAAAATTGAGAATGTTTTTTCTTATGGGCTGTAGTAATTTCAGTGTCACTGTTTATAGCTCATATATGCCTGTATTTGCTGAAAAGACTGGAATAACAATTTCCTACCAATAACAATAATTTGAAAGACTTAACAGTTATTAACCATTTTGTTAATTATAACCTTAAATTTGTTGAATATATAAAAAGATCATTTCAGTTCACTCCGAAAAAAAATTGTCATTGAAATATGAAAAACAGAGCGAATTTCATTACTTTTTCTTATATCAAGCTGTGCTAATGGTCCTTTGTCCATTCTGTAAAACATCTAGTAGTGGTTTGTGTCCCTGTTGCCTAGTGGAATGGCATGCACCATTCCAGGCAGCCTTCTAAACTGCTAGTATTTTGGCGGGCTCTTTGAAATGGCATAGGATGCTGTGCTTTCATGTTATTACTAAAGTGGTCTTCCTGGGAAATAAATTCTTCTGATATTTATGTCACAGCTATGAGTCATTTATAATATTGGGTAAAAACAGATGTGCAGGCGAGGAAGCACTTCCCTGCTACTCCTCGGGTTGGCGGGAAGAGCTGTTCAAACATGCAACCCTCAACCCCTTGGACTGTCCTCCATGCCCTGGGGCAGCCCAGCGAACTGTCCACATGGGACTCCCAGGCCAATGCTGACGCAGCAGGATCAGACCCAGGAAGAGCTGTTGCCAAACAGCTGATGGGGGAGCACTGCTGAGGGGCCCCCATTGGGTGTTCGGTGAGCAAATCTGGTGTGCCAAACAGCTGATGGGGGGTGCTCCCGAGGGAAGAGAGGTGAGCAGTCTTTAAAACTGACTGGAAGTCAGGCTGCTGCTGCAAAGTCTACACACTCCATCCTCCTCTTCAGCACTCCCAGATGGAATGCACTGGAAGGGGTGGGGAGGGGAGCAGCCTTTGAAATTGGCTGGGACCCAGCCCTGCAACAGCAGCCCGACTTCCCGGCAATTTCAAAGGCTGATGCCCCCCTCCAGCGCTTCCCAGCTTGGAGGCGCTGGAGAGGGAAAAGCAGCATCTCGAGATTGAAAGTGACAGGGATGTGGCTCCATGGCAGCAGCCTGGGACTTTCAAAGGGCAGCTGATGCCCTCAGGAGGGCCCCCCCCATCAGCTGCTTGGCACGCTAGGTGTGCACATCAAACAGCTAATGTGGTGGTGGTGGTGGTGGTGGGGGGGACAGATAGGTGTACCCTCCATCAGCTGTTTTGGAGTTGGGTGAGCACACTAAACAGCTGATGAGGGGAGCCTGGTGAAGCGCGCTCATCCCTGACCTACTGAACAGCTGATGGGGAGGGGGGGCTTCTGAGGGAAGCATCAGCTGCCCTTTGAAAGTATCAGGCCGCTGCTGTGGGGGATCTTAGAGGAGGTCTAGGTCCATCAGCTGTTTAGCAGGGTCAGGTGAGTACGCTCCTCCAATCAGCTTTTTGGCGGAGCTGGGGTGAGCATGGGCCGATCCACTGACCCCGCCTTGCAGAGGGGCTATGTAGACAACAAATGGGCTAGCCCGCTGAGTCACAATTTGGACTGGTTGGGCAGGCCTTAGCCCAGGCTGTGACCTCAGAGATTTGTCAAGGTCAAAGCCCGGGCTAGCCGCCCACATGGCCTGGGACAATCATGGGTCAACATCTGGCAGCACCTGCATACATGTGTGTGGGTCAAAGCGAGTCACAGCGGGCTATTGTCATTCCTGTTGCTTTTAACTAATTGATAGGCTTTACTCCAAACTGTACTGAAAATCCCTGCTCACTCAGCAAATTAAAGAAAAAAGCTGCCAGAAGCAGATACGTTTCTGTTTCATACAAACGATATTAGTTCAGCATTAATGTGGTGTTGTTCAAATCAAGAGAGTCAGAACCCCCCTGCCCCCCAAAGTAAACAAAGGCTCCAATAGCAGTACTACCTCAGAGGCACTAGCCAGCTTGTATATTTTAAAATAAAAAGATATAGCCTACTCATTTCAGGGTTCAATTAGTATTTTTTAAAACATATGTATACAAAAGAGTATTCTGACTGCACAGTAGAAACGCGGACAAAACAACTCACAAAGAGATAGGTGGAAAATCAAAGAGAACTAGAAGTTAGTAAAGGTACCGTTTGGCTTAGCGCAGCAAGAATTTCCCCAAGAGACAACTTTGGAGAAGCTCCACCCCCTCATTCTTCCCACCCTGCTCTCCAGCTCTTGAACACAGGTAGAGTAAGGGGCAGGCACCTCCCCTGGTTTCTTGGCCATGGTACCCTGTGCCTGTTCCACATTCCTGACATTATTGCTGCCAGTGGAGAGAAGTGAGCACGCACAACAAAACACAGTCATAAAACACTTCCTTCTGTTGGACCAGAACAGGGAGAAGTTCCCTGAGTAAGCAGAAGGCAGCACCCAGCATTGTGTGCTGCTTTTTGCCTCTCTAGAGCTCTGTTCATGTTCAAGGATTGTTGCCTTGCCTCTACACCAACCCAGAACAGAGAGTAACCATGGGTGGGAGGGTGTGTGTGAGAGGGCGGGGAAGCTGGGCCCCCTGAACCTCTCTTTCATTGCACTCCTGCTGCGTGGTCCTGTCTCAACAACAAACTAGCAAGTACATAGGATTGGGGCAAAGGGTATTTTCAGATGTTATGAAATCACGCTCAACCACAGTCAATTCCCTGTGGTGGGGAATGCCCTCGTAACGTCTGTTGGGGAACAGGAAGTTCCCCCCTGGATGTTAACCATGCTCAATCCCCGCCGGGAATCTCATTCACCACACGATCAGCTGGACTGGCGTGGCCCCGCCCCCTCCCCGATTCCCAGCCGGGATCCCCAGGCATGTCTGTTGGCTGTGCCGGAGTGATCCCGGCGGGGAATCCACGAGTTGTTTCCATGACGGGGCAAATGCCGCCCCGTTACGTCTGAAAATACCCAAAGGATTATGAGTACATTCTCAACTCATTCAGTCACAGCCCTTTGGGGCAACAACAGTTTGAGACTTAACCATAAAAAACAGAAAGAGAACACACATTATATGTGTACTGTTGCCCTCGACTTTAATTTTTGCATTTCCAGAGGCTTCATGATTATAACTGTGGTACTTTAAACACTGCATTAACAAAGTTTTTGTTGATGTTGTTTGTTTTGCAATTACATGCCTTTTAAAAGGTTCAGATTAAAACAAGAAGCTGACTTTGATATTCAGCTCTCATGAACAACAGAATACCTTTTCGCCTTTTGTTCCTGTTGGACCTAGATGTCCAGGCCTTCCTACTGCCCCCTGTAAAACACAGGAATGACTCAAGTTAGTAATATACAATAAAACCGCATGTTTTGTACCCTTCAGTTTTAAAACTTGTATTTCTGAAGGTCATTTTGACCCTATTAACTCACTCCTCCAAGCTTGCACTTCTTCTGTCTGTGTAACCTGTCTCTTATACACATCTAGATGTGTATAAGAGACAGCACTAAATGTGATCTGCAATCTATAAATAAGTTAATAAATGTAATAATTTTTATTATCATATATTATGAAATTGTAGCATAATTCTTAAATCAATTTAATCTATAGATTTTCCTGTAGTGTTACCAAGAAGTTGAAAGAATGTTATACATTTTGTAAACCATAAGTATTGTCAACATTTTAAAAGAAAAATCTACAGCATGACTTCTTACTACAAATTTGTTTTCTGACAAACTCTCATCAGTCTTATGCAACTCTCCAGATGTCTGTTAAAGGGAGAATATGCACCTTTATTAGGGTCAGATTTACAAATTGCTTCTGTAGAATCATACTAAATGATCCAACCCATGTGGAAGTTGAAAGTGTTCTGCATAGAATAAATCAGAGTCAGTTGGGTTTAGTGTCCTTAGACAAGAGACCTCAGCACTGAAATATTCCACAGGTTTATTAGAGATTTATTATAATGTCTTCAGGTAAACATTAGAGAACAGATGACATCACACACTTACAGAAGATCCAGGAGGTCCTGTCATACCAGGGAGTCCTGGAATACCTTGAAGACCCTGAAATGAAACAAAAAAATGCATTTTTCCCTCCTCTCTACAACAAAACTTCATATTTGAAGTTCATTCTTTGTTTCAGTTCATTTTTATTCTCTTTTATTTTAAGCAATAAAATAGAAATACACAGAGATACTTGTAAGAACACAAAAACTATTTGATGATAAATCACAGTTTATCCTCTTTCCTCAGTCACCTGTGGTAACATCTATACTTTACTTCTTCTCTTGCTTAAGTGAAGTCGTGATGTTTGGGCTTTGCTTACAAATTAATCTTCCATTTTTGACAATACAAGGTTTTTCCCTATTGAGAAAGAACATCTGCTCACCCCTCTGAACATTGGCATGTATCTAGCTAGGATTGTTCTCGGCCTAATTTCTCCAATTTTACTAAAGTTTAAAACGAACTATGGCACATTTCTCTTCCAGTCAGTGCTCATTAATCTATTTTATGGCCTGGATCTTCATTCTGATATCTATTCATTAGTATGATGTTTTTGTTGGGATGCATATTTTTTAATGAGACTTCATCCCAAATGCAAATAGTCAAACGTTTTAATTCACAGCCCAAGTCTCACATCCAAGAAAGCAAAAAAGGTTCTGAATGAAGTTATTAGTTCAAAATTCTGAGTACTGGAAACCATGGGAGTCATGGAAAAAAATTCTGTCACCTTAATATACAGAAACCTGAAAAAGAGAAATAGTTGCTCGCTCTCTAATTCTGCACTGAGAAATACACAGGCAATGATGTTGGTTGATGCTGCATCAGGGTCAATATTTCTATGTAGCTCTCTCAAATGGTCTCTTTTTTTTAATAGTAAAGGAAACTGACATTTATGGTATTCAGTTAGCCAGCTGTGTAGTTGCTTTTAGTAGAATAATAGAATACTTCTCTTGGGGCACATTATGGGATTGACTGTTGCTTGTTAGTTTTTTAAAAATGCAAATTTTTGATGAAAAACATCTCATCTAAATTTTTTTAACAAGCTCTAAAGTTAATATAAAACATCAGAACCTCTTAAATATTGGGCCTTGAATCGGCCGTAACCGTCGCAACAGCTGTAGCTGTAGCTAAAACTGTGAGATTTTCTTGTGCTCAAGGACAGGACCACCATGAGATGATTTTAGTTGCCTTTACACTTTTGCCATGGACTTCCTACATCCTGACAGAAAAGTTATTTAATCAGTTTGGAACAGTTTCTGAGGCAAGAATGAAACACAAATCTCATTCTAGTGGAAAGGGACCAGAGTAAACGTTTACAAAGGAGGGTTGGAATAGTCCTGAAGAGTATCTGAGAGGAGGAGGAGTCTGTACAGGAGTGAGAAAACCAAGAGCGGGGGGAGTGAAGGTGAGCAAAAAGTTAAATGGGAAGGGTGAGAAATTAGGAGGATGGCTGGATGGAGACTAGGGCAAGAGCAACAGTCAATCTACAAAGTACATTGCATTTTAGGGTGACATTCTTCTCCAAAAGAAGTCGTGATGTTTGGGCTTTGCTTACAAATTAATCTTCCCAAAATTTGGTGAGAAAGAGCCTCCAGAAATTTTGTTGAATTTGTGTTCTACTTTGATTAGTTTACCTCTGAATATAGACATCTTTATTTATTTAGAATAAATAGAAGACTTTAACATGCAATTTTAAACATGGATGAAAGTTAATTAGAATTCTTATATTCTTATATTCATTACTGAAGTCATAATTATAAAAAAAGCATAATTATAAAAAAAGCATCCCAAACACACATTCTGGAATAAGTTCAATCTGAAAAGCTCTTGATAAAATTCATATCATGGGTCCGTGCAAAAGTGAAGCAATGAAACTTAGGCCATTTTTGCATGGATGCCCCCTCCCCCCACTGGGCGTGCAGTGGGGGGGACGTCCATGCAAATGCTGCGGCAGTGGGTGGAGGAATGGGTGTGTGTCCGTGCAAACAGCAATGGCGGTAGGTGCGGGTGCGTGAACTCTCCCATGCAACGCCCACCTTCACCTGTCACCCACCCATGGAGCCATCCGGCAAGCCGGAGGAGATGGGTGGAGGTGGGTGTGTGCCTGTGGAAAAGGTCGCACACCCACCTCCACTCACCGCCAGCACACACTCATCCCTCCACCCACCACATCCATGCAAAAATGGCCTCGGTGTGAAACAAGACTCAGACGATAACCAGGAAGGCACTCATGTGGAAGAAAAGACACTGGAAGGTAAATCTGAGATGAAGAATCAGGATTATTAATGAATTTATTATAATATTATTATTATTATTATTATTATTATTATAAAAGATTTCTTATTCCGCCTCCTCCTGCCAAAGCAGCTAGGGACGGTGTACAATATAAAAGCATAAAAAATACATACAACTTAAAACAAACAATAAAACCATCAATTCCGCCTCCCCAACCCTATCCCATCCCTCCCCCTACCTGTCTCTCTCACCAAACGCCTGGCACAACAGCCAAGTCTTACACTGATTACTGAAGGAGGGAAGGCCCTGGGCCAAACAAACCTCTGCCGGGAGGGAGTTCCACAACCGAGGTACAGCAACTGAGAATGCCCTCTCCAATGTGGCCCCCCACTGAACACGGGGGACCTCCAAAAGGGCACCCCTGGCAGACTGCAATGGCTGTTCCAGAACCCGGGGAGTGAGGCGGTCCTGCAGGTAGGCGGGGCCTAGGCCATGTAGAGCTTTAAAGGTCAACACCTTGAATCGGGCCTAGTAGGCAACCGGCAACCAGTGCAGAGAATGTAGCACTCGTGTTATGTTCTCTCAGTGGCCTGTTCCCGTCAGGAGACGGGCCGGTGTATTATACACCAGTTGCAGCCTCCGAACCATCACCTTGGGTAGCCCCACGTAGAGTGCTTTACAGTAATCAAGCCTCGAGGTGATGAAGGCATGGATGATGGTGGCAAGGTGGCAGTCTGAGACATAAGGCCGTAACCGTCGCAACAGATGTAATTTGGCAAATGCACTCCTTGCCACAGCTGCCACCTGGACATCCAGGAGGAGCTTCAAATCAAGAAGCACCCCAAGACTACGAACTTGAGGAACCGGGACAGGGCGCACCTCATCAACGATGGGGGCCTCCACTCCCTCGGCCCTCCCCACCAGCATCACCTCTGTCTTGTTGGGATTCAACTTCAGGTGGCACGCCCTCATCCAGTCCCCCACAGCTGTCAGACATCGGGTAAGACTGCGGGGCCTCAGTCTGCTGAAAACGAGAAGTAGAGCTGAGTGTCATCGGCATACTGATGACATCACATGCCAAACCCTCTCATGACCTCACCCAAAGGTTGCATATACACGTTGAACAGGAGGGGAGACAGAATAGAATCCTGAGAGATCCGACATGTGAGATCCCGGGGAATGCCCAAGACCACACAGTGAGTCCTACCAGCCAGGAACGAGCAAAACCATTCAAGAATGGTCCTGCCCACCCCAGCACGATCCCGCAACTGAGACACTAACAGCTCATGGTCAACGGTATCAAAAGCAGCTGACAGATCTAACAAGACCAGAAGGGTCAACTACCCCTGGTCTAAAGCACGGTGCAGGTCGTTGACCAAGGCCAGAAGCACAGTCTCGGTGTCATATCCCGAATGAAAGCTAGACTAGGAGGGGTACAAGAAACTGACTCGGTTCAGATGGTCCTGGAGCTGCTGGGCCACCACCTACTGAATAACCTTCCATAAAAAGGGAAGGTTAGAGACAGGCCGGTAGCTGGCAAGGGCGTCAGCGTCAAGGAAGGGATGGTTTTTTGAGCAAGGGCCGCACCACAGCCTCCTTAAGAGACCCTGGGACCCTGCCCTCCTCAAGGGAGGCATTGACCACCCATGCCAGCACCAACCTAACGTCTCCCTGGTGGCCTTAAGCAGACAGGACAGGCAAGGATCTAATTCACATTTTGTGACCCTAACAGCCCCCAGGACACCCCCCGCATCGGCAGGGGTCACTAACTGAAATTGATCCCACAAAATAGGACAAGCCTCTGGTTCCCCAACTGTATCAACTGTGGCAAAGTCATGGTGAATGTGAGCGATTTTGTCCACGAAAAAATCAATAAACCTATCACAGCGGGCCCGGGAAAACTCCACTTCCAGGTGGAGGGAGGCTGGACTGACCAACCCCTTCACCACCCAGAAGAGCGCCACCGAGTGAGATTTCATGGATACTATGGGTACTTTCAGACATGACATTAACCACCCTTTAACCACCCTTGGTGGTTATTTATGCATGTTGCAGGGCTGTATTGGTGCCCTATGCAGCCCTGCAACATGCATAAATAACCACCAAGGGTGGTTAAAGGGTGGTTAGCGTCATGTCTGAAAGTACCCTATGATGGCAGCAAAGAACTTCTTCTTTGTCACCCACACAACCACCATATAGGCTTTCAAACTGGCTCTATGCCACAATCTGTTGGCTTCAGCATGAGTACGATGCCACCGTCGCTCTAACCACCTCCCCATATGTTTTAACTACCACAGAATATGGTGTGAGTAATAACAAGTCTAATCCTGCTCCTACTGGAGCCAACAAGCATCTTCCATTGGGTTACATGGAACAGCACTGGGCATTTCAGTTGAATGAATTTTTTTTTGGTATAAATTCCTTTTAATTATATGATTTACAACATGTTCTAAACATGTACACATTGAGTGTTTTAGATGGATGTGGAGGCATCCCAGCCCCCAGAGCTGCTCCAGGGTTCACCCCTGCATCTTCTCACTTCCAGCCCCGCCTGGCCCCGCTTGAGACCCAGCAGTTTCCCCTGGTCATGGTCTGCCCCCCCGGCACCCCTACTACCATAGAGTTGCAGGCGATCGCCCAACACTTTAGGATGGCTCCTGAAACTATATGGTGTTTTTGTAATTTTAAATTTAATTAATTAATTAATTAATTAATTTATTTATTTATTTGACACTCCGTCCTGCACAGCAGCTCAGGATGGCTCACAACAATATACTACACTAAAAACACTAAAAAACAGCAATAAAACCCACGAAGCATAAAAACGAACAAACAAACATCCTCACCACACCCAACCTCCCATCCACTACCCGTGTCCCTCACCAAAAGCCTGGTGGAACAGCCAGGTCTTACATTGTCTTTGGAAGGAGGCGCAGTCCGTGGACAGTTGGACCTCCATCAGGAGGGTGTTCCACAACTGCGGTACAGCCACCGAGAACGCCCTCCTCATAGTAGCCACCCGGGATGGCTGGCTGGGAGAGGAGTAGAAGTGTGGGTCTACCTTGAGGACAGGATGTTTCAGAGTGCCACCAACAGGGCTGCCCTGGAGCAGGCAGAGCCTGTTCTGCTTCAACATCTGGCAGACCACTTTCAGACAGACCAGCCAGCCCAGGGGTGAAGCAGGCTGGCACTGCTGCCCTCGGAGCTACGGTCCATCTGTTTACACCCATTAAGGGCTTCACCGAAGTCCAGGAGATCATTTCCAGTAACTTGAAATGGATGAAGCTTTTGGAAATACAATTTCATTTTCTAGGTCTGATAACCAAACCAATGTTAGAAACCTGGGAGTCTCAGACACATTAAAGAAATTGGTGTTCTGCAATTTACTCTCCTGGAACATTTATTTATCCACTTATAATGTAGTAGCCTAAAGCTATTGCTAAAACAGTGGAGTCACCAAACAATAGCTACCAAGCAGAGGAGTGTTTAGCTACTGAATGAGCAAGCATGGCACCCTATCGAATCAATGTTTACTTAGAATGAATTTACTCTGAAGTCTCTTAAAAGACTAAGTGCCAGTTATAAGCTGGCTTTTTTGTTATTACCTGCTCAATTGCTTCTTCTGACTCTCAACAGTTAGACAGTGTCAGAATCGCTTTAAATTGATTCTCTGTGCCTCATGCTGTTGCTTCTGCACACATTACAGAGGGAGGTTCTACTGAGTCGATAACACTGGTAGAGATTTTCTTATACCAGCCTATTTATCCTTACAATAAAATAGTAATAAGGGGTTGTATATTACTAGAACTTTATTTTAAAGTGTCTTCTAAACCCAAACACAAGAGAGCTTGATCATTTAAAAAATGCAGACATGGCAGATTCTCTCATTATTAGGGATGTGCACAGTAACTCTCTTTTGTTTTTGTTATTCATTTTGTTTTCATTATTAAAATGTCATTTGTTTTCTTTCTATTTTGTTAGTCTTGTTTTGTTTTTGTTTTTACTTTTGTTTTTGATTTCCATTAGTGTCAATGGAAAACACATTTTTGGTTGTAACATTTTTATTTTTCATCCAATTTTTATGGAATATGTCAGACGTGTACCCCTAACTGAGAGCATTACGTGTGCCAAATTTCAAAATTAGTGGTTAAAGGGATCCCATTTTATAAGCAGTTGAAATTTGTTACAAGATTCTGTGTACACATTCCTGGCTGTAACATCTTTGCCGCCCCATCCAATTTGGATTAAACACAGCAGGACTATACCCCTCCCCATGGGTGCTATCTGTACCAAATTTCAAAAGGATTGGATAAAGGGACCTGATGTTATAAGCAATTTACCTTTAAATATATTCCTGGCTGTAACGTCTTTCTGTTCCAGCCAGTTTACATGGAATTTGGAAAGCTGGAAGCATGCAGTAAGAGAGGCAATCACATCTCTGTCCCAGTCAGGTGTCTTTGAAATGTCAAGCCAAATTTCCAGAGGATACATCTGTCATCTCTGCTGTTTGGCACAGGCTTCAGTCTTGATGAGCACCCCAGGTCTGTCAACTTGCAGAGAACGCCCCAGGAGGGGACAGCGCAGGAGGATGTTGGGTAGCACCCCAGATGTATGGGGATTGGATTTATGTAGCTAGCTGAACTCTTGCAGTGAGGTCTAGCACACACACAGACACACAAACTCTGGCATCAAAGTCTGAGAAAACACTCTGACCAAAGCTAGAATTAACCACAGACAAAGAGCAGGCCCAAAGAACAGCACCTTATATCTACCCTCTATGCCCGACTTGAAGCCACCACTGATTGGTCCTCCTGTAAATGTGGAAACATGTAGTAACTGGCCAGTGAATGTGTCTAAGTCTGTTGGGCTGCTCCCCCTCCCTTCTATAGCCCCTCCCGCTGCCATGCCTGTCTGTGAATGGCACTGCATGTGCTATTTACCTGAATAACAAAAGTCTTCAAGAACAAAAATTCAATTGCTTATAAAATTTGGACCGTTTATCAAATCTTTCAACAACTTGGCAGAGACAGTACTGAAGATCTGAGATAAAATTCCAACAAATTCCATGAAAAATGGATGGAATACAAAGACGTTACAGCCAGAAATGCATTTACAACAAATTGCTTATAACATATGGACTCTTTAGCCAAACCTTCTGAAATTTGACACAGATAGTAATATTTGGGGGTTGTATAATTCTGCCAGGTTACATCCAAATCAGATGAGAGGCAAAGATATTACAGTCAGGTATGTGTACACAGATTTTTGTAAAAGAACAAATTACAATTGCTTATAAAATTGGATTCCTTTAATAAATCTTTCTGAAATGTGATACATATAATGCCCTCTGTATGGGGTACAATTCTGCAAAGGTTAATCAAATTTGGATGACAAATAAAGAAGTTACAGCTGAAAATGTGTTTTTCAGGTTTGTCCTATTACTTCATAATAAAAAAAACATTTCTCCCATTTTTTAATTATGTTCTTTTGTTTTTGTTATTGACTAACAAAAATGAAAAACCCCGACTTCGTTTTTGTTATTATAATAACAAAAATGAAATGCACACCCCCTACTCATTATCGTCAGCACAAAGGAAAACAAGCCAAAATTTCCGGGACTATACTTCCAATCTGGCAATCTGCTGATATCTAGGGCAAAGCAGCAGCAGAGAACATATTTAAAAATTCTTTAATTCTGACTCTTTACACTAGTACAAAAGGATAACTTACACCAAATGTGTGTTTTGAAATTATAACAGATTTCTATCTGATGCCTAGCTGGATAATAAATCAATGTCTCTGGATTTATTTTTAATTGTACAGGAAAGGGTATAGGGAAAAATAATAATAAAAGCACTAAAAGCCACAACAATGATCTTCTCACAATCTTAGGCCCCTTTTACATGGGCGGCACCCACGCATCACCCTTAGAGCTCATGCATGGGTGAGTCTAGTATACATGCCACGGCGGGTTGGCGGGGGATGGGAGTGTGTGCACACGCCCTTCCGCAGAACACACATGCACACCCACCTCCACCCATCATCCATGCATGAAGCAACCAGTGAAAACAGTGGTTGCTCCGTGAATGAGTGATGGGTGGATCAGCGTGCTCCCATCTGCACCCTCCCCCCACCGACCACACCGGTACAAACACGGACAGCCTCCCCCTCCCTCCTCTGTATGTCCATTTAAAAAGGGCCTTTAATGGCATGGGTGGTGTTGAATTATGAAGTTTGCTCTTAATCCCTTAGTTTGAAATTTCATCATCAATCCTCTATTTGCCTTACCCTGTACTGGAGAATTTCAGCAGCAATTTCTAAATTCCAAAAATTAGTTGTCATAACTTTCCAGGAGGCTTTTAAAAAAACAATCAAAGCAACCACGTTTACATGAAAGTGAAGTATTTGAATAATCTCTAAGTGCATTGGTATCCCTTAGAGCTCAACAAGTAATCCGCAATGGATGATCTATTTCTCCTGCTTCAGCTGGAAAATTTCCCATGGAAAGTTAATGATTTTCTCAGATTTATGTGCTATCTAATATTGTTCAGTAGCGTAACTTTGGGCTAAATGTTTTGATGAATGGGGAGGAAGCTGGATGGGTCTCTGCCTCAAAGAAGCTACACCTCTGACCTAGAGATGCTATGCCTCTGGACTGGAAAGCTCTCATCTGAATACTAAACTCTGATATGCTTAAAACCTTTAAAGAAGTGTATTACTGTGTAAGGGTTTATTATAACTGAGACCCTTTTCACATGAGTTGCGGTAGGCGGGGGGGATGGGTGTGCACCAGCAATGGATGGAGGTGGGTGTGCAGCTCACACTCATCTCCATCCACCTCCACCCATCTCCACACATGGAGCAACCAGCATTGGCACCTGTTGCTTCGTGTGTGGGTGATGGGTGGAGATGGGAGTGTGCACGCACCTCCACCCACCGGCTGCGTTATTCGCATGGGTGCCCACCGATCCCCACAAACCCACCGTGGCGTTCACACGAGCACCCCCCACCTGCACACATGTGTGTAGGGGGGGACACATGTGAAAATGACCAGAGTTTGTATGTTCCCTGACTATTCTATTTGCACTGATGGATCAAATTAATAGTACACAGACTCCAAATATACACATAGTGGCCAACAAAGGCCCTTTTCAAATGGCCCGTGGTGGGTGGGGGGATGGGTGTGTGCCCACTGTGTGTCGAGGTAGATGTGCGTCTGTTCCTCCCATCTCCATGCATGGAGCAACCAGCATTGGTCCATGCATGGGTGATGATTGGAGGTGGGTGGAGATGGGTGGAGCACAGGCGCACACATGCACCCCCACCCACCACGGACGCCGTTCCTATGGACACCCCCAACGTGGGTGGCATTTGCACAGACGCCGTGTGCAGCCAGGAGGGGGGCATCCATGTGAAAAGCCCCTAAGAGCAGACCTCTGCTCAGCAACCACAAGCAGGGCAATCAAGGATCAGGCTCTTCTCCCTCAGACCTCTTTCACTTCCATTTGCCAGTATATCTTTCCCCTAAGATGCCCCACCACATCATCAGTGCCTCAGTTTCCTCACATCTGAAGGCACTCCTCTTGTGCAGTTTAAAGTTTTAAACATGTCAGGCAGAACCCACACAGTTGTTTTGCATGTTTGTTTATACAAGAAAGTTTGCTGCAGGAAAGATGAATGTTACAGAAAGGACACACCCGTGAACTGTAGTGCCCTATAGCTAAAAAGAAAACATTTTCCTTTTTTTCTTTCAGCAGGGAGTCACAACCCACATGTGTCTGCTCTACGGTTTTAACAAACAAGAAAATCGCCCCTTGAGTCTGGGCTTGTTACATGTAGCCTCCATGCATGTGTAGCGTGCCTAATAAACAGCCATTCAGACAGCCCCTACTGACATGTTTAGTGTGACAAGCCTAATACACAGCCAGGCATCCTTTTCTGCTGTGCTCCGCCCTACCCCCCCCCCCTTCTTAGTATCACACCCCTCTCAGCTGTGGTGAACCATGGAGAGAAGAAGCTGCACCACTTGTTTCTTTGGGCTAAGACTCTCGGAGGCAGTCCAACATGTGCTCTCTCTGCTCACTCATGAAGGTTCGTACCTAGGCTTATTCCTGCAAGCACTTGGCAGCTGGAAATAACATAATGCTGAATTTATTGAGCAAAACAAATACTTTATTGAGCATGTGTAGTGAAAATTGAAAGCAAAAGGAAACATTGACAAAAGCAATCCATCTTTGCATGTTCCACCTGGTTTCTTGCATCCATTGCTCACAGCCATGTAGGTAGCAGGTAGCAGCATAGAGTTTTGTTGGGTTCTTGCCCACTGTGGTGCTGGAAATCCCTCTCAGTTCGCATAAAGCCCCCAAGTCAAATGTGTACTCTTGTACCCCTTCTCTGACATCTTCTGCATTACCATACAGTAGAAGCGGAAAACATTCCCACTCGTGTGGGTGCTCTGCACTTCTCTGTGTGGTAAGGCACTTCAAACCTCATATAGAGCAACAAGCACTCCTTCAGTCAGTTCACATTCTCTGTACCCTGGGTCACTTGTGTCCCCAATAGGGATGTGTGAACAGAACAGGGTTCGGATGTTTGGCCATTTAGTCCGAAAACTTAGTTTGGGTTCATGGGTTCGGTATCGTGGAGTCCAGACCCTCCTAAATGTTCAAAAAATTCAGTCGCCTGGAAGCTTGGGGTGCTCCAGGGGTGCCCGTGGGGTCATGGCAGGCTGTCGGAGATACAGCAGCAGCAGCAGAGACTGGGAAGGCATGGGGCTTGGCAGCCCGGGTTGTCCAGGCAGGCAGGCTCGGCACTTGGCCCCTGGGGGTGCCCGTCTTGGCATGGCTGGCCGTCTTAGACCCAGCAGCGGCAGTAGCAGCAGCAGCAGTAGCAGAGGCCGGGAAGGCTTGGGACTTGATGGCTGACCTGGCAACCCTACTGGGCCAGGCATTTCAGGCTGCAAGGCATCGGCGGAGCAGCGGCAGAGGCCTGGCCAGGGCTAGATGGCTGGCACCCCTACTTGGCTGGGCATTGCAGGCTGCCAGGCATTGGTGGAGCAGTGGCAGAGGTCTGGTCAGGGCTTGGTGGCTGGCAACCTTACTTGGCCAGGTATTTCAGGCTGCCTGGATTTTTGGTGAGTGCTCTGTGCATGGCCATGAGTGGGTGCTCTGTGCTATGGCACCTGCCACCGATGTGTTATGCAGTATGGCCTGTATGGCACCCCTACTTGGCCAAGCATTGCAGGCTGCCAGGCATCAGCAGAGCAGTGGCAGAGGTCCAGCCGGGGCTTGGTGGCAGACACCCCTACTTGGCCGGACATTGCAGACTGTCTGGCATCAGTGGAGCAGTGGCAGAGGCCCAGCCAGGGCTTGGTGGTTGGCACCCCTACTTGGCCAGGCATTTCAGGCT
>QEPC01001041.1:3918972-3943441 GCA_003113815.1 Sphenodon punctatus | reverse complement strand
CCACTCTTTCCCTCCCCCCCCCTCCCCCGTTCCCCAGTGTCTCTCCCAGTCCTGCCCCCACAGCCCCCCATTCTCCAGTGTCTCTCTCCCCCCACAGTCCCATTCCCCAGTGTCTCTCCCAGTCCTACCCCCACAGCCCCATTCCCCAGTGTCTCTCCAAGTCCTGCCCCCACAGCCCTTCCATTCCCCAGACTCATTTACCAGAGGAAAGGAATTGCGCTGTTGTTTTGATCTTTTTCACTCCTCAGGTCTCTCACCACCCCTCGCTGGACACACAGGGACCTGGCCAGGGTGAGGGTCTCAGCACTTAGCAGTTGCAGGCAGGCAGCACAGAAGAAAACTGTGTCTCTGCCAGCAAGCCAACACAAAATGGTGCCACTTCCACAAACGTCCGCAGCCACACAGCCTCATATTGTGCACACGTAGCTCCCAACTGCTGCTGCTGCTGCACCTGCGTCCTGGTGCCTGGGCGTTTGGCTCAGCAGCCCAGGCATCATTTAAAATGGCAGCCTGTAGGGCTCCGTTAACACTACCCCCTGTGGCGAAAAAAGTGAATTGCCCACTCAAGTGCCTGCAGTACGGGCTGTTAAGCAAAATGCCCATTCTGCAATCAGCACAATTTTGAGCCTTAAGGCTTCCCCTCCAGGCTGTTCCCTTGCTGGGGCTCTTCTCCCCTTCCTCCCAACAAGTTGAGCCTTGGTTCTGCCCCTGTCCAGCTCCCACCGGACCTGACATAAACAAAATCGAGGAGCTGTAGCACAAGCAGCTATAAATGGACCAGGACTGGCAATCTTTTATGCTGCAGTGCTGGGTGATTGGGGGGAGTTCTAGGGGCCAGAAAAGGCAGTGCCCCAGATACCCTTCAGTGCGCACCACACCTGGCCTGACCTGCACTTCATCATGAATACATAGAACCCCATTGTGTGCATGTGCCACCCTATGAGTACATAGGCTGCCTCAGAGGATCTAACAGTTCTTTCTGTACATCAGGCCTCACCCAAATGTCAGCAAAGCCCAGGGTATTCATCACCCCCAACTTCTCTGTGCCCCATACACTGGGTGGCCACAGCACCCACAGAAAAAAGCCAAAGCCATTTGGCTTTTCTGGGTAAACAACCTGTAGCAATTGCTTTTTATGGTGTTATAGAATCCCTCATGCTCATTGCAAGCACAAACTATTACTAAAAAAGATAAGAAAATATATGAGTAGCTTTTAACCAATGGGCAGCTCTGCTCCCACATACATGCCAAGCACAGTGGCCTTCAGTGCCTTGCAGATTTCCACACCTGCCCAGTTCTTAACATGCGTGTGTGGTGTTAACATCTATAACATTTGTAGATGAGTTGACGTTTGCACTGCCATGCTTGTGACAGAAATGTCTATTCATTTTAATAGCCACATAGATTGCCAGTGCCGACGCAGCAGCACCCAGCATAAGCTTTGCAAAAATATTTTGAACCAATAGCCGGCCTGTAACCAGTAGTAGCCAACAGCTGCTCATGTGCAGCCCAGTCCTTTAAACTGTTCAAAACGTTTGGTGTGTGGGTCTGCAGAGATTATGGACTCTGGAACCGCAGCCATAGAGATGCATGCTGAGAACTTCCTTGTGCTCATTATCGCGCTCCAGGCTTTCCTTTCCACTGCTGAGCAAAACCTGTGTTCAATCCAACTGATCCAAGCTTTCTGCTGTCATTTGAGCAATGTGATGCCAAGGCACAGAAAGGCTCTTGCTTGATCTTTAACCAGGATAGCAGAGTGCACCACACTATGGAGGCAGCTCCTGCTTTAGCGCTGTGCACTTGCCTATCTCCAATGATAATGGACCATGCTTGACCCTCGAAGCCATGCGAGGGGAGCTGATGCGTGGAGAGAGGTACCTGCAGAGACGTATTTGTCAGAAGATGCTGCTTCAGTCACTGAAGAACTTACAGAAATCAACCACTGCCATTCATGCCGTCTCCTCCAGTCACCATTTTGGTTTCTCCGGCTGCCTTTTGACTTCAAACCACCACCACCACCCATCTCAACATGGTGCCTTCTTCCACTCCTGTCATCCCATCATCCTGCCATGGTGCCTTCCCACCCACTTTGTGTGCCTGCATGTCCTGTGGAGCTGTTTCTTGGCAATTTTCCTCCTGCTCTTCCACATTCTCCTCACCACCTGTCAGCACCACAAACAATACAAAACATAATTAGATAACAATGAAGAGAAGCCTTTGTCATGCAGCTGTGTAAATGCAAACACCCTCCCCCCAGGTGCATTGACTTACCATTCTCCTCTGCCTCCTCTACAAAGGTGGCATCTGGGTCCTCGGTGCCCTCAAACAGAATCTCAGGCAGTTCCACAAACAAGGGCTGCATCTCGAGCTCAAGGCACTACATCATAAAGTCACGGTGTCTGTGCCCATGTTGACTCATGCTGGCTCTGGGGTGGGGGTGGGAATGGAGGGAAGTTCGCTGGCAGTTGTGGCTTTGGTGGTAGGACCAGGAACGGTTGAAGCGGGAGCAGGCAGTGGGGGAGCCATATCCACCTGCTTCTGATCCATGGTGAAGGCTCAGCCATACAGGTGGAATGCAATGGTGGCTCCATCCACACAGAGGAATCAGTCAAGGAACTCATATTAGGTTGATGTTTGCCTCCCATAGTCAAAGATGGAGTTGTTGTCCTGGGTCTCTTTGTATCCATGCCTCAAGTTTTTGGCTCATTGCCGGCACTGGTGGGTGCCAGTGCAAGTTGTTCAGAAAGAGCAAGTGTTGGGCATGTACTGCCAACTAGGAAGAGCTGGGAAAACACATCTGAGAATGGTGCAATGGACTTTAAAGGTGGATATTATGTGTGTGCCAGTGAGATCATGAGCAGAAAGAGGGACTGGAAATGGTCACTTCTTGGAATGCTCTAGGTTTTGATCGCAACTCTGTGGTGCTGGCAGACCTATATGCACAGAGGCTGCACACAACCTAATTGTCGGGATGCAGACACGTAGGCACACATTAGCTTGCTTTCGGCCACACGGCAGGCTCCGCATGCTTCGGGACCCTGCCATGAGCAGGGGCTGCGTATCCGGTAGGTGGTGGCCACGTGGCCAGTGGGGGTGAGAACACATAATAAATGGGCAAGTGAACACCCACCTGGTGTGTGCTACAATCTCATTTATTAACACAATGGTATGTTTGATTTTCCTGTTCTGTCCTGAAGTTCCAGTGAGACAGTCTTACTATAAGGGCTGTGGGGTGAGGGATGTCCAGGACATGGGTGAATATGGGACTGGGGTGTGGGGACAAGCTCAGGGACAGGAGACCAGATCAGAGAAGGGGAAATCAAGAGACAAGGCTCAGGGCTAAGGGAGAGGCAGAACTGGAGTGGAAACAAGGTGAGGCAATGGGCAAGGCTGAAAGCACGAAGAGGTGAGAGCTGCTCCACAAAGCTTGGAGCTTTGGTTGGTTTATGGTCTGGTTGGAAGCCAAACAGGAAGCCAGCTTGGTTTATGGTCTGGTTGGAAGCCAAACAGGAAGTAGGGAGGTGTGGCAGAGGCTAGGAAAAGCTGGAGAAGAGGTAGGACCTGGACATTCAGAGTCTCCACAGGAGTGTCCAGGCCCATAGCAGGCTGAGGAGTGGCATGAGAGGGCTGGCCACTACTGAAGAATCCCTGAGGGCATAGGTTCAAGGCTGGATTCTTACATTCCTCTTCCTTAAAAGTCTTTTGTCATGCAAATTAAAATCTATCAAGCTGAAGATAACTCAGTTTAATTAGCCAACTAAAGAACTGTCTTTTTTTTCAGACACCCTTTCCCCTCAGCCCCTTTTTGCTTACTGAACTCTACCTGAGGTTCTGAGCTGCTGGGAGCTCTTGATCCGGGACTCAAAATTGTGGGGGAGATTCATGTCTTCCCCCCTAAAAATCGGGATGTAAGCATACCCCATTCTCCCTCTGTAATTATGACTCTGTTGAATCTTTCTTGACATTAGATTGTCTTTGAACAATTCACTGCAGGTATTTGATATTTAAAAGCAGAGAAGTACTAGATAGTTTTGATTATAACTCAAAAGACCTATAGTCTATTTCTTTTTTATGACTAGTTGACACAGTTGGAATCAGGCACATGATTCAAATATTTATTTTCAGAAATTTAAAATTCAGTTTGTGCAACTATTCCCAGCATTAACATAAAATATCTTGCTTCCATGAGTGCTCCTGTTAGTATATTTGTTCAGCAGAATAATTTGGAAAAGTGATCATGAAAGTGGCATTATTATAGTCAGTGGGCGTGATTCAATGGGTCTGCACAGGATTCACGGGCCATGGAATCGGCCCCAATGTGAATTGGTTACAAAATGTGAACAAATACTTATCACAGATTTCTGACACCAATCTCTTTATTGTTTACCTTTAATTTTTACCTAAATATCAGCATTCATATGTGTAAGTGTTCTGTTTATATCTGTCTCTACATATGGACCTTTATAAATTATGAAATTTGCAAAAAATGAAATTTCCTATTTTTAACTGAGGAGCAGTGGTTGCTCCCGTACCAAAAATTCATAATCAAGAGCAGTTGGTTTTGGGCTTCTTAATTTCCCCATATCAACCAACTTGGAAGATTGTGGAATGTGGAAATAATTCTCAGTGTGCTCCATCATTCATGTTCAAGAATAACAGCAAAGTAATTATCATCACAAAGAAATGATTTTACCTCATCCCCTTTCTCTCCAGGAAGCCCAGGAAATCCACGCTCACCCTTGCTTCCCTATGAACAAACAAGATTTGAACAAGCATTGTGTTGCATTATCATCATCCAAAATCACAAATTACCTACATCATTTTAAGAATGCTAGCCTAGATCTGAAAAAGCAACTTAGCAAAAAAAGTCCAGAAAACAGACAAAATTCTAATTTCTCCTCTAGGGAGATGGAAGATGGTAAAGCTCTCACTGAAGATAATAATAATAATAATAATAATAATAATCTTATTTATATAATGTTCCCCCACTGAATGGTGCGTTAGGTCCTTAATACTGAGTTAAGCTTGATAAACTAATACCAGCTGAGTTTGTGCCAAAATATTTCTGTTTTTGATTGTTTTTCTAATGAAAAGTTTTATTGAAAAAATTCCCTAAAGAATATCAGAAGAACATTGGTTTACTAAACTGAACAGTTTTTGTAATGTGAAATTTCTACTTGGGATGGACTCAATATACTCTGTGCACACTCTGATCATAGGAAATGTAGGTTACCAGAGAATGGAAAATGTTGGTTTGTTTGTACAGATTAGGGATGGGCCTATTGGCAAAATACTGGTTACCGATTTTACCGGTATCGGTTTTTCCGATATCGGTTTTATTGGTATTGGTTTTATCGGTTTTTTAACATTGCTGATTTTTCGGATTTTTAACATTGCGGCCATTTAAAAAATGACCACAATATTAAAGATCCAAAAAATCGGCAATGTTAAAAAAACCGGTACACCGATACCGATAGTATCAGTTTTATCAGATTAATCCGATATCACCAATTATCGGCAGTATCGGATTACTCCGATACTGATAGTCCCATCCCTAGTGCACATGCAGTCAAAATGACAAGGAATGTGGAAGCAGTGAAGTTGTATCCCAATTTGAGATAAAAAATTACATTTCTAAATTTTTCACTTCATGGAATATTTGTTTTCCAGCCAATCCCTGTTTACAGATACTCGAGATTTGGCCCTGTGTTTTAGAAGGGCAGAAAAGTTATCTAGAAAACTAATTTCAGAAACTTACCTTTGGCCCCTCTCTACCAGGGATTCCTTGAGGACCTCTTGGTCCGGGATCACCCTGGAAATGAAATACAAATAAAATAGATGGGGAGCTAGTTTGGCAAATGGAGTAATGGAACATATTTGTAAGTAGTCAGATGTGTAGCCTTACCTTCCTGGCTTCATGACCATCCCTGCCAGACAAGCCTGCTACTCCCTTTTCTTCTTTCATACTTGCTAATCCAGGAACACCGGCCTGACAGTTGCTACAAACATTCTGTTAGAAATATATAAAATTGTGGCGATTAACTTTTCCACAGAGATTCTATTAAGTAGAATCACAGGATTTTAGGGTTGGACAGGACTTCAAGGGTCCTCTAGTCCAATCCTCATTAAGCGCATTAAGAGCAGTTGGGTATTCTAATGGCTTGAAATCTGACTGCAGTATTGTCTTCAGTGTCAATGTACGGTGGGTGAAATAAAAACGAGCAGGTGCTTCATTATAGAATTGTTTCGGTTTTTTTAATATATGGATTTTCAAGGAAATTTCTACAACTATTACCCACAACTCTTAATATCTCATAATCATGGGCACAGCATGGCTTTTATATTAGGGGTGCGGGAATGGAATCGCTAAAGTCTCCTGTGTGGTCAAAGTTATGCTAATTTTTCTTGGGAGCAGAGGGGGAGTGGGGAGCATGGGGCTATAAATGTTATGTACAGAAATCCAAAAGATTAAGAAGCTAAAGGAAGCTTAAACTAATTTTTGCTTATTAATCATCCTGTATTTAGCTGAATGATTACATCCTTGTATGTTGCATAAAATTAAAAACAGCATTTCTCAGCTTTCAAAAATGGTTCTGCAGCTTTTAAATGGATTATATCCATATTTTAAATGGATATAATTCACAAAATTGTAAGCATTATACACAGGAGTCAGGCTTGAACCCTGTTTGTGACTCTCTCAGTCAAACTCCAGTGCCAAATACAGGGTTGTAGCAGAGTTAAATAAATTTTGAATTTATTATATTAGACTTCTAAGTTCTAGTCCTTAGTGTGACCTTGGGTGTTAACAAATGCCACGGTGGCCTACAGGTTACTGTTATATTTTTTCAGGTCCATCCAGATGTTTGGCCCAGAGTTTCCACTGCTGTGGTGGCAGCTAGCCTGGGCTGTGACCCTGGAGACCTCTGGAGTCTCAGGCTGGGCTAGCCGCCACCATGCCCAGAAACTGCCTGCCCAACTGAGCAACAGTGGGCTACCACGTATGGTAGCCCACTGTTCCCTGCCTGGCATGGAGTGGCCCTCATGGCAGGTGGCCATCATTACTCACCGTGACCGCTGGGCACAGTGTGGGTGCGGGGCCAACCAGTCGCACATTCATGTGGTACCTCCCCACCACCTATGCCACACTATGTGGCATAGTTTGTTCCGTGGTCGGACCCGATCCTGACCAGGGTACGAGTGGCACCCCGGTTCAAATCACTTTGTGATGGCAGCCCTCCATTGTCACATATGTTTTCACCCCTTGGGTAATTTCAGACTTTACAAAAACGCCTTTCGCCACAGTGAACCCCAGTGGATTCCCTGTGGTGGTGGCATTTCTGTGAATGTCTGTTTGGTCCCGGCCAGATGTTTAGCATGGTGAACCCCCGGCCAGGATCAAGCTTGACCATGGTTCTCGACCTCCAGCGAAACTCCACCTATGCACCTAATTCCAGAATTGCAGAGGAAGGGGGCGGGGGGGACAGGAATGTTTGTAGCAACTGTTTAATGTGGAATAAGTATTGATTGAATGTGGGAAGGCGGGAGCAACATTCTGATAAATCTTTCTAATTTAAATTGCTCCACAGATTAATTTTCAGATAGATTCATTTAAGGATTGTATTTTCTTTTGGAAATTATTTGATGGAAAACTGCTAGAAAAGGTAAGCATTAGAGGTAAACCTTAAGAAGTAGCAACACTAGAATTAGAAATAGATTGAGCCCCAAAGCATAGAGTGGGGGCTGAATCATGATCTGAATTCTCTCAAGGGCAGGAATAACAGGGTTGCTTCGCTCTCTGAATTTTCTTGTAGCCGTAACTATGGTGATCTACAATAACTGGGAAAAATGTAATGTGGATTTTAGGCAAAACCAAGTAGGAATAAAAAAGTGGGTCTGTGAGAACATATTGATGCTTGTTTTGTTTTGAAAATCCCATTCATGGTGAGTACCACTAGAAAAATAGTGTCTCATAGCAATAAATTACCTTCAGTAAAGCACCCATATCTCCCAAAAGTGGAAGTGCAATCTGAAATAAAACACACATGCACTCTTAAGAAAAATGTAATACCAGAAATGTATAGTTCAAGATGTAGCCAGTTATTAGTAGAAAGCAGTATCCATCTCCCAATAGCTTAACCAATCACTATAGTGGGCTCACGTGCTGACAGTTGTAGCGTATTGTATATTTTTGAATGTTTATTCCAGTGTTCATACTCCATCCATATGCAATGGCATGAAAACATATTCATGCTATTAAAAATAATGTACTATTTTGCAGATGAATGACAACTAAGTGCAACAATACAGAATAGGCTTAGAGGAAAAAGTCACAGACTGGCCAGGGTGTAAAGGACAGAAGTCAAACAAGCGAAAATAAATAAATAAATAAATAAATAAATAAATAAATACACAGGGATCATGGTCAGTGCTTTCTACCCAGAATAACCCTCATTTCACCATTTGTAAAATAGCTAGAATTGTGAGAACAGTATTAACATGGAGGTAACTAACACACACCAGAATCAACACTTCAGAACCTCAACCCATGTCTTTTAAAATTACATTCAAGAAGAGAGAAAACTCATTGCTCCAGAGAAATAGCTCGGACAGACTGTTCTCTAGTTCTCTCTCCCAGCCATTTTCCTCCAGTAACCACTTAACGAAGTCCAATACTTAATTTGCCAACTCACAGCGTTCTCAACTGACAATAGCTCAACCAGTTTTATCAACTCCAACCACTCATGTTAAAAAAAACAAACTCCAAATAAACTAAATTTATGGATTGCCACTTTTTAAATAACAAACTAAATTATTCTTGTGGCCACTGCTACAAACATCCAACTGTTATCACTTTGTATAAAGTCAAATGTTTAAAACTTAGAATTTAAGACAACTATGCTCGACTTTTCAAGAGACAAAATGGTTTGAATGATTGGACCAACTGTTGTTGGTGTCAATAAGCAAGCTTTCGGGCCACGCAGGGCCCTTCCTCAGGCATGTAGCATGGCCAGTAGAAATATATAAACTGAGCAAATGTAGAGCATGTCTATATGAGGGGGCATGGAATAGGTGGGAGTGGATAGAACAAGGTGGGAGGGGGATAAAGAGAGGGAGAGATGTGCCAGACATTTAAAAACAGCTAGGGATGGGCGAACAGATCGCGGTTTGGGTTCGGCTGTTCGGTTCGGCTGCGTTCAGTTCGTCCGTTCAGTTCGTCCGTTTAGTTCGGCTGTGTTCGGTTCGTCCGTTCGGTTCATCCGTTCGGTTAGTTCTCCGAGTTCGGTCGTCTGAACAGGCTGTTCGGTTAGGCCGTTTGGCTGTTCGGTTCAGCCGTTCGGGAAATGTTGTTATGGGTGTTTTTTGTTTTTTATATGTTTTTTTGGTTTTTTATTGGGTTTTATATGGTTTTCTTTGTTTTTTATTTGGTTTTTTTGTTTTTATATGGTTTTTTTAATTTATTTTTTTAATCTAATATTATATTTATCTATCTACACTAAATCTAACTGCTATTAACTATTCTAAATGCTATGAACTAAATGGATTATCTAATAAGTACACAGACCTACTCCTACAAACACTAAAACTAAATCACTAACGCTATCTCTATCGCTAAGCTAACTCCTACAACTCTCTACATCCATCCATCTATCCATCTATTCCCCCCCATCCCATATCCATATCAATACATATATATGGATATATGGATATATAGATAGATATATATATGGATATATGGATATATATGGATATATATACATCCCATATATATGGGATGGGGGGGAATCACAAACAGAAGAGGAGTCTGTAGTGAACTGAATACATACATACTCAATGAGTCTGTACAGTGAAATGCATAACACAAGGTTTCAGTTTTTAAGTTTCATTTCAGTACAAAACTGAAATGAAACTTAAAGCAATCTAAAAATCCTACTCAATGCCTGCTGTTCAGGAACAGTGTGCTCAGAAGGTGTTGGGAAGGGAGGAGGCAGATAATTAGTTTCGTTTCTTGAAAGTCTCTCCACCCCTGGTGCCTGGAAGTCTGTTCCTCAGTGACTGACACCTCCCTATCATGTTTGACCACCCGAACTCACCAGAACGCGATCTGAACTGACCAAACTGTTTGGCCATTTCGCCGTTTGGTGTTTGGTTCGTTCGGTATGTTCGTGTTCGTGTTCGCGTTCAGTCATCCGAACAAACCGAGTTCGGGCCGAACTCTGACCTTCCGAACTGCGTTCGCCCATCCCTAAAAACAGCTGTAGGATTATATAATGATGTAGGAGACACACTAAGAAACTATAGGTAGCGTTAAACACACAGAGGGCAAACGTGTTGGGGATATAGTAGGAAACAGCTTATCAGGAAATATATCTTGGCTTTTCAACAAATATATCTAAGTTTTTAGGTCCTATCTGACATTAAGACACACCATAATGCTAAACTTAATGGAACTGCAGTCTCATCAAACCATTCAAGTGATGCTAGTGTATATAGAATATATCCTAAAATGAAGCCTTGTAGAATATTATCTTACTGCCACAGAAAAAAACCAGTTTAATACCTATAACTTTTTAAAAAAATTGTGTTTATATAAAAATAGCTGAACTGTGTGAAAATTTACCTGTAATTCACCACGTTGTAATGGGGGAAATAATAATAATATGATCGCTGAACATTCTAATTAAGTTAAGTGGTGTAGTGGAAAAGAGGCTGAACTTGGACCCGGGAGAACAGGCTTCCAATCTCACTGGAGCCAATGAACTCACTGGGTGGCCTTTGGAATGTCACAATTTCCCAGTCTTAGTTCCCCATCTGTAAAATGGGGATATGTATGTTTCTGGGTGTTTTTAGACAAATGCCTCTCCACCCATCACCCACACATCATGCATGTTGCCCGGCTGCACAGGGTGCCTGTACAGCTCTGCAACAAGCATGTTGGGAGGGTAAGGGTGGGGAGGCGCTTGTCTAAAAAACCTCTTTGTCTTTCCCTGTGTGTTCTCCTCATCCTTGTCATCTTAGGCCGTTTTTAGACAGACGCTGGGGGGAAGCGCAGGCCCGTGTGCATTCATTGTAGCGTGCACACACTTCTGATGGGTGGGGGAGGGTTTAGACAATGGAGGATGGGTGTGCACTCGGTGTGCACTCCCATCCACCCACCGGCCACCCATGCCCCTGCACAGAGCAAGCTGGGGTTTTCCCAGTTGCTCTGTATGGGGAGATGTGTGGAGGTGCATGGGTCTTGGGAGCACATCCCCACACGCCACCAGTTTTAAACGGGCGGTACCACACGTGTCCATTGGGTGGACTTAATGGTGCCGTCTCATCTAAAAACGGCCTTAGATTGTAAGCTCATCGGACAAGAACCTGTGTGAAAATCTGTTGACTGTAAAACATTGCATATGCTTACTAGCACTATCAAAATGATAGTAGTAGTAAGTTGGACAGTAGAACCTGCCAGGCTTACTAGGCATCTGGTTTATTTTAATTTTTAAATGCTAGCATTTAAGCAATATAAATCAAGCTTTGTTTGTATACATACTGGATCACCTGGAGGACCTGGCAGTCCTGGCTTTCCATCGCGCCCTGGAACACCCTGGAAAAAAAGCACTGCATTTTAAATTTTCCATAGCAGTCATGGGATTCATGTTAATATTTGTGTGTTCTTAAAATAGAACTTTTACTTACATCAAAACCTGGTGTGCCTGGAGTTCCTGGCAATCCAGGGGGTCCCCTAAAGCCCTGTGATTGGGATGAGTTACTTACATTAGGATTAAAGAAACCGATTAATGATACACATAAACAGAGTTAAATTTATTTTTCCAAATTATTTAGTAAGTATTCTACCTGAACACCTGGTTCGCCAACAGGACCCTTAGAAAGAACAAAACACACACTCAGATTATAGCAGTAAGGACTGCAAAATAGGGATGAGACTGAGTCACACAGAATGTATCACTGGATCTGCTTCAACTCATTAGGGAGATAGGGACTTACTCTAAAAATTTGGTTCCAAATCTAGATTAAAAAGTTACTCATGTTTTAGGGTGTTCAGAGCCAAGATTTTTGGTTAATGCTAACCAGTCCTAGTAGAAAGCAATGGCGCAAAATAACAACCCAGCTACATTGTTATGGAGTTTATTGTTATTATGAGCTGTACTGGGGAAATACCAGTTCATTACATGTAAGTAGATATTTAAGTAGATATTAGAAACTCCCAATTTAAAAAGTATTAAGTTTAAGTGGTTGATCACGTTCAACCACAGACAATCCCCTGTGGTGGGGAATGGTCCTGTAATGGGTGATTTCAGACGTGACGATATCACAGTGAACCACGCTCAATTCCGCGTGGTGGCTGTGATAGCGTCACGTCTGTTGAGGGAAATGGATGTTTCCCCCCAGATGTTACCACGGCTGGGGATTGCATTCGACACGTGAGCAGCCGAAGCGGGGGGACCGGAGGCCGCCACGTGTCGAATGCAATCCCATGCCGGGGTGAACCCCGGCGTCACGTCTGGTCGGGCGCCACGGCCCGGGATCACCGGTGGGACCCCGGGTCGTGGCGAATCCGGCCCGACGCGGTGGCCTCATTGGCCCCGCCGCCCGCCCGTCTCCCCGGAGGGCGGGCGGTGGGAGCGTGGAGGGGGCGGGGCCGTGCGGCCACACATTGCGCTGCGTGGCCCCTCCCCCTCCCAGATTCCCCGCCGGGATCCTCCCGGCACGTCTGTTGCGGCGTGACGGGGTGAACCAGGCGGGGAATTAATAGGGTGATTTCGGTACGGGGCCAATGGGCCCCGTTACGTCTGAAATCACCCAATGTCTGTTTGATCCCCGCCAGATGTTCACCACAGTGAACCACCTGCGGGGATCAAAATAACCACGCTTTCGAGGATGGTCCAGGGACCATCTCTGAAAGCGTAGTCAAAGTGATTCCCGCCGGTGGTGAACACCTTTTCCCCCCAACAGATGTGATGTTACCACCCTCAACCACAGCGGAATTCACCGTGGTTGAGTGTGGTAATGTCTCGTCTGGCCCCTGACCACGGCCCAGAATTGGTGGCCATGTTCACTGCTGATTCTGGGCTGTGGTCAATACCTGGAGGGGGTGTGGCCTTGGAAGCATGGGGGGGTGGGGCTGTGCAGCCACACATTGTGCCACGCAGCCCTGTCCCCTCCCCGATTCCCCAGCGGGATCTGCCAGCTCATCTGTTGACGGGTCAGTCTGATTCTGCCGTGGAATCATTTGGGTGATTCCGTGACGGGGCCAATAGGGCCACCATCACGTCTGAAATCACCCTAAAATATATGGCCTTGTTGAAATTCACACACATTTAGGTAATAACCCACAGGAAGCTCATACAAACTGGCTGCTATACTTACTGGAGGTCCTTGAATTCCTGTTCCTAGAGGCCCCGTTTCTCCAGGGGCTCCTTGTACACCTGGTAGTCCTCTTTCACCCTGATAAAGTTACAAAGTGTTGTTACAATCTTTTAAAAGCATGCATTATCCATTATTCACTAAAATTTGTATCCGTCAGAAATAGGAAATATTACAGTATATGCCTACCTTAGGCCCCCGTGGACCTGCTGTTCCAGGAGTGCCAGTTGGACCCTGCAATATAATAATTGTATCTTAACATTAAAAATACTGATTGAATTTTGGAGATTTTTTTTTTTTTTTTTTAAAATAGAAAATAGTCAACATCTGTATATAAAAAGACACCCATCCATCTGTCCATCTCCAAGAAATCTGTCTTGATGATTGATGCTAACCAAATGGCTAATGATGACCTGTTGGATAATAATACAAAAAAATATACAAAAGAACAAAAAAGCAAACCCAAACCTCCTACCATTAACACCAAAACACATGCATCAAATGCTTTGTCTTAAAAATTATGTTTGAAATATACTTGTTATATATATCAGCTGTTTTCAGTAATGCTATAAGAACTTAGGAAAAAATAGACACAAAATGGCTGACAGTAAGTAAGTGAATGTGCACTTACTAGTTTTCCTGGCAGGCTTGGTCCAGGGGGCCCTATCTCGCCTTTTGGACCTGGTGCTCCAGGAGGCCCTGTAATTCCACCAGCATCCCCCTATGGGATAGATATGAAACATAAACAACATTTTAATTTTCTGGCTGGAAGATGGTTAGGGTTGTCTGGTACTTCAAACTATCATGACTGCTTTAAATTATTAGTTCTACGTTATCTTTAGCTACTGGGAAAATGTAAAACAGCTCAGTATTTGCAAATGCACTAATTAGTTTTCTGGGTAGATTTGAGTGTCAAATCTACGATTACTGTCAGGGACCCATGTTCACTAATGCTTAGTATAAGCATTGGGGAAAACACAGTCAACTCGCGTCTCTGACTGCTGCTTTATAAAACAAAAGTTACTTTTGATAATTTCTCTTTATGCAAGCCTTATTCTGCTCACTAAAACAAACAGATGTGTGCTAAGCTGCTTGGTTAATCAAATAGGCAAATACCTGTTCTTTAGTGTAGAGACACTTAGGGTGAAAACAAGTGAGACAGTAAGCCACATTAACCAACGTTAGCCCGAGATTCATCTGCCCTTGTTAGGTGGCCACCAGATGTTCGCCCACTTCTGCCATGGAAATGATGGCTGCTACTCAATGTGTCCTATGAAGAAGGTGGTTGATGCAGCATGGGCTAAGGCTGAGCTGGGCTAATCCAGGCTAATGTGTGCCGTGATGTCAGTAAGGATCGGGCCCAGGAGCAGTGGCTGCTAGCCGTAGGCCACTTGTCAACTTGTCAACTGATGGTGCGGACTGGGAATGAGCAAACACCCAGCCACCTGTCAGTGGATGGCACGGGCTGGGACTGAGCAGACCCACTTGGCTGCCTGTCAGCTGCTGGCACAGCTGGGAGAAGCTGCTACTGGCAGGGAGGGAGGGACTGAGGCAGATCATCCCTGCCTGGGGGATGGTGAATCCCAGACCTGAGCCCACCCCCATGCGGTCCCTCCCTCCCTCGATCCCTCCCTCCCCCCCTTGTCTCTTACTTCTGGGGCAGCAGAAGTTGTGAGCCCAGGCACACAGTATGTGGCATGGGCATCACCTCCACCCATGTGCCAGTTTGGGACATACCACCTCCAAGCAAGGGGGATTGACCCACAGGGAAGTCCCCAGGCACAGTTCTGCCCAGGAAGAACCACTAGCTTCTCTGCACTCCAAACACTGGCCGGAGGGAGCCAGGCAGGGATGATAGTGCCTTGGTCTACGTCCCCAGATGGGATTGTTCTGGCTTGGAGTCTAGCAGCTATCTGCTGCCACCAGATGCTTTTTATGGACTTGATCCTGCTTCTGGCAGCCAGTGGTCACTGATCCTGGACCTGAGTCCTGCCCAAATGTTCAGTTACTCAATCCAACTCGGGGTGTGGGGGCAGGGTGGCAGCTGAATGGGAGGCTGCACATGTGTTCTCACCCGTAGGGTGTTAACAAAATGAGACATTAACCCACATTAGCTAATATTAGCCCACATTAGACCACACTGTTCATCAAGTGTTTGTCATGTTTGCCCCCACCAGACACGACCTAGCCCACAGCCATGGCAGAGTCTCAGAGAATGTGGAGCCTGCTGTGTGGACGAAGGCTTATGTGTGCCCATGGGACTGTCTCCTGTTTATTAGGGTGTACACAGCCTCTGCCCACATAGAGGTCCACCAGAACCCTAGAATCCTGGGTGCAGCACCTAGAGTGGCCCAAGCAGTGAACGCTCTCTTTGCTCTTGCTCTCACTGGCACTTCGACTGTTTATTTTTGCTTTTTGGAGTGCTCCAAAATGACACTCCAAAAAGGAAAAATAAAACATAACAGAAACACAATGGGGTCATTTTTGCCAATTTCTGGGACTTTTCAGGACTGTGCAGAACATTTTGAGACTTTCCAGGATGTTATATCTGGCACTTTCCCTCAATTCTATGCCACTTTTTGTTAGGCTGGACATGCCAAACATGTTGGACAGCTGCGTGGTGGCTCCACAGACCAAACACATGCTCCAGTCGGCTATGGGTGATTTTAGACATGATGGGGCGGCTTTGGCCCCGTCACAGAATCACCCTTTTGATTCCCCGCCAGAATCAGCCCGTCATGGCCAGCAGACGTGCTGGCCGATCCCGGCGGGGAATCTGGGGGGGGCGGGGCTGCGTGGTGCAACATGTGGCCGCACAATCCTGCCTCCCCACGCTCTCCCAGCCGCCCGCCCTCTGGGAGATGGGCGGGCGCAGCGGTCAATCCGGCCTCTGCGTCCGATTCCAACCTGTGGTCTGGACCATGGCCCGGAATCGGTGCCGGTAACAGATGTTACCGGCCGCCGATTCCAGGCCATGGTTCAACTAACCACGCTTTTGGCGATGGTCCTCGGACCAGCCTCGAAAGTGTGGTTATTTTGATTCCCGCCGGAGGTTCACTGTGGTGAACCTCTGGCGGGCATCAAACAGACGTTACGGGACCATTCCCCACCACAGGGTATTGTCTGTGGTTGAACGTGATCTCATAACATCTGAAAATACCCTATATCTCATTTGTCAATACATCTAGAGTGTCATTAGACATAACATCAATGGGTGTCTGAATGGGTATTTTCAGACGATACGCGGGCCGTTGGCCCCATACCGGCACCAATGGCTTCGTTCCCCGCCGGGGTCACCCCGTAACGGCACAACAGACGTGCCGGGGGGATCCCGGCGGGGAAAGTGGGAGGGGCCGGGGCCGCGCGGCGCAACGTGCGGCCGCACGGCCCCGCCCCCTCCACGCACCCCGCCGCCCGCCCTCCGAGGAGACGGGCGGGCGGCGGGGCCAATGCGGCCGCCGCGTCCGGCCGATCGTGCCACGGCCCGGGATCCCGCCGGGGATCCCGGGCCGTGGCACGCGGCCAGACGTTACTTTTCCTTGGCCACGGCCCGGGGTCCGTTTGACCACGCTTCCCGGGACCTTCCCCCGGCTAGCCCAGGAAGCGTGGTTCAAACGAACCCCATGTGGGGATTGACCGTGGCCAACATCTGGCGCGCCGCGAACAGACGTACGGGACACGGTGACCACAGGTGGGTATTCACCGTGGTTCACCGTGTTCACGTAACGTCTGAAATCACCCATTGTTTGTTTTGACCTTGAAATGAACACTGGTTTAGCCCTGTGTTCACCATGTGGCGCTGCTTAGACACACAGTCCAACTTGGGGCAAATTAGTGTTTTGCCTGCCACGCAGTCCCAGTACGCAAGCGCTGCCACCTTGTTTCCTGTGTTGTACCTGCTTACACGCCATGCAATATCATTAGACACAACGTTGGCCATGTGTTCAGCTGGAACATGCAAATTGTCCTTGTGATGCAATGGCGTTCACATCATGTGTTTAGCGGGTGGCCAAATTAGTGTTGGGATTGTTATGGTGCTTACACACAATGGCCAAACACCTACTTAGGGGTTTTGACACCCCATTTTTGTTATGTCTAAAGATGCCCTTAATGGCAGGTAGTCTAGAAATACTAGCATATCTCCAAATGAGTTACTTTTATACAGAGATGGTACCTATTGCTTAGAAATATATGGCTCCCCTTCTCCCCTTCCTTAAATAACAAAAACCATAAGAACATAGTCTGCCATCTAATTTGGTTTCTAACCTTTTCTGTTAATTTATTGTCTTAATTTATCATCTCATTACCTTATTCTCCCAGCTACCCAGGCATGCGAAACAAGTATCATGCTTCCAAAATCTGTAATTCCCTCTCTCTACTGACATCTAAAACCATGATTCATGATGTAGCTTTCATTTGTCTTGTTACTGAGGTATCCTGCTCTCTGGCAATGCCTGCCTCACAGCTTCCAAGCCTCTACAAAAGACTGCTAATTTATTATGTTTGACTGACACATTGTCTGTATCATACTTCTTCCTGACTCCCTAAATTGCTATCCCTTACCTTCTCCTTATCTCTCAGTGCACTATGAAGGCAGCACACCTTTGACTCCCAAGTCTCCTTTTTTCACAGATAGCTTTGAGCTATTTTTCAAAACACCCTTTTGAATTCAGATAATGCACTAGATCTTGTGTTCTGTGCTGCTGCACTCTTCACTATGCTGCCTCAGTTCATCAAGACTGTTTCCTTCAATCAGTGTTGCAATTTGGATCTCTACTACTGCGTCCAACTTCCTCCAAGTGATTTATTTGCTTTATTAACTTTAATTAAAAAAGAACCCACCAAACAAAGGATGCTTATGATAGCTTAAGCAACAGCATTCTCCTGATAATATTCCTTCCAGTCTTTTGTTTCTCATCTCTTGCATTAAAGTAGTATTGGTATGAGAACTCAATCCAATGCTCATTGATATCAATGGGAGTCTTGGTTTTAATGAGAATTAGATTGAGACCTTAACCTGTATATTAAAAATGGCATATGGCTATGCAGAACAACAGAGTGCAGTAGTGGGCTATGCCAGATGTTTTAAGGAAAGGATGATAAAAATCAATAAAATCTGGACAGATGTATATAAAGTAATAAGGATGTGACAAACATGCTTAAATTTTAAAACATACCTTTTCTCCTTTTATTCCTGGTTTCCCTGGTATTCCATGTTCTCCTGGCAACCCCTAGGTAACAAAAAATGCCTTAATACAGTGCAGCCTTCATTGATAGCATGCTATTGGTTAAAAGAGATTTAATTTGGAATAACTATAATATATAATGTGCTCAGTTGACCTACCCATATTCATGTTGGTGAGCACTTAAGAGTAGTACATAAATTGTTGTTTAAATGAATATTTACCAACCTACCTGTCACCTACATAGTTATTTTATTAAAACATTTAAAAAAATTCAAATGATATCAATGTCCTGTTAACTAATATTCTTCAAAAGAAGAGTAGTTGTGAAAGATTATCATGCTTCAGACTTTTGGGTTATGAGGAACTTATTTATTTTAAATTATTTATAACAGCATTTGTATGCCGCCACCTCCTGCCACAAGCATCTCGCGGCAGCTAACAACATTTAAAAACATGTAATAAAATTCATTAAAATCAACATTCCCAGAATTAACCCCCCCTTCCCCAAACAATAAAACCTCACCCTAACCCAACCCTCCCATCCCATCTCCGTCAGCAAAAGCCCAGCGGAACAGCCAGGTCTTACACTTTTTATGGAAAGAGGGGAGGTCATTGGTCAGGCAGACCTCCAATGGGAGGGAGTTCCACAGCCGCGATGCAGCCAACAAGAATGCTCTCAGGATCAATAGCCGGGAAACCCGGGCACCTCAAGTAGGGTACCCTCGGCCGACCACAGAGGTCGATCCAGAATCCAGAGGGTGAGGCGGTCCTGCAGGTAGGACTTACTTGGCTAGTTTGTTCACTCTTAGAACAAATTCTTAGAACTGTGTGTTCCCTTATGGTTACCCAAATCGACTTTGCTAATTTCTGTAGCTTTAAATATCCAGAGGACATAATAAAAAATTTCAGAAAAACAACTGTGCTCCATCCACCAACAACAGTTGGTCCAACAAAAGATATAGGACATTTTTACACGGACGGCACCCCCCTGCTGCTTGGTGTTTGGGTGGGTGTGCAGTCGGGGGGCAGTCTGTGTATATGCCCGACAGTGGGTGGGGGGATGGGTGTGTGCCCATGCAAACACCACAGGCAGTGGGTGTTTGTGCATATGCGCTCCCACCACACACACACCTCCACCCACTGCACACCCGCCTCCACACACGGAGGCCTCCGGTAAAATGGAGGAGGCTCCGTGGGTGGAGGTGGGTGGGTGTCCGAGTAAATGGACACCCCTCCACGTCCACCCGCTGCGCCAATACACCCACCCTCACCAACCCCCATCCATGTATTAACAGCCATAATTTGAACCACTGAATATTTGTTTTGTATGAATCGTATGCCAGCTTAAATACTCCAACTTTTATTTTCATTGCCTAGTTTTGTTCTTTTTATACTATGTTCCTAGAAATTAGGAATGAAACAGAGTAGAAACTACATAAGCAAAGAATCACAAAGAACCCAAACAGAACACTAGATGTGATGTTTCTCACCTAATTCACCTCTTTACATTGCTCAGCTTCCAAGCAGTTGCTTTCTCTCTCAGGTGCTTCCACATATCATCCAATCCCAGCAGTGGAAAGCACCATGTGTGCTAGGAGTACCCATAGCAGGATGTTATCCTTTCAAATAAGAAATGTTAAATCTGTGGGTATACCCTCTACATTGCCGACAGCTTGTACAATTGGCCACATGTGGACTCAAACTCAAATCTGAATTTTTCTGGAGCCAGACCCAGGATTATCCAGTAGCCGGTTCAGGAGCTACATTAAGTGTGAAAGCATCCTCAGTGAGTCACTGGTTCAGGCTTTTACAACATCTCTCCCCAGCTGTCTTCTTATTCTCTCCCAGGCAGGGCCATTTCCAGTTGCTGCTCCAAAAGGACTGCATGCTGCCAAAATTTAGCACTAGTGCTCTATTACTTTTACCAATAACAAGACTCTAAATTTTGTTCTGACTAAGGGCTGCATTTTACCTTACAAAGTTCAGTCTGAGGAGTTGGATGGGGATGGAAGAGGGAGAGACAAAGTAGACATTGGAAAGCTCATGGTAATCCATGTAAAAGTTAATTGGGGTAAAAATTAGGGAACGATTCCATGGATTTACCATTTGTTAGAAATGTTCACAAATAGTTACCACACAATGCTTTCCATGGCTTTTCTGCCATTTTTGCCAAAGAAAAAATTGACATCTGAAAGCACCCAAAGGAAAAGAAACCAGCAATGCCTTGGCTGTATTTTGTTTATAGGAGACATTGTGATGCAAAACTCCTGTTGGCGTATGGTGGAAAGCATCATTGTGGATATGCACAGAGCATTCCTACTCTGTACGTTTGCGTAGGCGTCCAAGGTTCTATCCCTTTTTGGCATCTTTGACACCACTTCTAAACCAAGTCAACCCTTGGTCTCGCAGTCAGGTAGTTTCTCGGAATATGGTTGTGTTATGTACAAATGTGCAAGGGTCAAGAAAGTGCTGTTGCTCTTGATCACTGGAACAGAGGCAGACACAATCTAGTTGTAGAGATATACTAATTAGATTAAATATGTATTTGAATTACAAGCAACTGCTACTGTGATGGGATAGCCTTGCGATTGACCCAGTGGCTCTTCACAAAGGAGTCTAGACGCCAATGATGTTTTACAAACAAACTAGAAACTGCTTTACTATTATAAATGAAGGACTTATGAACTAGTTACACATGTTGAGTTTAAGATTCTATTAGGGTTTCCCCCTCTTTGGATGATAATAGGTTAAATGATAAAACCAGTCAAAGTTTGTGTGATGGCAAGCTATTCAGGTAGCGAGTTCAAGATGTCCACAAAGCCAGCCGCTGTGTCCCTTTGAAGTGTTCAAGCCAAGATGCTCCATGAATCTCTTCTGTGGAGACTGTTTCCCATGGTTATCTGTACGCAAGACACAATCCACACTAATCTGCAGTGCCCCCCAGGCCATTCCTGCTGTCCCAGTGCTATAGGTCTTGAATTGCACCATCAACCAGCTGCAGATGTAAGTTTCCCTCAGCTACACAGAGCCTGGTAACCATTTCACTGACCATTGCAGGAGGAGCTCTTATGCAGTTTCCCTTCTGTTTTAGAGGCAATACCCTTTAAGCTGTGGCAGGTGCTGAAGCTGCGGCATAAGTGAGCTTTCCATTAAGAACATAAGTAGTGCCGTACTGGGTCAAGACCAATGGTCCATCGAGTCCAGCATCTGTCTCTGCCAGCAGCCAATCTCATTAGTTTGGAAGAGGTACACAACAGGTCACAAAAGGGCAAGCCATTCCCTGTTGTTCACTCCCAGCTCCTGACAGTAAGAAGTTACATTCCCCAAACCTACCTGGCTAATAGCTGCTAAAGGACCTATCTGCCAGAAACTTGTCCAATCCTTACTTAAACCCTGATATACTACTGGCCATGACCACATCTTTTGGCAACAAATTCTACAACTTCTTCATTGAGTGAAAAAAATACTTTCTTATTTGTTTAAAATCTGCTCCCTATTAGTTTCATGGAGTGTCCCATGGTTCTAGTAAATAACCATTCCCTATTAACTTGTTCCACACTACTCATGATTTTATAAATTTCTATTATATTCCCTCCCAGTCATCTCTTCTTCAAGCTGAAGAGCCCCAATCTATCTTGCTGTTCCATACCCTGTATCATTTTTGTTGCCCTTCTCTGTACCGTTTCTATTTCTGCTATATCTTTTTTGAGATGGGGTGACCAGAACTGCAAACAATATTCAAGGTGCAGTCACACCATAGAGATATAGTGGCATTATGATATTTTCAGTTTTATTCTCTATCCCTTTACGATACCTTAAATAACTTGAAGTTGTCTGCAAATTTGATCGCCTCATTCCTTACTCCCCTTTCCAGATCATTAAAGAATACATTAAAAAGCACCATTCCCAGTACAGATTCCTTGGACACTCCACTATTTACTTCTCTCCATTGTGAAAACTGACCATTTAGTCCAACTTTATGTTTCCTATCCTTTAACTAGTTACCAATCCACAATAGGACACTGCCTCCAATCTCATGACTTTTTAATTTTCTCAAGAGTCTCTCATGAGTAAACTTATAAAACACTTTCTGAAAATGCAGATACACTATATCAACTGGCTCTCCCTTAGCCAC
Source organism: Sphenodon punctatus (assembly GCA_003113815.1). Lineage (NCBI taxonomy): Eukaryota > Metazoa > Chordata > Lepidosauria > Sphenodontia > Sphenodontidae > Sphenodon > Sphenodon punctatus. Next base: position 3,920,749 of record QEPC01001041.1, on the reverse strand, counting down.
ATGCTTATTCACATCCTTCAAAAATTCCAATAGATTAGTGAGGCATGACTTCCTGTTGCTAAATACATGTTAACTCTTCCACATTAAGAAATGTTTAGCAATATGCCCTTTAATTCTGTTTTTAATAATAGTTTCCACCATTTTGCCTAGCACAAATGTCAGGGTCAATGGTCTGTAATTTCCAGGATCGCCTCTGGAGCCCTTTTAAAATATCAACGTTACATTCGCTACCCACAAGTCCTCAGATACCGTGACAGATTTTAGCGACAGGTTACAAATTACCAGTAGTAGATCTGAAATTTCATATTTGAGTTCCTTCAGAACTCTGGGGTGTAAACCATCTGGTCCCGGTGATTTGTTACTAGTTTGTCAATTTGGCCTAGAACGTCTTCCAGAGTCATGTTGCTCTGTGACATCTCTTCTGATTCATCACCTACAAAGGACAGTTCTGGCATGGGTGTCTCCCCAACATCCTCTGCAGTGAAGACCAAAGCAAAGAAATCATTAAACTTCTCTGTAATGACCTTATCGTCCCCAAGTGCCCTTTTTACACCCTGGGCTTCTAATGGCTCAGCTGAATCTCCAGCAGGCCTCTTGCTTCAGATGTACTTAAAAGTTTTTATTATTAGTTTTTGCCTCTTTAGCAAGTCTCTCTTCAAACTCTCTCGTGGTCTGCCTTATTATTGTTTTACATCTAATTTGCCAGTGCTTATGCTCTTTCCTATTTTCCTCATTAGAACTCATTTTCCATTTTTAAAATGATGCCTTTTTGGCTCTAATAGCCTCTTTTACCTCACCATTTAGCCACGCTGGCAGGCATTTGGTCTCCTTGCTACCTTTTTAAACTTGTGGAATACATTTAATTTGGGCTTCCAAGATGGTGTTTTTAAATAGTCTCACTCTCCATGCCTCTTGCAGACATTTAATCTCTGCCAGTGTTCCTTTTAGTTTCCTTCTAACTAGTTTCCTCATTTTAGCATAGTCTCCCTTTTTAAAGGTAAATGTTACTGCGGTATTCTATTTACCATTCTCCCTTCAGTAATTATGTCAAATTTGAATATATTATGATCACTATTGTCAGACAGCTCCACCACCTTTACCCTTGCACCAGGTCCTGCATTCCACTTAAGACTAGATCCAAAGTAGCTCCTCTTCTAGTTCGTTCCGGGACCAGCTGCTCCAAGAATCAGTCATTTATGGCATCTAGAAACTTTGCCTCCATATCACGCCCGAAGGAGACATTCACCCAGTCAATAAGGATAATTAAAATCACCCATTATTATTATGGTACTGACTTTAGTAGCCTGTCTAATCTCTGCATTTCATAGCCAGTCTCACCATCCTGGTCAGAGGGATGTATAGCAGAGCCCCACTGCTATACAATTCTGTTAAGGCATGGAATTTTGACCCACAGAGATACCAGAGTATAGTTCCCTTCCTGTAAAATTTTAATCCTGCTTGCTCAATGCTGTCTTTAACATATAGAGCCACCCCACCACCAGCTTGATCTACTCTGTCATTTTGATATATTTTGCACATTGGTATTACAGTGTCTCACTGGTTATCCTCATTCCTCCAGGTCTCTGAGATGTCTATTATGCCTAGACCTTCATTTAGTGCCACACACTCTAATTCTCCCATCTTACTTTTTAGACTTCTAGTATTTGCATATAGATGCTTAAATGTATTATTTTTATTTTTATTCTTAGTCTGCTCATTATAAGTAACTACGTGGGTCTGCCTAAGAAGCTGGTCTGGAGGCTGCAGCTGGTGCAGA
>QEPC01001041.1:3887486-3918940 GCA_003113815.1 Sphenodon punctatus | reverse complement strand
CACCGATGTTAGATCTTTTTCGGTGGCCACCCCTGTGCTGTGGAATTCGCTCCCGGAGGAGGCTCGGCTGGCTCCCACTCTCCTGCTGTTTCGGTGTATATGTAAGACCTGGCTGTTCCGTCAGGCTTTTGGTGAGGGGTAGGAGTGGGATGGGGGTGGGGTTTCCCCACACATATTGTATTTTTAAATTGTTTTAAAATGTTTATATTGTTTTATTGAGTGCTGTTCGCCGACCCGGGCTGCCCTGTGGGCAGGAGGGGTGGGATATAAATTTTAAATAAATAAAATAAAAATAAATTTCAGGTATTTTGGAATAATTTATACTCGTCTGTTCTGCACTGATTTCCACCTCAACTTCTTTCCTATTCTCTATATTAGGATACTCTAAATTCCCTGAATTAACAGCATCCTTTGGAGATGCCTACTACTATTACTAATCATTTCTATAGCACTACTAGGTGCATAGGCTTTACAATCACAGATTTTGAAGATAGTTCCCTGTCTAAGACCCTTTTTACATGGACACCCGCCCACGTGTGTGATGATGGGGGGAGGGGGCATCTATCTGACTGCTGCAGCCAGTGGGTGGGGTGCATGTGCTCTCCCATACTCCACCCACCTCCACCATTTCCCCATGCACGGAGGCACCTTCATGTGTGGAGGCGGGTGGGCGTCCATGTGATGAGCTGCCCATTCGCCATACACCTGCCACCACCTCCACCCATCCCCCACGGACTGCAACTCCTTCCTGGTCCATTTAAAAGGGGCCTAAGATGGACAAGGGTGAGGGAAACACAAGGAAAGGTAGACACACACACATTCTCATTTTTTACAGATGGGGAATGGAGGCTGATGGGTTGTGATTTGCTCAAGAATACCCAGTGTGTTTATGTCTAGATCAGGATTTGAACCATAGCTTCCCAGGACCAAGACCAGCACCTTATCCACTAATCTACACTAGCTCTCTGACCGTATCTCCATCCGAACCACCTTACCTATTGCCCAACTCATTCCCCAAGTTTCAGTTTTAAAGCCAAATGACAACTGGACTCTCTGAGACTGTTATTCCTGTGGGCTATTCCATATTCAGTGTGGCCTAGACCATTCCAAATGCCACAACTTCTAAATGGAAAATCTGAATAAATGACCAAAGCTGAACTGGCAACTTAATATAGGGATACAACAATGAATTGCACTGTCACGTGTATTGCATATTTGATCATTTATTGCAGCAAAGTATTTATGCTAAAGTAATTATAACACATTATTAAAAAAGTACTGCAGAGAACATCTGCTTTTGATTAAGCAACAATACAGAAACTTTCAACACTAATATCTATTCACAATTAAAGGATTCTATTCCTGTCTTCTGTGCAGGCATTTTGGTAATTGAATCTGTTGACAATGACAATAACTTCCAAAATATGTTTTTCAGTATTAAAGTGGATGCATGCACTGGAGACCTTACACTCAGAGACAGCTCATTCCTGATTTCAATGAACACCTGATTTCAAGGGATCACATAATCCTAAAGAAACCTTTCACCTTATATTATCAACCTAGAGAGTGAACTTCAGAGAGACAAATCTGCCCCATCTAAGAAGATTTTGTTCATTGGCCCTGGTTACATATATTTTAAAAACAGACCTCAAAAATGAGGGTAAAAACAGATGCACTGATGTCGAGGCGGCTCCCTGGCCCACCCCACCCTGGGGTGGAAAAGTGTGGCTGCCACTCCCCTGGTTGGCAGGCAGTACAGAAGTGTCTGTGAACCCTGGCAGCTGGAGACTGCTCCATGCCCCCAGTAGGGAGGGGGAACACAACAAACATGCAGGTGGCTGGCCCCGTCCCCAGTGACCTGCCTCCTGCTATGACAGGCAGCCATGGCAACCAGCCACGGTACACAGCCATGATAGGTTGGGCCACACCGACATGTGGGCCTGCATTGGCCTGGCTGGCTGGCCCTTGTTCTGGAATAGGTCTCTGAAATTTTTCAGAGAACGTATCCCATCCAAGCTGCCTACCTGCCATGGGGCGTATGCAGCTCAACATCTGGCAGCAGGAAGCAGATGTGCAGGTGTGTCTTGGGCTTGGCAGGTCATAGTGGGACAACATGGGGCACCGTCACATTATTTTTCCACTTACTAGTCTAGTGGGCACTTCAATGTTAGGGGTGATCTAGAATATGTCTGAGTTACACTAGTCAGTATTATAATGCCTGTTATGTAAATTGCAATGCAGAAGACAGAGAGGTTATGCAACTCTTACTAGGCCACACACTGTGGCAGTGCTGTGGTTTCTGACTCCAGTTCCCATGGGCTACATACAAAATCAAATCCCTCTTAAAAAAATTCCACACCAACAGTTCTCACGGTATTGTTTCATTGTCTAAGATTTCACTTCAGTAAATTTTATGGATTATAGAAAATGTGTACAATACTTACAACGTCTCCTGGCAGTCCTCTGGGTCCAATCGGTCCTGGGGGCCCCTATAATACAGTTACACTAATCTGAGTTTTTTTTAAAAAAAACCCCATATCTATGATATTACACTGCATCTAGTGTAAAGTACTTTACCCAGCAAAATGATATAAAAAAACCACAATATTTATTATTGAGATTTAAATTCTGCTGTGGTAATGGGCACAGGCCTTTACTGGCTAATTTACACTTCCCCATAAATTATTTGGATAATTAACTTTCCCGCTAAAATATATCACAACCTTTGATGTTAATGAGATAATACTCTAAAGCTACATTCACGTAAGAAGTCTAAACAATGTGTCAGCAGGAATAAAATAACAGACGTTGATACAAAGACTGAAAACAAAAGCCTGGTCAAGGGGGTGGCAGCACATTTTACCAAGAGCTGTCGATGGATGTTGGGAGTGGAAAAGATAGAATTGGGACCTCTGAAATATAGTCAGCATTACTTATTGAAATAGGGCTATGTCTTCGTATGCTTTTGGTAATTTCAACTACTATCCCTGCCATTAGGTTCAAATTTTGCCTATTGATAGGTAACACAGGCATTGTCAATGGATTAATAACTACATCTCTTAGTCTCATAGCATTTATTACACCTGCATTACTTGCTTCAAAAGAAACAATTAAAAATCTATGTCCAATTGCCCATTCTCCATTTCTTATTTCTAGGCAATAATCTTCTCCATCTTTGACTGTCACATTTTGTAATGTAGCAACCCATTGTGTATAAGGCATTTGATTTAATCAAATAGCCATGATATTTATGCACAAAAATCCTTTTCTTTAGTTAAGCTTAACAAACTTGAATATATCAAGAGGACAAAAGTAGTTAAAGGTTTGGTGAACACCCAGGTGTACTTAATTATATAGTCTTATGTCTCAGGTCCCACGTCTGGTGCCAATTGTCACGTTGTGCCTCAGTTTTCTCAAAAGGAAAATGCACTTAGTGGTCCAGGCCTGACATAATCTGGCTTGAATATAGGGCGACTATTTTCCAATAGGTGGAAGCTTAGTTTACACTGTGCTAAAAGCCAACCAGCTCAGCAAAGTATTGTAAAGACAATACTATTTATAAATGAGGCCACAAGACAAAGGATGTTATAAATATAAAGCATAGTTTACTTAAATTCAAATAAAAACATAATACAAAAGAGAAAGTGTCAGTTTACAAATACATGTTCAAAGAAATAGTTCTCATATAAACTCAAAGATCTTAACATCTATAAAAAATAATATATGCTTTGATTATTATTGGCTCAATGCATCAAAAGAATATACTTTCATATTCACCCAGTCCTGTGTCCAATACTGCCATAATGAAGGTGAGAAAACTCCAGGGAATGGAGAACTTTCTGAAGAATTAATTTTTCCTCTGCCTCTTTATAGTTATAAGTCAGTTTAAATGATGTGAGTTCAAGAAGGCTTACAATGAGGTTTCTCGAAGTAAATTGCAAACAATCTGTTGATACATACTAAAAAGGCGGCTATCATCTAAGATAAGATTTAACAATGACCAAGATGTCAGGTTTCTTTAGATAAACAAGACCTTTTCCTGCCCTTGTTTAGAGAGTCACGTCCCTTGACACTGGTCAACAGGAAAATGTTGATACAGGCCTAGCTATGTAATCCTTAAGAGACAGACTAATCATATCTCTCTCCCAGTATATGGTCAAGAGTTTAGTCAAAGGTCATTATAGAAACAGTTCATCAGAAGTTCACCATACTTCTCCTTCGGTCTGCTGGGGGTGCCTTCCTGGAGGTCCCCCGTATTAGGCAGGGGGCCACAATGGAGAGGGCATTCTCGGTGGCCGGGCCACATGTTTGGAATACCCACCCAGGGGAAGCTTGCCTGACCCCAAGCCTGTTAACATTCCAGTGAATTTGCAAAACCTGGCTGTTTGTCCAGGCCTTTGGGGAGGGTGGGAGGATGGAGGAGGTTTTTTTTTTTTTATCCCCCTGCACCCTTATTTATTGTATTAATTAATTTATATGTTCCTTTGCCCTGTTTTAATTGTTGCAATTTTATGAATGTTTTAAAATGTTTTATACTGGTATTTTTAATTTTTTTAGCATGTTAGCCGTCCTGAGCTGTTTCAGGAGGGGCGGGGTAAAAATATGATTAAATAAATAAATAAATACAGAGGTTAATTCTAATTTTCAATACATTGAAACACATATGGCCAATAATATATGCTTATATATGGGATACATGACACATCCACCATCTATGAGAAAGTCAAGGAGCCAAATCTTGGAAAAGATATCTCCTCTCTGTTGCATGATCCAGAAGTGCCCAAAATGTTGGTTTCTAAGTGGATGGATATAATTGTAAGTCACAGTGAGGGCATTAAAAGTGACAGGACCCTGTGAGTGAGAGGCTCTTAGGGTGGAATCAAACAGGACAATAGTCCACATTATCTTTCACCAAGTGTGGTCCCACATGCCCATCTATTAGGTGTCCACCACGTGGCCTCCATGTGGTCACCAAAGAACTGCCACTCACAGTGTAGTCCAGGGACATCTCTGACCCACCATGCGGGCCAATCAGGATTCAATGGATGCCCATGGGTCTGCATCTCATCAATTAGGTTTGTCTGCAGCCTTGCTGGCATCCAGATCTGCCAACACGTAGGGTTCCAACTAGTGCACACGGCCAGCAGAGAGGTGGGAGCAATAGCAATTTCCCTTCCCTGCAGCCACCTCTCAGTTGAGAGGCACATTAGAGATCTTCTCCCCCAGTCTCCCTCCCCCACATCCTCTCAGTTGGGAGGTGAACTAAAGAGCTCCTTCTCCACAGCAGTCTCCCTGCTCTCTTCTCAGCTGAGAGACACGCTAGAGATCTTCCTCCCCCTGCAGTATCCTTCTCTGCCTCTCAGATGAGAGGCAAACTAGAGATCTCCCTCCCTCTGCAGCCTCTCAGTTGAGGCATCGAGGTAGACTTCAGGGAAAGGGAGATCTCTAGCACACCTCTCACTTGAGAGGCGGCCACGAGGGAGATCACTAGCAGCACTGGTGGAAGCTGCTGTAAGCACATGAAATATGGGTAGGACTGCTCTTGAGTGGTTCCACTCATTCCTGGCTCAGAGAACCCAACCCAGAAGGTGGTGATGGACAGTGGCTCATTGTCCCTTCAGGAGCTCCTTAATGAGGTTTTGTAGGATTCCATCTTGTCACTTCTCCTGTTCATTAGGCTATTTATTAGGCTGGACACGCTAAACTTGTGAGGCTGTGTGGTGGCTGCATAGACCAAACATTGACTCCAGCGGGCTATCGTCATGTTTGCTTCCACCATTACATTCAGGGGAGAAAAGCCTAGATCTCTAAGTTATGCGCAACTGAATTTTATTTATTTATTTATTTATTTACTTATTACGATATTTTTATCCCACCCCTCCAACATCTAGTAGCTCAAGGTGGCTTACAAATATGCATTTAAGATGCATAAAATTTGGTAGTGGCCTGGGTTTGATTATTGTGATCCAGGGACACAAGGAACAAAATGGCTTTCAGTATAAAGTCTGCAACTTTATACTGGAAATACATCATTAAATCCATGTAGTCATTCAGGCAGAGAACATGGAAATCTGATTCCAGCTTGTAGAGTATGAGGATGTTCTTGGGCAAGACAGGTGTAAAGTTAGGAGACTAAAGGAAACAACAAGATTCTAATTTAATAAATAAATAAATAAATAAATAAATAATTTTATTTATTTATTTTGCGCTCAGTGTTTAAAATAAAATACAATAAAACAATATAAAATTAATTAAAACAATTTAGGTGGAAAGTGAGGACAAAATACATTAAGGGGAACCAGCAGTGGGTCCTAAAAGCACCTGGAGAAGAAATAAGTTTTCCAGTGCTTTTTAATGGTGAGGAGAGAGGAACTGAGACAGACATTTGGAGGGAGCAAGTTCCATGCTGAGGGACCTGCCACAGCAAAGGCCCGATCACCTGTTGACTTAAAGTGTGATGGCGGGATCCCCAAACAGCGGCTGGTTTCTGGGCACAGATAAACTATCTGTGCAAGGCTCCATGAGCAGGTCTTGAATGTAGCCAGGGCCTATACTGTTCAGGGCCCTAAAAACCAGCAGCACAATCTTATATCCAATCCACCACTCTACAGGCAGCCAATGCAGAGAGAACACGGACAGCATCCTCTGGTTCTGGCTCTTCATGTGTGTCTATGAGGAGCTGCAGAAGCCCGTTACAATGACCCAATTCAGACTCACTTCTCCCCCTGTTGGGGACTGACTATGAGGTCAGTGTGAGGTTAAGGCAGGGGTTTCTGCTCCTAATGTCTACAAAGGAACTGCACAAAAGAGGCATTTTAAACTTCTCTTGTTGCCCTTTTCGGAGATGGAATTCCTTTGCCTTCTCTGTCCTTTGACATAGTTTGGCTGCAGTATGGAAAAAATATGGTGTCCCAACTGAAAGGTGCCACATGAGTACAGTGAGACAAGAGTACAAATGGGAAATTCTACTTTCAGTCTGAGAAGAAAAGAAACTGAGCATGATAATCCTGAATCCACACTATGACCTGGCATATATAACACAAATAAACACTTGTCCGCTTGTCTATACTGGGGATCACATTTATGACACAAAATTATTAACTGCAGAAGTAGATGGCTAAACACACAAAGGATAGAAATAGCAGTTGTCCTAGAAGAATGTTGCATGGAATAATGCTGAATTCAACTTCAGTTGCTAAAAATAAAATGGACATATTCTGAATTCATCCAGACTTTTGTGCAAGAATCCCATTCATGTCCTGCTGTAGAATGAGAATAGTAGGTGACTTTAACTTGACAACTCTTGACCACTGTAACAGATTGCAGCCTAGTGGGGCTGTCACTTACCCTAACAGAGGTAGCAGGGTGGAGAAAAAGCCAGCTACCAGCCTGCAAAAGGCTTGAGACTGTGTGAGGCGTGGCAGAAGCCAGCCTGAAAGAGGGAGTAGAAAGCCTCATAACTGAACTAGCTGAAAGTAAATACAGAAACTTACTGAGCTTAAGAAGAAAATAACCTGATCATTAGCTAATTGGCCCTCAGCTGAGCAGCAGGGTACTCAGCTGAGAGGAAGTTCCTCAGGCACAGGAAAAAGGAAGTAGCTGGGTGTGTCTATTTCAGCCCAGCCATAAACCTGAGCAAGAAGGCGAAGAAATCAGTCTGTGTTTAGATTCAGCAGAAGAAGGATCTCTGCTGTGACTGGCAGTTACCCTTGAGTTTGCAAGGTAGAGGAGGCCTGTTGCTGGTTCCAGGGAGAGCCTGGATCTAAACTGCCAAACCTGAAGGCTCAAGACAAACAAGGAGTTGATGAGCCTGACAGTGAAGACACCCCTGGAAAAGTAAAAGATAAACTTCCAGTGACTACAGGCAAGCTGGGACATTGCAAGAGGAATGAGCACAGCCAGAAGCTGAACACCTGGCTGCAAGGATTTCAGGGGGTTGTTGTGTAACGGCTGAGACATGGTGTATGGGCCAGAGGCTGATGACCTGGCCACACTAGCCTGATCCCAGACTGTGAATAAACCCCTGTTCTGAGATAATTCCCAGGACTGAGTTTTGATTTTGAGGGGCTGATCCTGACACAGCTTACCCACATCCCCGTTAAGCTGTCACAACCATGACCATAATTAAAGATGCAATGTGGTCATTTCCACAGGAGGAGATTGATTTTTTATACATAAGTACTGACATCCAAGTAGCCTCTTGATGGTTCGCTTGGCATTATAAAATTTAAAATCCCTAAGTGGTTGCACTTTTGGATATATATCTGTGTTATGTTCACAGTTGCATACCAAATACTAATAGACACACTGCATGCAAAATTAATCAGTATGTGCATGCACAACTCTAACTTTGAATGCAAATGGAAAATATTTGCATGCAACTCAAAGCAAATGCCCTCTTAAAACATTGCAATACACTGCATATAAGACAAAAATAGTATCTTGTCCTTCGGCACAAAGGCATGCTATAAAGTTACTGCAGAACACTTACACATTTTTATAATGAATAATTTACATACCGCTGGTCCTGGACTTCCGGTGAACCCAGGAAGGCCAGGATCTCCTGCTTCACACTAAATAAATTGTTTAAGAACATTATGCTTGTGCTATATCCACAAAAGATAGTGATGCTTATAACAGATACTGTATACACTACTCAGAAGTCTACCTTAATTGCTTGTGATCCTTTCATGCCAATTTCTCCCTGAAAATAACAGACTGAAGTTTAGAAGAAGATGGACAGTGTTAATATTATTGCAAATAGAAAAGCCAACTTATTAATTTATTGTTGCATTCACTTTGGTTAACATACATTAAGTAAATTATGAAAAACTGGTTACTTCTAATGGAAAAGTTTCAAAAACACTGTAATTGAATAGAATTCCACATTATTCCTGTCTTTCTGTGAGATGTTTTCTCCCCTCATATTTTATCCCTAAGGGTATTTACATGAAAATAAGATATTCTTTGCTTAGGAGCAAATCCATTCCTGGTTCTTTTTCCTCTCTTGAAGTCATAATCTTATTTGTGACAGCGGACTCTTTTCCAAACAGCAAGCCATAAAGGCTTCATGTAAGAAAGTAAGAAAGAAGTGGGAAGAGCAGAAAAAATAAAAACAAATGAAGTAAGAAAGGGAAAGACAGACACTATGGCTAGAAGATTAATTGCTTGCAAAGAGACAACTTCTTTTCACAGCTTTACAGTGAGATAAATGGGTCTGTAATAAGTGGTGTTATGTACTTTTAATTTGTATACCTGATGCAAAAACGCTTACTGTATCTAAAAGGCTGCCTTTACCTCTGTTTATGGGTGCAATCCTTATCCATCAAAGCCAATGAGAGCTTTTCTATTGATTTCAGTGGGTTCAAAATTGCAGCCTGTGGCTCTAATGACAAATGCATATTATAATGTAATAGTCCAACCCTAGCAGGACAATAGGCTTGACTGTTATATCTGAGGCCACAAGCAAAATTCCAATTGGCTTCAATGGGGAGCAGAGGAGCAGAATAAACTCATTGTTGGGCACACTTGTATCACATCCCCACTTGTGTGAAAAAGAGAGAGATTTTATAGAACTTTTACAAAAAAAACTGACTGATAATATTTAGCTCTCTGCACGTGCATGCTGAGCAGGAGGGGAGTCATTGGGCCCAAATCAGTCCTGGACTCTATAGTGCTGACACCTTTTTACTTTTAAACTGAGTCAACTGGGCATTTTTACACACACCTTAAAGGGTGACAACAGACATGACACTAACCACCCTTTAACCTCCCTTGGTGGTTATTTATGCATGTTGCAGGGCTGCATAGGGCACCAATACAGCCCTGCAACATGCATAAATAACCACCAAGGGCGGTTAAAGGGTGGTTAGTGTCATGTCTGTTTTCACCCAAAGTTCCAGATTTTTCAGTCTTCTGGGTTTACAAGTCCACAAGTAAGTTCCTGATTCATTTTCCACACACACACACACACTGCCCTGAGGCAGTTCCTGGATACATTCTTCACACAAACACTGCCCTGAGGCAGCCTAAAGTAGCCACAGCTGTAAATGTGACAGGCTGCCATGGAAACCAAGTGACCACAGCTGCCTGGAGCAAAGCAGTTTACTAGAACCTTTTACACACGAAAGTTCTGGGAGACGTTCTACGCAGAATTTCAAAGAGCCAGATGTTTAAGATCTGGGTGAGTGATTTAGACACACAGAAAGTTCAGGATGGAACAGCAAACATGCAGGATAAATGTGTGTGTAAAAACACGCAGTGTGACAGGCATCATGTAACCAAGAGGCAATGAACATGAAATTCAATGGAATTATTTTTATGGTAATGTATGTTTCATGTGTAACCACTTCCTTGATTCTAAAAATGATTAAAAACATAAAAAGAAACCCTCCCGTTAATCTATAGTAGGCAACTATGATGAAAAAAGCTGAGGCTGAGGCAGAGGGTGCATGCCCTTTCCAGGCCCCCCTCCCTTGCAATCGCCTGTTAGTGGGGATTCCCAAGCCACCCCCCAGGATTAGCTGTTAGGTAATGGGGAAGAGGGCGCATGCTCCTTCCCGGCCTCCTTCCCCTGCGATCAGCTGTTACGTGAGTGGGATGAGCACGCACCTCCACCTCCCCAACAGCTGCCTAGGGGCAGCATGCCCATTCTTACAACACAACAGGAGTCCAGGCATCAAGCCCTGTGTGGCTGGCTCCTCAGCCTGCCATGGAGTGAGCAAAGACTGGTGGTGGCCGCCGGGGGGTGGGGGTGAGGGGAGCAGATCATGTTGGCCAGCTCTCCCTGCCAGCCCAAAGTGTGGTGGATGCAACTGCCCGCTCTGAGGTGAGTAGGGGATTGGGCTTGCCCCAGCTCATGTGACTTTATCTAGTGTCACCAAACTGATAAAGTGGTACAGCACATTAAGCATTCACAGGACTCACTGCTACTGTGTACAAAACAGGTATGCAGTTCTCAGGGGCTACATAAAATGTGGGGGGGGAAAAAAAATCAGGTCTGGTTGAGACCCTTATCCAACAGCTCATTTATATACAGCAAATCACTCACAGCATGTTTAACTTTGGTACATGTCCTTAAGTACCTTGCTGAAGAGACACACATGTTTTGCTGAATTGCAGTGTCTCAATGGCACACACAAATGCCTACAGGCTGACTGTGATTCTGGTTCTCAAACTAGTGGTGGGGAGACTCTTTCCCAGGGGAGCACAGGCTCTTTTACAGGAGGGGGGTGTACGCCTCCATTGGTGCTGGGGAAGCTACTACCTCACTCCTCCCAGCACTTGCTGGGTAAACTGACTTGTCAGCTTACACAACAATTTCTGGGTGAAGCAAGGGAGAGGCTTACACCGTAAAGCCCCTCCTTGCTCAGCTCTTGCTGTGAATGGGTAACAGAAGTTGCTTAGTGGAGCCAAGGAGTGGCTGTCTACATTGGAAACCATACCTTTGCTTCTCTGCCCAACAGTTGCACGTGGCAGGAAGCACAGAAGTGGCTGAGCATTTTTGAGCATATTGGGTACATGGTATTAGGGTTGGCTGGGGGCACGATGGATCAGGAAGTGCAGCAGGGGCAGAAGGAGACATGTAGTGATGAAGGAGCAGGGGGCATGCAGTTTTGAAGAGGGAGCCAGAAGGAGGAATGCAATGTTGGGAGCAAGGGGTAGAGGAATGAGGGGGGAGGGAGACAGAGAGCGTGCAGTGGTTCCCAGGAAATGGCAAAAGCAGAAGCACCACTGGTGGTAGAACGTCTTGGGAGCATCAGCCTCGAGCCAACTTAGGTTGGGAGAATGCAGGATATAAATAAATTGTGATGATGATGATGATGTTTCGACCCCTGCCCAAAGACAGGCCCTGGAAAGCAGTAAGTGAGACTGGGGAGCAGCGGAGGCAGGAGCAGCAGTAGGTCTTTGAAAGCAGCGAGCTGACATCATACTCTCCCCACTTCTCCCTATCTCCATGTTACCACCAGTATGCGGCAAGTGAGTAGCCAGAATGTAGCCAGTGATTTAGGATTTTAAATATGTGCTACTTTAGGTGTGTGTTTCCAACATGAAATATGTAAAAACACCCAGGGATATGTGGGCAAATTCTTCATTTTAAGAATAGTCCCAAGGATCCTTTAGTGTTCCCTTGAGCATTTACAGAGTGTATTCTTTTCCCTACAAGTGCTTAACACAATGCACTACACAGAGTTTAACTCATCTGCTTCAGAGCTTGAAGGCTTGGGCCAGCCCTTCTGGGAGTTGAACCTCTGGTTCCAGAGAGTCTAAGTATTTAAAAATCTGAGGTTTAGACTGGTAAGCCATCTCCTCTGTCATTCTAAATACTAAACTTAGCACTCCTTGCTGGTCAGTTACTTGCTTATGAATGCGTCATTAAACTCCTCATAGTGGACAGCTGAAAGAAGAAGTAAGCTGGTGCACTGTAAGAGGATTTAAAAGATAATTAATTTCTTGAAGCAAAACAGCTGGCCTATATTTAGTCTGAAGATATTAATTAGGAAACACAAGATGCCTTAGGAACTTGTAGAAGCTTATACTGGTGAGAAACATGACTCTTTGGACAGATGCATATCAAATCCTGAGGACCTCCACAGTGGCTCATGTCTCCTGTCTCAGAATTAACCTTAAATAAAGAGGAATTAAGAAAGGGCAACTAGAATTTTTTTGAAAAATAAACCATGACAAATATCCCATAAGTTGTTACAGAGATACAAGCTGTACACAAGGAAAATACCTGAGTAATAAGATTTATTATTCACCCAAAAGAAAACAGTGATATGAAAATAAAAACTATACATACTGGAACTGGAAGCAAAAAACTTAATGCTTTTGTGTTAAGGAAAGCATTCAGGACACCATTTGAGCATGAACTTAAATTCCTGTTATGCCAACGGGACAATTGTGTTTAGATGATGTCCTGATTACAGGCAGGCTTAAATACATCTGTTCATTTATCAAGAATGCAGCTCATGAAATAAGTCTACTGAGTGGTATAAACATTTAAACAAGCACCCTAAACAGTGGAATCTACCACACAGCACTGTTGATCATTACTTCATTAGTAGCGCAATCTCAACCCTTTTCATGTCAGCACCATCTCTGCCTATGCAAACCACAGGTTGAGGACAGATATTTATATTGTAAACATTCTGTAGTTCTACCAGTTGGGAAAATGGATGTAGTCAAAAAGGCATTTTAAATTAGAAAGATGCTAGAGTTATGAGATTATTATTCATGATCTATATGATCTATTACCATTACATTTACAGGTGCTTGAATGAAAAATAAGGTTTTTCTATATGAATCTCAGATATTTGCTAATGTATGTCTTACTCAGGTTAGGGTTTACTAAATTCTTTGGCATTACTGTAGTTAAATCATTAAATGAAACAACTTGGAGGATTTGGAAATCAAACAGGCTTTAACTTGTTAAAATAGATACATTTCATATAGACAGAACTTTGAATAGTCTCAAGACAATTGGCCATTACTGAGTGTGGATGTTAACAAATGTGATGGTGGCCTGATGAAGCCCACAAGCCACCAGCACATTTGTTGTCCGGGCTGCCAGATGTTGCCCAAGATTGCTCCCAGGTGTGTTGGTGTTGATCCCGGGCTGCAATCCTGGGTACCTCCGGGACCACAGCCCGGGATCGCCACCAACATTCCTGGGCAACAGTCTGCCTTGTCAGGCCTAAGCGGGCTATCATCATGTGTATTAGCCTGCTGTTCCTGGCCTGGTCCTGGGGGGATGCCATGACTGGCTGTCATGGCTGCCCATGATGGGGGAGGCGTGCAGTGTAGGGGTGGAACAGTCACATGTCCATCTGTCACCCCGCCCTCGCTGGCAGTGCGTTTGTTGTGCCAGCGGACTGGGTCCTGACTGTGTTGCCAAAGCAGAGTGTTTATGACCTGGGTCGGGTTGTGATAGATTAGCAGAACTCTGCCATTGCTTCTGTTAACACCTTGTGTTCACCATACACGTATAGTTGACAGAGCAAGACCCAGTATTTTACTACCAGTCTTCTTGTACTATTTTTAGTGGTGAAATTCAGTCCAGGTTGTGAATTTCCACTCTCTCTCTCTCTCTCTCTCTCTCTCACCCCCCTCCCCTCTTGAATTAAGCTTTCATACCTGGTAATAAGGCCCTTTAAAGGAATCTTGAAATCCAGGTAACCCAGGAGGACCCTAGATTGGGGGAAAAATATCAATTTTCTATTTGAGAATGTATTATGTATAACTATCACAAGCACTATATAGTTTTAAAATTTTCACATTTTCACATGATTATATATCATATTATTGGTTTTTAATTAATCATAACTAATCAATCATAACTAATCAATTAATCATAATTAACAGATTAATAATAATTAAACATACTTTATCATAATAATGATACTGATTATAGCAATAATTGTAATCAATTAATCATAATTAATTAATACTAATTTTGTAGTACCTAATCATAGTAAAAGAGCACATCAGTTGAACATGGAAAAGTCCCCCAGTTCTGAGACAGCAGGTTATTTCATTACAGAGCAGTCCAACAGAGATAGTGGTGCTATGAAGCTAGTTGTTACTGTTAGTCATTTGGGTCTGCTTCCCAGAAAACTAAGCTGAAGTTATCATACAGAAGCCTTCACTGCTGGGGCTGGAGAAACAGAACAGCTACTGAGTCTGAATTTGGAGTACATTATTAAGCAGTTTGTTTCCAATTGAAAAATCTCCACTTTTATTGATAGCAATTGCACTTTATGATTATATACCTTTCAAGCATTCCTAACTGCTGCATAGAAGTAAATACTACTTGTAGTTATGACTGAGAAAGCATACTTTGATCTTATTGTCTTAGGAACAGAATGTGAAAAGTGTTAAACACATTTGCCTGTGCAGTCTCATTGAAATGAGTCGCCAGTAGGATTTTACATGCTGCAAATCAGTGTGTTACATGTAACTTTATGATAGGTGCTTTGAAGTGGAAAGCTACACAATTCATAACTGAAATAGCTTTGTTTCCATTTCCAGCTCTAAAACTGAGAGACTACCTTGATTTCTCTCCTCTTTATTTCATCCCAATGCATCTTTGCAGACACAGACAACACTCTATCTTTGGGTATTTTCAAACGTGATGGTGCATGGCGTCATCACGCTTTGATCCACCCGCAGTGAGGGCCCTCACCCCAGGCAGGATCTGGTCTTGCCACCAAACAGACATGTCGGTGTCCTGGAGCAGAGAGAGGGCGGGGAAAGGGCAGGGTGGGGAGGACGTGGATCCACCGGACCCACACCCCGAGCTGCTGAGTGCGGTCCAGCCACCACCCTGACGGGCAGCCATAGCACCTATAAGGCTGCCACGCTCACCCAGAACAGCCCCAGCTACATACCGTGGTAAGGCAGAATGTGCCATTACACATGACAACCCACTCCACTCCATCCAGATATGGCTTCCCTGGGCCACAGCAGCGTTTAGCCTGGGCTGTGACTTGGCGATGGGCCCAAGTAACAGTCCAGGCTAAAAACTGCCACGGCCTGAGGACAGCCCTGATCTGGCCTGGGGTAACATCTGGCAGGTGGGATCAGACAGGAAAAGCATCATGGGTAGCCACGTGTCTCAGAGCATGGCAACCCGTGGTACTGTCATGTCTGAAAATACTCTTTGGGGCATTCATTCCTTTCAATAGCATTTTCCCACTGTATGTCCCCACATATGTTGTCCTGCCACTTTGTTAGTGACTGGCCTTCAGCTAGGATGAACTTTGGATGTCCCTGCATTCATTTCTTTTGCACCGATCATCTGTTTGTCTTCTACAATGTTCCCCTACTCAATGTATTTGTTTTAATTGTAGACAATCCCACACACTGATTTCAAATCTAGATTCTTAGTTCGTCTTAAATTCATTCTACTTCACACCTGTCATCTTTCAAAGAACCCTCATTACTACTTCGCCTCCCCCATCTTCTGATGTCTGTTTCATATAATGTAACTGCTGCTTGTGATATTCACGTAAGTTAAAGTATACAGGGCCAGATCCTTGGTCTTGGCAAAGCTACATTTGATCATGGTGTTGCAGAAGCATTCCAATTCCTTGATCCTGGGGCTGCTAGGATTTGAACTTGAGTCTTCCAGTTTCAAGTCTTATGCTGAACTGCATTGGCTCTTACGTGTTAATATTTATGAAAGATGTCACCTGTGAATTAGATGTGACAGAAGATCTTTGTGACCTTTTGGCTTGTGGTACCAACTGTAGAGTACATAAAGATGTAGTGATGTATTGGTGGAAGCAGTTTAATGTAACACCTGAGGAAATAACACCTCTCAGGAGTAATGGAGCTCCAACTATGATTGGAAAGAAAAACGATACTGTTATCTTGCTGAAATAAAAACAGAGCTGATATCAGAAGAGGATTCTTCTAGTGATCTATATCTTTCCATGGTGCCTTTTCATCAGCCTTATTTATGTGCAGAATATTATTTTCTAAATGATGTAATGAGAATGGTGAGAACATTATTTTGGGTGGGAAGGTATTAGCAGGAGGTAACACTATAGCATCTGAACACAAGACTTGCTCTTCTCCTAGCTATAGATCAAATTGGTAATACATCAATACTTCTTGAAATCATTGACTCATGACTGTGCTAGATGAAGGCTGTAAAGTTTTTATTCTGTTACTAGTCCCTGAGTAGAATTCCATTTTCCATCTCTTAAAAGTAATCAGGACTACTGTATTCCACCTGTGTCTACAGAGCAGGAGGTTCTGTAACCACAGAAATGCTTGCTTCCATTTTTGTCCTCACGCTGTGAAATAAAAGGATAATTTCTGTAACAGCTCCTACAGTTTACTTACCTGTGATACTTACCTGGGGGTGCTCCTCGACCTGTAGCTCCGCCTGACTGTCAGGTGGAGGCTGTGGTGAGAGGAGCATTTCGCCAATTATATCTGGTGCGACGGCTGCGGCCATATGTCTCGGACTTGGATCTGGCCACCATCATCCATGCTTTCATTACTTCTTGATTGGACTACTGCAACGCGCTCTATGTGGGGCTACCCTTGGCGATGGTCCGGAGATTGCAGCTGGTGCAGAATGTGGTGGCCCACCTCCTAACGGGGATCCGTCGCTCTGAGCACATTTCACTGGTGCTCCAGACTCTGCACTGGCTGCATATTGTCTTCCGGGCCCAATTCAAGGTGTTGGTTATGACTTATAAAGCCCTAAACGGCTTGGGTCCTGTGTACCTGCGAGACCGCTTCAAGCCTTGGGTCATTTTGCGGTCCTTGCGGTCGGCCGGGGCCACCCAACTCGAAGTCCCCTGGGTATGCCGGGTATGCGACGGTGAGGAGGGCGCACTCGGTGGCCGCACCTCAGCTGTGGAATTCTCTCCCGTTAGAGGCCCATCTGTCCCCTGACCTCCCCTCTTTCTGCAGAATTTGTAAGAGCAGGTTGTTCCGCCGAGCCTTTGGGGAGGGGGGTGGTTAGGATGGGGAGGAGTTTTATTGCCAGCTGCTATTTTATGTGTTGATTTTATATATTTTATATATTCTATTTGCAATTGTAGTTATAATTATTTTATTATTATGATTTTATTGTAGTGTTTTTATGATGTTCGCCGCCCCGAGCTGCTGAGTTGCAGGAGGGTGCGGGATAGAAATGTTTTGCAAATAAAATAAATAAATAAATATTAGATTCTTGAAACTGATCTAATACTGAGTTTTTAGTAACACTTCCTTGCACTAATACAGTACATCAGTGGCCAATTTAATTATTATTTGAAGAAAGGCTGATAATTATAAATTGTAATGTTTATAAAATTGTTGCAACAACACTAATTCAATGCTTTTGTTTTCCATTCAGAAGCCAGATGGCTACCTGAGGATGCATCTCCTGAGGGTAGCATAGTTTGGTTCCCATATAACCCTGTTTTGAAATGTTTTAACAAGGCTTTTAAATGGCATACATCTGAGGTGACAAGGCAGCATGATTTGCATTTTGACACCAAAGAATTTTCCTACAAGCTCCATCTGTTCTGTAAGAAGAGTGCACTGAATGGCAAACATCAAGTTTCACCACATGCATAGGACCTCATTCTGCAAAACCCTGATGGGCACTCTGTAGTGAATCTTCCTTGAGATGCTGCAGTTTTGAAATGAGAAACAGGTTCATGTTTTCAAGTAATAATTTTAAAAAGTTACTTCCTAGGGATAAAATTTTCACCCAGATGAAAGAGGATGAATGGAAGAGAAGAATAAGTTCTTTTAGATCTCCCAATGGAATTTGTGACATTGAAAAGCATAAGACAACAAAGGGTGTTTTCAGACGTGATGAGGCGTCTTCGCCCCGTCCCAAAAACAACCCAGAGATTCCCCGCCGGGATCACCCATGACAAACAGACGTGCCGGGGATTCTGGCGGGAAATCAGGGAGGGGGCAGGGCCGCATGGCGCAACGTGCGGCCGCACGGCCCCGCCCCCTCCACGCTCCCTCACCGCCCGCCCTGGAATCCCGCCGGGGATTCCGGGCTGTGATCACCGGCCAGACGTTACTTTTTTTTTGGTTCTGGCTGAGAATCACTTTCGCCACGCTTCTGGGGATTTTCGTGCCAGGAGCCCTGGAAGCGTGGTTGAAATTGACCCCATGTGTTCATATCCTGGACAAGAAAAAAAAAAAAAGAGAAATTGACCCCATGTGGGCATTCAGCGTGGCGAACATCTGGTGGCCGCCAAACAGATGTGCAAGGCACAGTGACCACATGTAGGTATTCAGCGTGGTTCACTGTGATCTTGTCACATCTGAAAACACCCACAGACAGCTGAAAGTCAAATAGGCAGGAAATATTTAGGAAAGAATAGATTACACAACTAAAAAAAACAAACAACCCAGCAAAGCACTATGGTAACAGTAGAGATCAAATGATGTCAGGGTCTGGCAGGAGTGGCACTTGAACCCAGATTTCTGGTCAGGCTATTAGTTTCTAAATGATGTAATGAGCACGGTGAGTTAGAGCCTGCCTTGAACCATGGAGACCTGGGCTCAAGCCCCACTCCTGGCAGAAACCGAGAGCTAAATGCATGAGCCACTAACAATAGTCTAGCCTTGACTATTGTCTAGCCTTGTGTCTAGTGCTCACTAAGGATGAGCAAACACGGTTCGGAAGTTTAGAGTTCGGCCCGAACTCAACCTGAATTTATCTAGAAGCTGCCACTCTAGCCCCAGGACCCACCATGAGGGTTCTGGGGCCAAGTTACAGGCAGGGAGTGCTGTGGCCAATATGTATCTAGAAGCTGCCACTCTAGCCCCAGAACCCACCATCATGGGTCTGGTGCCATCATTCCTCGCACAAAGGTGTGTCATTCCACCGCATCAAGAAACAGCCACTACAGCCCCAGGACCCACCATCAGGGTTCTGGGGCCAAGTTACAGGCAGGGAGGGCTGTGGCCAATATCCAGAAGCTACCACTCTAGCCCCAGGACTCACCATCATGGGTCTGGGGCCATAATTTCTTGCACAGAGAGCCTTTTTCGGAATGCCCGAACCAAACTGAACACGACCAAACCGAATGGCCGAACCCGAACGTGGTGACCGGACCAAATGGCCAAACCGAACGGACGAACCTGAACCGCAATCTGTTTGCCCATCCCTAGTGCTCACAGCAAGTGGAGATTTAGAATTTGGGAGAGAAGGAAAGGGCAATAGTTCTCATCACCAATGAATACAGAGCAGGCATAATATAATTTCTTGGCTCTAGGTGAAAAAGCTTTGGGGTACTCAGACACTGACAGCAGTCCTACAAGGAAAATCAGAGGCAGAACCACAGATGGGATGGAGTTTCGTTTCCAATGCACCTTATGAAAAGGTTTTGCAGATGCCCCGTTGCTTTGTACTCTCCCAGAGTTCTCATGCCCCTCCTATCATTCCCATTTATTCCTGTGTGTTGTGGGCAGTAGTACAAAGCCACAATCTAAATCACTGCTTTCTCAAGATCACTCTGAAACAATAATATTACTTTAAGTTCCTATTAGAAATACTACTGCTACTACTAATAATCTTTATTTTTATATAGCACCCCCCTGTCGTGGCACTCAGAGTGCTTTACATATAACTAATGAACACAACTTTTTAGTCCTCACAACAACCCTCTGAGGTAGGTTAAGCTGAGAGAATATTGTGACTGGCCCAAGGTCACCCAGTGAGTTTCTGGCTAAGGTGAGACTTGAACTGGGGTTTTCCCCTTACCTTCCAGTCCAAGTACCGTACATTTAGGGTGATTTCAGATGTGATGGGGTGTTAGTCGCCCCGGCACGGAATCACCGTGGGGATTCCCCACCGGGATCACACCGGCACATCCAACAGACGTGCCGGCTGATCCCGGCGGGGAATTGGGGAGTGGGCGGGGCCATGCGGCACAACGTGTGGCTGCACAGCCCCTCCCCCCCCACGCTCCCTCACCGCCCGCCAGAATTGACCACGGCCCGGAATCCCACCGCGGATTCCGGGCCGTGGTAGCCATCCAGACGGGATGGGCCTCTTCATCGCGGCAGGAAATCACATTCACCATGAGATCGGGGCCGGCCCCGCCGACCGAGTGGTGAATGTGTATTTCCCCGCCGCGATTGATGGGGGTGAGCATCAGGGGTGGGGGGGACTTCCATTCCCCCTTCAGACGTGACGAGACCTTTCTCGCCAGGTGGGTCCACCGTGGTTGAGTGTGATCTCGTCACGTCTGAAAATATCCTTAGCCATTACACCACACTGCAAATGATTCAAATGGATTTAAACAAAAACAGGAGTTTATATTCTGACATCTAAGCATAAAATCCTATGCTTATGCTGGTGTAGCCGTCCATCATGATTTTACAGGCAAAATCACTATCTGCCAAACCAGATGGTTCAAGCTTCTACAGCCAAAGTCTAGGGAAGTCTCCATTACTCTGGAAATTGTCTGTAAAGCAAATTATCTTTGCTGCCAAACCTTTTGGTCTGTGTTTCGAAGGAGGTCAGAATATATAATTGCACTGATCCTTTATGACCTTAAAGTGTATGACTCTACAAATTCCTAACCCTTTAACAACATTCCATTGCTTCTCTTACTCTTATGCAAATAAAACAGGAGCCACAGTGAAGATTTACATTATCAAGTCTACCACCAAATGTGACCTCTTGGATATTTGTTTGATAAATGAAAGAAGACATTTATAATACAATGAAATGCCTTCAGGGGCCCTTTTTAAAAGGGGCTCTCCCACTCATGAACATGCAGAAATCGTGTTCACGAGTGGGAGAGGCCCGTGTGAAGGACGCAGCATGGGCGGTGAGTGGGGGTGCATACATGCTCCCACCAAACACGCATCCCCATGCACCTCCCCGCTCCTTCCTACGCACGGAGCAACTGGGCGAAATGGCAGTTGCTCCGTTCATGGGGATGAGTGAAGGGAGCATGGGGATGCGTGTGTGCCCTTATGCACACCCCACACACCCACCGTACGCGCACCAGTGCACCTATGAACCCCCATTCTGTGGGGGCTCTGTAAAAAAGGCCATGGTGTCCGAGTTCCATAAAACTGACACAGCCTATTCACAGTGAGATGACCTTGTAGTTAAGACAGTTAAGTAAAATTCAGAAATAACACTCCCCTACTTTACAGGTGTTTTCAGGAAGTAATTTATTACGATAAATACAGGACGTTTTATATAAAAAAGAAAAACCAGTAATGCCTTTAAAGACTTCTGAAAATCTTGCAACCAATCTCTAAACTCAGCAGCTACCTTGGTTTTTTCTTTTCAATTTTCCATGGCATCTTGCCTACGTAATATTTTCAACAGCTCTGCAGCTCATGAGCCTCTTTCTCTAAAAAAGAACTAGTATTAGTGTTTCATAAGTTCAGAAGCAATGAGATTAACTATAGTTGAAAGATTACTGCAAAGGCAGCCTCTGTCTCCTGAATGAGAATTTTGCACATCTGCCACTTTGGACATTTTTCAAATTTTCTTCTTTGTGAATATTAGTGAAGCGCTCACTTGAACTGGGTTTGTCTGTTTTTGGCCTGTGTAATTGAGGGAACTGAAGCACACACAGATTATGGTTGTATGAAAAAGAAAAGCACTGAATGTGTATCCTGATTGTTTTCCAAAATTGCTCGCAGGTTTCAGGTGTTATCTTTGTGAGAAGCTGGGACTGAGAGTGTGGGCGTACAGGAGTAAATAATTTTGGTGTATGCAATTAAATGCATCCCCACTCCTAATGTTAATGTGACCCTTTCAGCTTTACACTTCATCTGCATTTTCAACCAAGATGAGACTGTAAAAAGATCTCTAATCTCCCCCACTTTGAATTAAATCAATATAATTTACATTAAACGTGTTACACTGCTGACATAGAAGCAAGAGAAAATTTCAGAAAGGGTTTTCATAGAATTAGAGTAAAAAATAGCATATTTCAATGGCAGCTAGTTTGTTTACCCGTCTGTAAAATATTTCTGAGTCATCACTTCCTGCCACTCCATACTGCCTCCTGCATACTGTTTTTTAAATAACGTATTTTCTGCTTATTATACTGTATAAAAACATGGAACTCTTTGGCACAGTATGTTAAACAGTGTAGCCTCCAACGAAAAAAATGCCAAGAGCTTCTGAAGCATGACAACTGCCATGATGGGGTATAAAAACAAATTATATCCTGTCAATGTTTTTCTTTTTTGTTTTGCTTTTTTTAATTAAAGAACCAGTAGTATTAATCATTGCCAAACCTTATTCTACCACATGAGCCTTGGAATTATAAAACCTAATGAGTAGAATAGCCATGCAATATTAGAAAAAATTCCAACAATCTCTACTTATCATTGCTTTGATTTTCTGCTTTTTATTGTAATTAACTGATAATATTCATGCACTTTCATAATATAGAATGACCATATTTCCTGAGGCAGAGGAAATGAGATTTCGGAGGCAACCTGCTGGCTAACTAGGCTGGTGACAATGTCATACATGCTGGATTACTAGAGACTAGAAGTGTACAGAACTATAGTGTTAGTAGTCTCTGAAAATTCCTGGCCAGTGATTCATGAAGAAACTAGAATCAATCAATCAATCAATTACCTTTTTAAAATGTCAAAAGCCATCAATAGAGCAATGAAGTCTGATATTTAAAGATATTAATAAGCATTGCAAAATTTACAGTCCAGGAAAGGCAATGCTATCAGTAGATACCCAAGAAACAGCTCAGCAGTGAAGAAGAAAATACCTTCTTATGAAGTACTATTCTGCATAAGACTAATATGGCTCACCACATCTGTACATCTGACTCGAGAAGCTCTTAAGAAAATTTTCTACATAAAATATCTGTGAAACAGCTATTCTGATTGAGAAAACAATACAATGTGATGTCTTGGGCACAATTTAATCAAAATAAAATACAGAACAAATTTGGGCTGTGAGATACAATAGTGAGGGGGGCATATAATTTAGTATTTTTGAGACAGAAGCATTGTTTTCAGCTTTAAAACAAACTGGTTGCTCCACAATAACAGATAAGTATATCGAACAAGTGTCATCAATGGAAGAAGGATGCACAAAGAAAATATGGAACCTATTTCCCAACACAGGCAGAACACCCTCCACCATTCAAGCCAACAGGTGTTTTACCATTAAGGGTGGAGGACTGGGTCCTGAGTAGAGCTGAAACAGGTATCTGATTAAGTACCTATGGGTAATACTCACAATTTTGGGTGCCATGCTGAGTGATCAATGGCTACCTGTTCAGATACCTGAATACCTGAACATTTGGTATTTACCATTACCAATTTACTGGTTACAAATTGGCAAACCAGGATGGAAACTTGAAAAAAATGGGACAAAAACTAAAAAAACAGTACCACTATGAAAATCACTATTTTGGGACCCCGAGTACCCAAATCAGGCACATTTTGGGTCAATTCAAGTACCGTAAATTCAATGGGTATACCCACTTTTGAGGGTAATCATTTCAGCACTAGTCCTGAGAGTACTGCTCAAGTCAGTAGAATTATGACCACAGGAAAAGATAAAAGGAATCATTCACACAAGACTCTTCTTGAATGGATAGTGGCAGAAACCCACATTGTGAGTGTTATGTGAAATACTTACCACTTGCTGTGCTCCTCCCACAACGATCATTTTTTTCTCTGCCACCCAATGCAAAGGTTTGGCTAGCCAGAGGCAATTGTAGGATTTATTTATCCTGGAGCAAGCTTCAGTACCTGGTATATCATTTCCTGTTTGCCGCTTCCTATTTTGGAAAGACCAAAAAGGTATTGCCAGAGAGTCCTGAAGCTGAGACTACCTTCTCTGCTCCATGCTACGTTTGGCTGTTGCATGCAGAGATATCACAAGGTTATTTTTCCATGCCCTTTATACAGCAGGAGATACCACAGTGAAGTAGAAAAGTGAAGGGGCCACTGAAATGTGCAGAATTCAGCAGTGTTAGTGAATGCATTGCTATAGCAATGAGCCAGCATAGGCTAGTAGACAGACAACATGTTGGATTTGGCCCTGGGAGACCAGGGTTCAAATCCTCTCTTAGCCATGGATTCACTGGGTGACTACAGACAAATCTCTATCTCTTAGCTTAAGTATCTTTGAAATGGGAATAATAAAGGCCTACCCAGTGGCTTGCAATAAGTGGGGCAGCCACCCCATGGCCCAGATATTCAGGGCCTCCTGCTTTCCCACCTATTGCTATACTACTTGCCTGGAGCCTGATATAGTTGTCAAGCTGCCAACTAGTGTGTGACTCTGGTGCTCAAGGCACCCAAGGGAAGTCCGTGGGGTTCTCTCCCTTCCCTGCAAGTGGCCAGTATTTGGGACAGACAGGCAGGAAGCCCTGGGAAATAAGGGGGTGGAGCCTGGCAAAGTGCTTTCTAGGTGGGCAGGTACAGAGCATTCTGGCATGTCTGCTGGCCCATGCCTCCCACCTCAGCACTTCTTGCTGCCCCCTGCCGCAGGTGATGTCTCGTCCCCAGCTGCACCCCACACCCCTCCTGTAATCCTGGTCGCTCCCTTACGCCATTACCCCACCGTGACTAGCAACCTGCACTTTGTCCCACTGACTACCCTGTCACACAATGCCCTGGCAACCTCAGTCTCCCTGATCCTCCCTGCCTCCCCACCTGTGTGCCTGATCCCCCCATATAATTCCACTAGCCTAGCCTGTATTTCCATTGTCCCAGTGGCCTGAGCATGCTTGGTTCTGCAGCCTGGCAACTCACCTCCCCCAGCCTTCCCAGTCATCCCTCCAAGGGTTGTTACAGGGCCAAGTAATTTCACTTCCCCTATTAAACCCAGCCTACAGGCAGGTGAGATCCGAGTCTGGAATCTGGCTTCCTAACCTGCCCCTAGGTGCTGGCAAAGGCAGGGGGAGAAAGGTCAGATCTGGCCACCCCAGTGCTTAGTGCCCTCCTTCCTCGCCTGAGTCCTGTTCTCGTCCAGCTGATGTCTTCAATCTGGCTAATCCCTGCCCAGGGCAGGGCTGCTAGGAGCCCCAACTCCCTCCAGGAAAGGGCTTTTCTGGGAAGAGGCAGCGAGCAGGAGAGTCAGGGCCATGAGATCTGACCTGCTACTGGCAGAGCATGGGACAGGGCAATGGGGCCGCAGGACAATGGACTTGGGTTTAGCCTGACCAACAGTCATGGAGTGGATCAAGCCCAGCAGGTACCGGCTGGGAGGTCCACCTCACCATGCTCCTCTAAACTGCTTCCCAGGCTCTCGCTCCCAGCTTGGCTGGGCAATGCCAACTTTGCTTCTCATACAGAGATGGGGCTGAGAGCCCACCTTGTTTTTTGTTGTTGCTTTTTGTTCTGTGTTTTGTAATGTCTGACTGTACCTTGGGACCCTGATCCATGACTTCCATAAACTGTCATAAACATAAACAAAAGTCACATTCAGTATGTGCACGCAGGGGGAAAAAACTAGTTGTAATCTAATGAAAGGTTCCAGACAGTTGTCTGTCTGTAGAGAAAGATCTATAGAGATAATCTAGAAACGCATAGGAGATTAGTTCTAGCCTTGCCTATCAGCTCCAGCTACCACACATGTGCATGTATATTACCTGCCTGCCCATCACTGTAAGCCGCGGATGCGAGAAACCGGGAGGAGAGAACATGCAAAGACTGAATGCTTTTGTTTTTCAATTTTTACTGTCACTTTGAATTTTCACTATAGGCACTAAATAAAGGATGCTATTTGTTCAATAAACACAGCGTTCTGTACATAGCAAAAGGTTATTTCCAGCTGCCGAGTGCCGGTAGGTATGAACCTCTGTGGGCGGATGGGGACAGCGGGGTGGAACACCTCCCAGAGTGATGTTTCAGAAGAAAGAAACAGCAGGGACGACTTCTTCTTCCCATTGTTTAGCGCAGCTGAGAGTCATGACGGGGGCCCACTGTGAGACATGACGTAGCTCACTGGCATCTGTATTCCATCCCTGAAGCTGCCACTCAGCCCACACCCAGATGTTTAGCACACAGGTTTAGCGTGGCAAATCTAATACACGGGCAGGCATTCTTCCCCTCCGCACTCTGCCCAGCAGAGAGACTGATTCATAATATCGCGTCATGATGCCTCTATAAACATCTATGGTGTGATTGTACCTTGAGTATTGTGTGCAGTTCTGGTTTCCCCATCTCAAAAAAGATACAGTAGAAACAGAAAAGGTACAGAGAAAGGCAACAAAAATGATCAAGGATAAACAGCTCCCCTATGAAGGGAGGCTAGATAGGTTAGGGCTTGTCAGCTTAGAGAAAAGATGACTGAAAGGGGATATGATAGAGATGTATAAAATCATGAGTGGTGTGAAACAAGTAAATAGGGAGCAGTTATTTAGAAGCAGAATTAGGGGACACCGTATGAAACTAGCAAGTAGCAGATTTTTAAAAAATAAAGTATTTTTTCACTCAACGCGCAATGAAGTTGTGGAATTTGTTGCCAGTAGATGTGCTCAAGGCCAGTAGTACAGCTAGGTTTAAAAAAAGGATTGGACAGGTTTCTGGAGGATAGGTTCATAGCAGCTATTAGTCAGGCAGGGTTTGTGGAACGTAGGCTCTGGGAGCTGGAAGTGAACAACAGGAACGGATCGCCCCATTGTGACCTGTTGGGTATATCTTCCAAGTGATTGAGATTAGAAACTGTCAGAGACAGGGTGCTGGGCTTGATGGACCATTAATCTGACCCAGTATTGCACTACTTATGTTCTTAGATTTTACTGACTATCTAAAGCATTCTGTGAATATGTGTTTTAATATTTTCATGGCCCAAAGATGGCACTGGAAGGCCAACAACGGCATTAGCAGCTGTTTAGGCTGAATCTGTTACCCTAGAGCAAACCATGAAGTGATGCAAAGTTTCAATGTAACAAGTCTTCAATAGACTTTTAAAATACAAACATCACTTCTGCTGGTATGAGTGATGACTCAAATATGAATGGTCAGTCTTCCTTATAAATATTATCATCACTGTATATTCCCCATCATAATTTTTGATAGTATTTTTGGTATTACCTAACCTACCTCACAGGGTTGTCGTGAGGATTAAAAGTTGTGTTAATTAGTTCTATGGGAAGTGCTCTGAATGCCATGGCAGTGGGAGCGCTATATACAAATAAAAATTAATTATTAAATGATTATATTACTAAACACTTCAAAGGATTTGGGGTATTTTCAGACATGATGGGGCGGCATTCACCCCGTCACAGAAACAACCCTTAGATTCCCTGCCGGGATCACTCCGCATGGCCAACAGACGTGCCTGGGGATCCCGGCGGGGAATTGGGGAGGGGGCGGGGCTGCGCGGCGCAACGTGCGGCCGCACGCCCCTACCCCCACGCTCCCCCACCGGGAATCTCATTCACCACGCGATCGGCGCCGGCCCCACCAGTCCAGCCAATCGTGTGGTGATTGAGATTCCTGGTGGGGATTGAGTGTGGTTAACATCTGGGGGGGGAACTTCCGGTTCCCCAACACACGTTACGAGGACATTCCCCACCACAGGGAATTGACTGTGGTTGAGCGTGATCTCGTAACGTCTGAAAATACCCTTTGTTAGCATTAACTAATCTTCCAATAGCTCTGAGATCCAAAGACTATAAATTTGTGGACAGAAAGCTTTTTTTTTTAATGAAGAAGCTTTCCATAATACAAGCAGATCTTTCACTGAAGTTAATAGAAGTTTTGTTTGCCTAAGTACTGCAGGATTGGATGAATAACAGACACAGAAATGGACACATACTTTAATTAAATGTTGTGACAAGTTCTTTCACACTCTCCCCCTCTTCTATCATCACTACTTTAAATGTTAGCGATATTTCTTGCTGAAACAAGTTTGGAAACAGAATATTTTTAGACAAAGAAATGTACTTTGCCAGAACCTTCCTTCTGTGTTGCCTTTGCAACTCGTGTAGATATTTGTCCTAGCAACAGAAGAAGGTAATTCTGGAGAAAGCCTGTATGAGCTCAATTCTGCAAGGCAATCATAATTCTGTACTTGTAATCTTATAGGTTTTTGTTGTGGCAGTTTTTAATATCAGGATTTCAGTATTTTGGCTCCAACAAAGGATTAAGCAGAGGAAGTATTAGTCTGTAAGAGTGATCACCTCTTCTTAAGTAAACATTTAAGTATTAAATACAAAAATAAATAAATGAATAAATGCATATGAAAACTGATTGGGTTATGGTTTAAGAGCCATATCGTTTACTGGATGCTTTCCTTGAGAAACAAAGGCATATTGTACACAATATCGGAGTCATGTACAACTGTCAATACTCATAAAAGGGAGGAAAGAAAAAATGAGCAAAGAAACACTAGAGGGTGCTCCTGTTCTATTTAAGAAGTTCTTGGTTTCATTGTTTTCAGCATCAATTGTAATGCACTGGAGTGTGACACTGCTATGAGTGCACAGCTCAGCTCTCTAGTATTGAAATAATGGAACAATGCTCAAGAAATTATATCAGGGAGCCAGAAGCAAAATCAAGATTTTTGGACAAGAAGGGAATAACAGTACAATTTAGAGCTCTGTGCTAATTATATATATATATATATATATATATATATATATATATATATATATATATATATATATATAATGGATTGGCAAATGTGATATAAGTTTTTGTATAACCAATTAAAATTTCCACTGACTTTAGGGGGATCTTGGTTTGGCCAAAAACACTTCAAAGGGTGTGGAAATGAATGAAAAATGTTATTTTATTTGAATTTGAGAGTCCAATAGAAAATCAAAGGGAAAATATCATAATCTTCTTGTATAAATCTTTGGTGCAACCCCACCTTGAATACTGTGTGCAATTCTAGTCTCCCCATCTCAAGAAAGATATAATAGAATTGGAAAAAATTCAGAGAAGGGCAAAAAGGATAATAGCAGGGATGGATTGACTTCCATATGAGGAGAGGCTCAACAGGTTAGGACTGTTTAGGTTGGAGAAGAGGTGATTAAGGGGGATATGATAGAGGTTTATAAGATCATGAGCAGTGTGGAAAAAGAAAATAGGTAACTGTAGTTTGCCCTTGCTCATAATAAGAGAACAACGGGACATTCTCTGAAGTTAAATAGCAGCAGATTTAAAAGAAACAAAAGGAAGTACTTTTTCATTCAGCAGACAATACAATTGTGTAACTTGTCGTTGCCAGAGGAGGCAGTGAAAGCCAGCACCATAATTAGCTTCAAATGGAAACTAGATACATTCTTAGAAGATAGAGTCATAAACGCTTACTAACTGAGGCTTAAACCTCTGGCTACCGGTAGTTGGGAATGATTAGCAGGAGACAGGTCACACCTCCATGACCTGTACTTGTACTTCTCTGAAGCTACTGTAGTTGGCCACTGTTGGGGACAGGATGCTGGGCACGACGGAACATGAGTCTGTCCCAGTATGGCACTTCTTATGCACTTATGTTCACCTATAATTGCATAATAATTAACTTTTTCGATTGTGACATAGTTCTTAACCAAGACTACAAAGAATGCTATAAGAGAATATAATCTCACTACCAATATTGAATTAAATAGAATTCAAGGTAGCACACATAAAAGTAAGCTACAAATGATTGGGTCATAAAGAACCTCTGGAGTCGGTGTCATATTCAGAAGGGATTCGAAATTAGTATTATTTAATTTTTTCTCCAGGCCCCCCCCTTCACTTGAACCTCTAGGTTTTTAAATTGCATTTATTTAATCATAAAATAATAATAATCTTTATATAGCACCCACCTGCCATGGCACTTGGAGCGCTTTACATATAACGCAGCTTTTTAATCCTCTCAGCAACCCTCTGAGGTAGGTTAGACTGAGAGAATATTGTGACTAGTCCAAGGTCACCAAATGAGTTTCTGGATAATGCAAGACTTGAACCAGGTCCTCCCTGCCCCAGGTCCAAGTACTGCACACTTAGCCATTAGACCATACTGGCTCTCACCTATAAGATTCTCATACAATTTACAGTTTACAATCACTTGAACTGGGACCAACCAGTGCATCCAACTGCATGCAAACATGCAGTAGTGCATACTCCTCTACACTATTTTAGGACCATCATCTACACCAAACTCCCAAGATCTTTCACTATCATTCATAACAGAGCTTCGTTAACATAGCTGCACTACAACTACACTGTAGTAACATGGCTTTCATTTTTCATACATGGAACTATTATTAATTACTGTAACAGGAAGCTCTACTACCGTTCATTCATGTAAAACGAAGACATAACTAGTGTCTCTTTTATACTTATGTCATAAACCTCATTTTAACTACCCTGAACTTACATAGAACCTATGACACAGTTACATTACACTTATTTTTAAAAATATATAATTGGCAGCTGCATCTAGAAGATGATTAATTTATAGCTCTCATTTTAAAGCATCCATGCAGTTACATATGCAACTGGGCTTTAGTACACTAATATACAGGCTTCACCTTCTTGTGGAGCTAGATAAGGGTCGTACGGCCCTACTAGTTCTACTGGATTTATTGACGGCTTTTAATACCATTAACCATGAGTTGCTGGTGACTCACCTATGGGACCTGGCTGGGGTAGATGGAACCATTTTACACTGGTTCCGTTCTTAACTTGATGGCAGATTGCAGCAGGGAGTCCTAGGGGACTGTACATTGTCCTCTGGGGCTCTTGCGTGTGGGGTCCTGCAGGGTTCCATTCTGTGCCCTCTCATCTTTAACATGTATATGAAGCTGCTTGGGGAGGTCGTATGCAGCTGGGGAGTTAGTTGTCATGAATACGCAGATGACACCCAGCTATATTTATCGTTTCATTTGACCCAGGCCCTGCTGTCGCCTTGCTGTCCTGTGGGGATGAGGTTGAGCTGACTGAACCTCAATCCTGATAAGATGAAGGTGATGATGGGTGAGGGAGGTGGGGGGGGGGGAGGTGTCGGTGATCTGAGGGAGGAGAAC
>QEPC01001041.1:3838560-3859572 GCA_003113815.1 Sphenodon punctatus | reverse complement strand
TATTTGGGGTAGTGAGGAGTTAATTCTTGATATAAAGGGATTATGTAGGTAGCAACTCAAGTGTAGGTAAGTTTCCATTAGTTTAGCTTTACTTATTTAGTTTGATTTGTAGAAAGGCTAAAAATGGACACTCTTTGAATAGCTGAAAAATACACCAAAAGTAAAAACCTGACATAACTAAAAACAACAGAGATAATTGGCATAACATAACAGTGAACTAGTCAATTTAACACCTGAATTCTCTATTCCCACTCAGTCTATTTTCAATTGCCTAGAAAAAAAGAACTTCTTCAGAGTGTCCAACAAAATTTATTTTTGTTCTTTCATTCAGAGTTCCTGAATTAGAAAATCTGAAAATTAATTCTGGAAATTGCCCTGAATTATAGTAATTGTGTATTTATATTTGAAAGTATGTACTCAACTGAGTATGACTTCACCTGGAGTCATTAATGGCCAAACTGAGGTCCAAAGACATGGTGGATCTAACAAGATTCAAACAGATTCAAACGTTTAAATGATTAACTCACAATTTCTGAGCTACAGTCATGAAAAATGCTATTTGCATTGTGCCGCAAGTCTAACCTACTAAATAGTAATTACCATCACTGTGTAAGACTTGTTTTTTACAACTGGTTAAATATGACACCGATCACTGGACTAGAAAAAAAATCGTGTCAAGAAAAAATGTTTTAAGTGCCACAAATCAGATAAATGCTATCTGGCTTGAAATTCATTTTGTTATTTTTTTCTATCACACTAAATGATAAAATCTAGAATATATTAAGATGCTCTTGCTTAGCTACTAAATTAGAAGGATCTTACAATGTGTCATAATCATTTTATTTGTGCTTGGTTAAAAAAAACGGTGATAATCTAAGAGGGTAATTTAATTATTAACATAAGGCAAGTGTTGTAATTTCACAAGCCACTTCTAATATAACACTTCAGTAAGATAAATGCCAAAAACAGCATAGCGTCTCCCAAGAGACTGGCAATTACATGAGGCATTGAATGATTTTCTAATAGCACGAGGGTAAAATCATGCTGTTCAGTGGGGTATTTAATATTACAAGTGTAATCACTCGAAATAAATATCTTCCAATGAATTTCTTTATAAGGACATACCAACCCTAAAACAAAAATAAGGTCGCAGGATTAAAGGGGCTTCTTACAGGTGCAATGACATTCTTTTTTAGGACTCGGTCTTGAAATATTTTCAAAAAGTTCCATTTCCAAATGCAGCATCATACTTGCATTAATTTCTTTGACACTGCTCAAATTGCATTCCTGTTCTTGCAACCATTGGTTTTACAGAGGTTAGGACCCCTGTCTAGACCCAGCGAGTGCTCTTTCCTATCCTGAATGAGCAGCAGGAAGATTAGCAGGGAATACGTGAATCCCTTGCTCAAGTTTCTTTCCTGCTCCAGATGAAACCTTGAAATTGTACAACTGTCAAGAAATCAATAGTTTGTGTAGCAAAATAGCAGCGAGCGAGCCATCATTATATAGGATTGAGCCAAAGAAGCTTTCGGGTAATTGGGACATATCTATTTGTTTCATTGGTTTCCAACCATACTTTTGGATGCTAGATTAGTAATGATAAAATATTGCCATAGCACAGATTTTATGCAAATGTATGTTGCATCCAATGCAATGTTGAAGTAAAGCTATGATAATCATAGAATGTCAGAGTTGGAAGAGACATCAAAGGTCATCTAGTCCACCCCCTGCTTGGATGAAGGATGAGTACAAACGACAACATTCCTGACAGATGGCTGTCCAGCCTCTTTTTAAAAAAAACTCAAATAAAAGAGAGCCTATGGCCTCCTTAAGCAATTTGTTCAGTTTCTGAACAGGTCTTACTGGTAGGAATTTTTTCTTGCTATCTAACTGAAATCTACCTTCCCGTAATTTGAGACCATTATTTCTAGCCCTGCCCTCTGCAGCAATGAAGATTGTTCCTTGCCATCTTTTTTTATGGCCACTGCCTGCTAGATATTTGAAAACTGCTTAATCTCTTTAATCTCTTTGCTAGAATAAACATGCTAGGCGGCTAGCCCAAGCTATGTCCATGGAAAATTTTTGGAGTCATAGCCCAGGCTAAGGGCCACCCACATGGGCCAATGTGGACAACAGTGGGCCAGCATATCTTTTCCGGCCCACCTTATCTGCTGCGGGTTGGGGGCCGCCATGGTTGCCTGTCGTTGGTTTCCATCACTGTCCATCATGGCGGGGTGTGAGACGCTGGGAGTAGGGCGTTTGTTGTGCTCCTGGCCTTACCGGGGCTACGTGGGCAGAGGAATGGCTTTCAGGCCACAAATATGTGTGTCTGGTGCCCCTACATGGTCCAGGCCACATCAGCTGTGGTTTCCTGCCAGGGAGCTGTTGTGCCTGCTATATGTCGTTTTTACCCATAGCCAGTTTCATCAACTTTCCTCACAAGTCTTGTTTTCAAGACCCTTTTATCATCATTATTGCCCTCCTTTGAAGCTGATCCAATTTGTCAATGTCCTTTTTAAAATGAGGTGCCCAAAACTGGACACGATACTCCAGATGAGGTCTGATCAATGCTGAATAGAGTGGAATTACTTCAGTTGATGTGGAGATAGTGTTTCTGTTAATGCAGCCTAAAACTGCATTAGTTGGTTTTTTTGCAGCTGCATTACATTGCCTCAGTGTGAGGGGGACTGGAGAGGGAGTGGGTTGGGGAGGGGGATCTTCCCCCTCAGTGTGAGGGGGGGGGCGAAGGGACCTGAGGAGGTGGGTGTGAGATCCTGCCCTGTGTGAGCGGCTGGGATGAGGGAATTGGTGGGGAGGGGATCTCCTTCACCGTGTGGGTGGAGCAGCTGGGAGGGGGGAGGTTCGGACTTGGGGGGCCCTGCAGCCATTGGGGCTGTGATGGGGCGGGGTAAGATATGGTCCTTATGGGGTGTGTGTGAAATCTGTGAGACATTTGTTTGTTGCCTGTCCCTCTCACTTCCCCCCAAGCAGGTGACGAAGTGGGTCATGATCAGAGGACCCCTGGCCTGAATCTGATGCTGCTGAACATGAGGTCAGGAGTTAATAAATCTATTACAGTCCAGGAGTTAATCCTGGAGTTAATCCTGGATAGTGACATCAACCTTGTGTGCATTACAGAGACTTGGCTGGTCGATGAGTCGGGACCTATCTTGGCTTACCTCATGCCGTCCGGATACTCAATGCAGCATCAGCCTCGGTTGGAGGGATGGGGGCCGGTGTAGTCATTCTTTTTAAGGATTCATGGTGTGTCAGGAGGTATCTGGTGCAGGCCATATTGGGGGTAGGCGGCCTCCATTTTGTGTTTGATCTGGCGGAGGAAAGATTGGGGGTGCTGCTAGTATACCATGCACCTACCTGTCTGGCAGAATCCCTACTTGCCCTGATGGAGCTGGTGTTGGATATGGTGTTGCACTCCCTGAAGACATTAGTCTTGGGGGACTTCAACATACGTGTTGACACTAATCTTGGTGGTGCAGAGCATGAGTTCACGGCCTCCATGGCAACCATGGGCCGATCCCAAATTGTCAACGGCCCAATGCATGATGTGGGGCATACCCTGGACCTGATTTTTTGCATCGGCCTTGAGGCAGGAGATTCGTTGATGGGGTAGGTGTCAGTAGAACCCTTGTCATGGACGGATCATTACCTTCTGCGAGCATGTTT
The DNA here is from genome assembly GCA_003113815.1 of Sphenodon punctatus. Classification (NCBI taxonomy): domain Eukaryota; kingdom Metazoa; phylum Chordata; class Lepidosauria; order Sphenodontia; family Sphenodontidae; genus Sphenodon; species Sphenodon punctatus. The sequence goes on along the minus strand of QEPC01001041.1, from coordinate 3,855,888 downwards.
CCTGGTGCATGTTTGCCCCTGGGGTGGTGGTGTAGAACCTATTTGGATGGTTTGCCCCTGGAGACTAATGGAACCCAAGTGGTTCCGGAAAGCTCTTGGGGAGTTACCCTCTGATCTTGATAACCACCCGCTCAATGGCCTCATGTCTTTATGGAATACCTGGCTGTTGGAGGCCATCGACTGGATGGCTCCCAGGCGTCTGCTCCATCAGCAATGGCTCCTCAGGTCTCCGTGGTTTACAGAGGGCCTGAGGTTGCTAAAGCGGGAAGGGCGCTGGTTGGAGTGACAGTGGCGCCGTTCGTGTGCTGAAGCCAACAGATTGCAACGTAGAGCCAGTGTATGTGCCTTTGTTGTAGCTGTAGGGGCAGCAAAAAAGGAGTTTTTGCTGCCCGTATAGTCTCTGCAAAATCTTGTCCAACAGAGCTTTTTTGGGTAGTGAGGGGGTTGGTCGGTCCTCCCTTCCTCTATCTGGAATCTGAGGTATCTAATGCCCGCTGTGACATGTTTGGTGATTATTTTGCAGAGAAAATTGGTCAGATTCACCACAACTTTGATGCTGCACTTATTGCAGTGGGTGAACCAGAAGTTGTGGAAGCCCTGCCTTGTCCAATTTCATGGGATCATTTTCAGTTGGTGTTGTCCACCAGGGCAGGGGATGTTCTTGGGGCTGTTAGGGCCATCTTTTAATAACTTGATCCATGCCAGTCCTGGCTGGTTAAAACCAGCCGGGAGACGGTGCAGCCGTTGCTGGCGGGGCTGATCAATGCCTCCCTTCAGGAGAGCAGAGTGCTGGACTGCCTCAAAGTAGTGGTGGTGCAGCCTTTGCTCAAAAAACCATCACTTGACATTGATTCCCTCACCATTTAGTGGCCGGTCTCTAACCTTCCGTTTTTAGGGAAGGTTATTGAGCAGGTGGTGGCCCAGCAGCTGCAGGGGCATCTAGACCACATGGGTTATCTGGATCCCTTTCAGTCTGGTTTTCATCTTGGTTATGGCATGGAGACTGCGCTTGTGGTCTTGGTTGATGACCTCCACCATGAATTAGATCAGGATCGTTTGACCCTGATAATTTTGTTAGATCTGTTGGCCACTTTTGATGCCGTTGACCATGAGATGCTGGTGACTCGTTTGCGTGATCGAGTTGGAGTGGGTGGGATCGTCCTTGACTGGTTCCGCTCCTTCCTGGCCAGGATAACTCAGTGTGTGGTGCTTGGAGATTATTCTTCCTCTCCACGGAACCTCACGTGTGGTGTCCTGCAAGGTTCTATCCTGTCCATAATCTTGTTCAATGTGTATATGCAGCCACTCAGCAAGGTCGTGAGACGGTATAGGGTGCGGTGTCATCAATATGCTGATGACACCCAACCCTACCTCTCATTTTATCCGACCCAGACCCTGCAGTCTTGGTGCTTACCCGATGTCCATTGAGGGCACCCTTCTCGAGGTCCCCCGTGTGGCCTGGGCGGCCACTATGTAGAGGGCATTCTCAGTGGCTGCACCTAGGCTGTGGAACATCCTTTGGGTGGAGGCCTGTGTGACTCCGGATTTCCCCTCCTTCCATCATATGTGTAAAACCTGGCTGTTCCCCCTGGCTTTTGGTGAGCGAGATGGGGTGTAGGGTGGGATGGGGGGAGGGGGGTGGTTTTGGTTTTTTGCCTTCCTTTTATCATATTTTATTGTTTCATTGATTGGATATGTTTTAACATTGTAAGCCGCAGGCTACTTGGAGCAGGAGGGGAGGGGTATTAAATGATTTTAAACATAAATAAATGAATAAATGAATAAAAATAAATAAATAAATAAATAAATAAATAAAATTGCTGACTCATGTTCAGTTTGAGATCAACCACAGTCCTTAGATCATTTTTACATGTGTTGGTGCCAAGCCAGGCATCCCCCATCGTACAACTTATGCCTACGTGCAGCACTTTGAACTTATCTTGGCTTAATTTATTAATTTCAGCCCAGATTTCCAATCTATCAAGAGTTTTTTTTTTCATTCTAGTTTTGTATTCCAACAGTATTAGCTACTCCTCCCAGTTCTGTCTGATCTGCAAACTTAACAAGTATTCCCTCCACTCTTTCTTTCAAGTCATTAATAAATATGTTGAATAGCACTATAGCCAGGACAGAGCCATGTGGGACCCCTCTCAATACCTCCCTCCAGTTTGATGATGAACCATTGGGTACAATTCTCCATCCAGCCATCTCTCCACCTTCTCTCAGCCCATACTTTGCATGCTTGTCAATGACGATCTTGTGTGAAATTTTGTCAAATTCTTTGCTAAAATCAAGTTAGTTATATTATGTTCACAGTGTTCCACTCATCCACTACTCTAGAATGAGAGATTAGTTTGGCAAATCCATGCTGACTACAAGCAATCATTGCATTATCATCAACAGTTACTTCCTAATATACTTATGGAGAGTGCCTAAGTGGGGCCTAAACAGAGGGTGTTAACAGAAGTGATGGCAGAGTGCCGCAGTCACAACCTGACCCAGGACAGGTACCTGACACCAACACGATCCCGACCGGGTGGCATGGCATCCGGCCTGCTGGGGAGGGTGAGAAGCCCAGTACCCCACCTCCTGCCATGAGGTGGCACGCCCTCTCCATAGGGTCCATTTGCGGTCCTACGTTGAGGCTGTGAGGGTGGCAAAGAGAGAATTCTTTGCCATCCTCACATCGTCTGCAAAGTCGCGCCCAGGGGAGCTATTCCAGGTGGTGCAAGGGCTGGTCAGTCTGGCCTCCCTCTGCCTGCATGGGGACTTGTCCCAGGCCCACTGTGAGGAGTTTGCCACTTACTTTGCAGACAAGATCGCTCAGATCCAGAGCAACTTCAACACTGGATTAGAGACAGTGGGAATACAGCGTGAGGTGATGGAGGCACCATCTTTCTGGGATGAGTTTCAGGAAGGGACCCCAGCTGATGCTGTGGATATTCTGGGGTTGGCTAGGGCCACTAGTTGTGAATTAGATCCTTGCCCATCTTGGTTGGTGAAAGCCTCCAGGGAGATACTGGGGCCGGTGCTGGCAGGGGTAATATGCCCCCTTTGGCAGAGGAGTCTGCCCCCTGGTCTCAAGGAGGCCGTGGTGCATCCCCTGTTAAAGAAGCCATCTTTGGACTCGCCAGTTACCGACTCATCTCTAACCTTCCCTTTTTAGGGAAGGTTATTGAATGGGCAGTGGCCTTGCAGCTCCAGGTTCACCTAGACAGCATTGGTTTTCGTGACCCGTTTCAATCAGGGTTTCGGCCCGGCTATGTTACGGAGACAACGTTGGTGGCCTTAGTGGATGATCTCCACTGGGAGATGGATGCAGGATGTTCAACTGACTGGTCCTGCTAGATCTCTCGGCCACGTTTGATACAGTGGACCATGGGCTGCTGTTGAGATGGTTGCGTGACCTGGGGGGTCTGGAGGGGACCACCCTTGGTTGGTTCCAGTCATTCCTCTCGGGGAGGACCCGGCAGGTTGTCCTGGGAGCAGAAACATCTAGTCCCAGGGCCCTGGACTGTGGTGTTCCGCAAGGTTCAATCCTGTCTCGTTTATTGTTTAATGTATATATGCAGCCCTTGGGGGAGATCATGAGAGGGTTTGGTGTGCGTTGCCACCAATATGCTAATGATATCCAGCTTTACCTCTCTTTTGCAGCCGACCCTGGCCCTGCTGTCTCTGTGCTATCTCAGTGTTTGGAGGCCGTGGCGAGTTGGCTATGGCAGAGCAGACTGAAGCTCAATCCCGATAAGATGGAGGTGATGCTGGTAGGCCAAGTGGGGGAGGTTTTGCCCCCTTTTGTGGAGGGGGTGCACCCCTCTGTGGCCCAGCAGGATTGGAGTCTGGGGGTGTTATTGGATGCGGGCCTCCGTCTAGATCAGCAGGTGGATGCAGTGGCGAAGGCGGCTTTCCGCCAGCTGTATCTGGTGCGGAGGCTGTGCCCGTACATCTTTGGACCTGACCTGGCCACTTTGATCCATGCCTTCATCACCTCGAGGCTGGACTACTGTAATGCGCTGTACATGGGGCTTCCCTTGACGCTGGCCTGGAGGTTGCAACTAGTGCAGAATGCAGCGGTCTGTCTCCTAACAGGGACGGGCCAACAAGACCACATAACACCGGTGCTCCGTGAACTGCACTGGGTGCCTGTAACATGCTGAGCCAGATTCAAGGTATTGACTTTGATCTATAAGGCCTTGTACGGTCTTGGACCTGGATACCTCAGGGACTGCCTCGCCCTCCATGACTCAGAACGGCCCCTCCAGTCCACCGGGGTCACCTTCCTGGAGGTCCCCCACATAAAGCGTGAGGCTACAATGGAGAGGGCGTTCACGGTGGCTGGGCCGCATTTGTGGAACTCCCTTCCAGAGGAAGCACGGTTTGCCCTGAGTCTGTTGGCCTTCTGTCAGGCCTGTAAGGCATGACTGTTCTCCCAGGTCTTTGGAGGCGGGGAGGGGAAGGTGGGTTAATTTTTGTGAGGGGTGGGTGTTTCAAATTCGTTTTTAATAACTTTTATATTGTTGTAAATTATTTTATGTTGTGTTGAAAGCCGCCCCGAGATGCAGTAGGCATGAGGGGGCGGCATATAAGTGTACTAAAATAAATAAAATAAATAAAAAGACAGGCAGCGAATAACAGCCACCATGGCAGACCTGATCCGGGCTGGGTCAAGGCAGGTGATGATCTGAACAGAAGGACAGTAGCTTGGACTATGACCCTGGAGGTCTCTGGGACTGCAACCCAGGCTCGCTGCTGACACATCCGGGAGCAATCCTGGGTGAACATCTGGTGGCGCACCAACAAACGTGCCAGTGATTTGTGGGCCAAAATCACGTTTTTTTAACCCCCAGAGTCTCTAAGCTGATAGTACCTTGCGGATTTTCTCTTCTATCAAGTTTAGAAAATTATTTTAATCTATTGATGGTCAAGACAGAATTCCGATCCCCTCAAAATAGGCTCTCGTCAACAAATCCTGGATCCACTTTGTGTCTTGTCTTTCGGCGAGAGAGGGGGAGGAATGCTTGCTGCCAGACTTAATAGGTAGCAAAGAGGCCTACTTCCTTTCCTAGTGTCCTCAGTATGCACTCATTATCTCCTTTCCAAACTTCCTCTCTTCTTTGTCTCCAGGATGTTCTGAATAGTTTCTGTCCTCTTGTCATAGCACCCTCCCACTATTTTTTCTTTTAAGATGTTCCTCAGATTCCCCATCTCTACCCTTCCCCAATCTGTAGGTCACCCCTATTCATCCCAGCACCATGAATAAAGATCTCTCCTTTATTCTATCTTTTGCACCTTTCTGAAGTACCACTCCTGTCTCTGAGATATGTCCTCCTCTTAGTTTCCTCAGAAGTACTGTCAAATATGAACTGTAGGGCTGTTGTGTCTACTGACAACCATATCTAAGTTGTTGACTTCTTCTCTCCCAGTGCTGGAAACCCATTAGCCCTTGTCCAGTGCATATATGTTATGGCAACAGAATTAATTTGCAGCTTTGCTTTTGTTCTCTCCCTCTAGCTCAAGCAATTGTGCTTAAATGCAAAGGCACAGGGCTGGAAAAAGAAGGCAGGCAAAAACTGCATTTTGCTAGTGGCTACTGCCTGGGGATAGGGGGAGTTAAAGGGACAGCATCCTTCTTTGTAACCAGGCATCATAACAGCTTCCAGAGCTGAAGAGAAAAGCTCCATGGCGCTATCAGTGCAGACCAGAAGGAGTACAGAGGGGATTATCAGAAAAAAGTCAGATGGGTTAAACTTCTGTTTAAGGTGTGAATACTGGCAAGTGCTTTACAATAGGAGGCAGGCAGCTTACCCTAGCAAGATCAGCGAAGAAAGCCCTCATAAAAGATACATGGTTTAAGGAGGGATGAAAGAAGGGATTTTCTTGGTGGAAAAGAATTACCACTTTTTTGATGTCAGCAAATTATGTATTAAGAACAATATCTATATATTGCTTCTTTGGATATATCATTTGTTTTTAATTTGTGAGGCCTTTCTGAGAACATCACTATTTGCTTAAAAGATCCCTCATATCACATGGCAGAGGTCATATGAGTAACACACTTCCACTTCCCCTAGCTAATTCACTTTTAAATCAGTTCCAGATCATCTGGGTTTGTACGCCCTGAACTTCAGTTAATTCATGTTTAAATGGATCAGACAAGCTGCACTGCAACCAGACACTCAACAGCAGTAACAGATTCACTTTGTTTGGAGTTCAAATAATGGGAACCTCCAAAACCATAAGGAGGAAGCCACCCAAATATTTTGCTTTCCTAAGAGAAAACATCTCTCTGCACACAGAGACCTGTTTCCTGCAGTTAGCAAAAACATGCTTACTTATTGGAAATAAAATTACAAAAAAGCCAATATATTACTTGTTTCTAAACACAGAAACCCTTAGAGGTAATTAAGATTTGAAACACGTACAAAAGATATCAGGGGGTGATACTGAGGCTAAAACTGGGGGATATAATTAAGCATATAAGTTTTTAGAATAAAAGACCAAAAATGAAAAAGTGAGCCTGTTAGGATGCTGTGGTGAATTCACCTCCACACCCCCTTTTCTGGTTTGATTTATTATCTACTGCATGTCCACTCTACAGGCTTTCTAACAAAAGTGTATTAGATATGCTTAAATTAAATGCTTTGCAAAAGTAAATGGAACTGTGCACTGCTTTTCATTACACAATTAGAAGCATAACCTTCGCAGAATTAGTAATGCTGACAGACTTCACTCACTAACTTTGGGATTTGGTTTCTAAGGTAAACTTTTGAATACTCAAAAAGAAATGCACCTTGTTTAAATCAACAGCTAACAAAAAAGTAACAAAAATGTGCAGTCAGTAATATTTAATATATGACCATTTATGTACTAAAGCTAGTTAAACTAGTTATTCTTAAAGTGACACCTAATTATTTACTACTGGAAGCTCCTATCTTGGAACATTTCCATTTCTCTGTGTATAAGTATAGTCACGTCTCATCTTTCAAACATTTCATACCATTCTGGAAAATAAGTAACACAAAGGTAAAAGATTTTAACCAAGATTTGAAAATGTGAAGATTACCAAAAGCAATAAAGATGAGAACTGTTCACTTCAGGGAAGATTTATACTGGTATCTTTACACTGTGCCAATGAAAATGTGTTTTCTTAAGTCAATTACAAAATTTCTGTTGAACAATTTTCTACACAAAAATTAAATGTAATGAGACAAGGAGCTGCCAAATGAAGCCTTTTCAAACCACTGCTGCTCATTTATATGGATGAAAATTTTTTTAGTGCTGACTGTTCCCTTTTTCCAAAGACTTTTCCCCCTCAGTACTTTACAATAGAGATGGGGAACCTTTTCCATTCCATGGGCCACTTGAAAATTAGTACAAGCTCCATGGGCCAGACAGGAGTTTGGGACACAGGTCCTTACAGGGTGTGCCAAGGATGGGAGAAGGGAAGGAAGGGTCCAGATGCCTGTCATTGAAAGTCTATAGAATTTAGGCACCTAATTTTGGTCACCCCATTGCAAAAAAGATATAGTTTAATTTGAAAAGGTGCAGAGAAGGGCAACAAAAATTATCAAGTGTTTGGAACGGCTTCCATATGAAGAAAGGCTTGATAGGTTAGGACTCTTCAGCCTGGAGAAGAGAAGACAGAGAGGATATGACAGAGGTTTATCAAATCTTGAGTGGAGTGGAAAGAGTAGATAAGGAGTGCTTGTTTACTCTCTCAAGTAGTACTAGAACAAGGGGACACTCCATGAAACTAACTGGTGACAGATTTAAAACAAATAAAAGGAAGTACTTTTTCACTCAACACAGTTCAATTGTGGAATTTGTTGCCAGAGGAGGTTGTCAGGGCCAGTAGTATAGCTGCATTTAAAAAGGGACTGGATAAGTTCTTGGAGAATAGGTCCATAAGAGCTATTAGCCAAGTAGATTATGAGATGGGAACTTCTTAGTGTTGGGAGCAGAGAGTGATCAACAGGGAATGGATTACCCATTGTGACTTCTGATACTTCTCCCATGCAACCGAAATTGGTCACTGTCGGAGACAGGATGCTGGGCTTGATGGACCACTGGTCTGACTCAGTATGGCACTTCTTACATTCTTATGTTCTAAAGCGCCTATTGTGTCTTTGAAATCTTACCACTAGGACTGAAAAGAAATTTCACCAAAACGGGAAGTCTTGTCGAAATCCCGATTCCCAATACAGTCCCAATAGTCTAATCAAGAACCTCTTGGCACTTGACAATGTCTTGACTGCTATTTCATTTCTTGATTTACCAACTTTTCATTTACCGGGATCCCATTTAGCTCTTTGCCATTTATTGCTTTGCGGTCCAGTTCAAACCCCCAGAGGTAAAACCAACACAATGCCACATTTCTTGCACTCCATTTCCCCTTGTACTTCCTTGTCATTCATTGGCTGGTACGCAGATTCCTTTACTAATCTGCAATCCAGTAATCTGCAGATAGGTCAAAGCACAGGGAACAGCACAGAACAACAATTCTGATTGGAGGCACTGGAGTGGAGGTTAAAAGACATTGAGGGAGGTCAAGGGTTAGGCTATTCACACAGTGATTGGCTCAAAAATGCAGAAACAACAAACACAGAAGTAGAAAACGGTACCGTTGGCAAAGTGGTAAGCATTACATGAATGGTATGTGGTATATGGTACGTAATAAACAGTAAGAAGAAAGTTGGTCAATTGAGAAGGTATCTTGTGGTATTGTGAGAATCAAGAAATCACATTGGTATCAGGAAGTCGATCCCAGTTCCCAATATGGCAAAACGACTTGCGAATAAAAATGTTGCTGCTTGCTTCATCCCTATTTACCACTTTATGGCTGTCCTTTCATTGATTTATACATTCCAAAGTACTAAGTAGACAATATAATGAAATATTACATTGACAATCAGATTATATACTTTTGACCACTTTCTCCCATCAGCCTCCTGGAAATTTTAATGCAGCACATTCTTGATTTTGAAGAAGCCCTTAAGTATCTTCAGAGTTTAACAAATGGTTCCCTGATTTCACCTCAGCTGTACATTCTGTAACAATATTAAGGTAATGTACAGATCGTGCTTCCATCATTTCATCATTTACAAAACATCTGCTGAGACTTTGGAGAATTAAAAGAACCCTCAATACAAAATACTTGCTGAAACGTGGATGAATCCAGGTGAAAATGTCTCCTTTCAGAATTGAGGAATGCATAAAATTAGAGTTAAGTATCTTCAATTTAAAAAGAGAAAATGTTAAGGATCAAGGTCAATTTTTTAAACTTCCAGTTAGGATTCAAAATCCGCATGCTTCAGGTATCTAAACAGAATAAGACTGATTCTCAGGGCTTATTTATACAAAATATTAGCTTCTGGGTAATTTGCCCCATTGCTTGAGGGTAACGTGATAATGTTCACGTCTATGACCTGGGGTAGAGGGTGTTATTCATTTAGATTTTTTAATCACCTAAAAACTCAGGGCAGTTTACATCATACAATATAGATAAATATAACTGAAATATATGAAAATAAAACCCACTATGTAAGATTCTGATTAAAATCACTCCACAGAACCCTATCCCCACCTCCTAGGGACCTGGCCAAATAAAAAAGTCATGCCTTGGAATAATGACCTCAGGGACCACATGTAGCTCTTTCCCTCTGGAGTGCTTTACCTGAAGATAGGATTCATTAGGGGGTGTGCAAAGGGGCCATGTCGTTTTTTGTTTTCATTTTCCTTTTTAAAATTATCATTTTTTGTTTTCGTTTTAGAAAGATGTTATTTTTGTTATAGTTTCACTTTCGTTTTTGCATTGAATACCAAGGGGAATCACCGTAGGGCTTCCTAAGGCTTAGGAAGCACTTCTATTTTGCCTCCAATTCGCTTCCCCCCTTTCCCAAAGTTGTTGAGAGTGTTGTAGAGCAGCAGAAATCTCACTAAGAGACTGGCATGTAGCATGCAGGAAGGGGACAGAGGAAGAACAGACACTGGCAGGCAGTGGGCACTGGGGGGCTCTGAAGCACCAGGCAGGGGAAGGAGAAGACAGATGGTGGTACATCCCCGAGCAAGGGTTCAACTTCTTGGAAGCAGAATATCAGAGAGAGACTGGCATGTAGTAGGCAGGCAAAAGATGGAGCATCAGGGGCACAGTGGGCAGGCTGCCACTGAGAAGCAGCAGGAACTGGCAAAGGAGACCTGCTGTCCCAAATCATCATCATTATCTTTATTATAGCTATTTTTTCATTTCAGCTGTTCCAAATCTGTTGGGCTTAAACTGGCAGAGACTGTCCCAGGCAGGACTTATGAGAGGCCATTTTTAAATNTCTGGCCCTGTTTTAAAAAGTATTTAACTTTGATTGTTTTAAATTGTTTTTATATTGTTTGATGTTTTATTGTTGGAAGCCGCCCCGAGCTGTGTACAGGAGGGGCGGGGTACAAATGACTTAAATAAATAAATAAATAAAAATACTTGGAACATAATTGGTCAAACATTTATACCCATAGAAAACATAATTCATCATACAAAAATATTTAAAATAATGCAGTTTGAGTAATAACTCTTCTTCCATGGTGAAAATATCAGTCAAATAATAGTAACTTCTTGTTATGTACAACCAGTGAGGTTTAATCTGGTAACAATCGCATCTCAACACAGAAGATGCTGAACAAACTAGGAGAAAAGACAGTACTAATTTGTTTGGGTTTTATATTTTCATATGATGCGTTATAACATTTATGGTACATTGTTTGACCCATTATGTTTTAAGTAAAGGATTATGTATATTTTATAGTAGCTTTTTGATGTTGTTGGCCACTATTCTACTCCGCTGGTGATTTTTAACATAGATTAATTGCCATTTTTGAGTTTAGATGGTAAACACTTTAGAGCTAGACATTTCCTTGTTTTTGTATAATTTCCTCCACCCTTTAAAGTAACAATATTTCTAGTTTTGCTGTCCTTGGTTGCTGGCTACTGAGCTCTCAATTATACCTCCTTTGCAAACATTCTTTTAAAAAATGTTTTGTGAAGAAACAAAGAGCTAAATTCCTTTGTGAGAAAATGTATGCATGCATAACCATGGGCCTGTCCCAAATCATCTGTGGCCCCACACATGAGGAGGGACATACACTGGATTTGGTTTTCTACACCGGCCTTGAGGCAGGGGGTCAGTTAGTAGGAGTTAAGGGGGTAGATTCTTTGTCATGGTCTGACCATTATCTCCTTAAGGCCCTGGCAGGGTGCAGGACTCATTAGATTGGTCCGCTCCCGGAGACTTATGGAACTGCATCGGTTCCAGAATGCTCTGGGGGAGTTTCCCCTGGACCTTAACACTCGCTCTGTTGATAATCTTGCAGTCTTATGGAACACCTTGTTGGCCGAGACCATTGACAGATTGGCTCCCAGGCGTCTGCTGCCCTCCCGAGCCTCCCGCAGGTCTCCTTGGTTTACTGAGGGCCTGCGATGTTTGAAGCGGGAGAGCAGGCGGCTAGAGTGATCGTGGCGCCGGACTCATGACCAGTATGATCGATCGCAGCATAAGAGCAGTTTAAAGGCCTATGCTGTGGTGGTGCAGGCAGCAAAGAAGCAGTTCTTTGCTGCCCTTATTGCATCTGCAAAGTCACGTCCAGCTGAGNCCTAGGTGCAGCAACCGAGAACACCCTCTCCATGGGCCACATGGGGACCCCAAGAAAGGCGGTCCCAGCAGACTGCAGAGGCCGTTCCAGAGTGTGGAGAGTGAGGTGGTCCTGCACATAAGTCGGGCCAAGGCCGTATAGGGCTTTATAGGTCAAAACCAATACCTTGAATCGGGCCCAGAAGACTATACGCAGCCAGTGCAGAGCCTGGAGCATCAGTGTAATGTGCTCATGGTGACCCATCCCCATAAGGAGATGGTCCGCAGCATTCTGCACTAGCTGCAATCTCCGGACCATCACCATAGGTAGCCCCATGTAGAGCGTGTTGCAATAGTCCAATCTTGAGGTAATGAAAGTATGAATGATGGTGGCCAGGTTACTATCTGAAACATACGGCCGAAACTGTTGCACCAGATGTAATTAGTGAAATGCATTCCTCGCCACAGCCTTCATCTGGGAATCCAGGTGGAGCTGTGGATCAAGGAGTACGCCCAGACTACTCACCTGGGATACCAGCGGGGGGGTGGATCCCATCCATGATGGGAGCCGCCACATCCACTGCCCTTCCCACCACCATCACCTCCGTCTTGTTGGGATTCAACTTCAGTCAGCTCGCCTTCATCCAATCCCCAAGTCACCAGACATCGGGTAAGCACCGAGACTGCTGGGTCTGGGCTGGATGAAAATGGGAGATAGATTTGGGTGTCACCGCACCCCATACCATCTCATGACCTCGCCAAGTGGCTGCATATACACAATGAAACAAGAGCGGGGACAGACTAGGACTTGCGGGACACCACACGTGAGGTCCCGTGGAGATGAAGAATAATCCCTGAGCACCACACACTGAGTCCTCCCGGCTAGGAAAGAAGGGCGAGAGGGAGGGGAGGGGAGGAAGAGCGGCAGACAGACAGGCAGGCAGGCAAACGGGCAGTCACTCGTGGCAGCTGTTCTGGGCATTTGGTACTGTTCTTGGCACCCCAAGTTATGTTGAGGCTCCCTGGGAAGCAGGACATTCGTGAGAGAGACGTGCACTGGCAGGAGCAGGTAGCAGTGGCAGGTGGCAAAGGAGCAGAGGCATTGGCATTGGCATCGGATCCCAAAGTCTGGCAGGGAATCAAGTTGTAGAGAGCACCCCAGGGGGCAGGACTCGTGTGAGAGAGACACGCACTGGCAGGAGCAGGCAGTGGTGGCTTGCGGCAAAGGAGCAGAGGCAGCAGGCATTGGCATTGGCGTTAGCATTGGCACCCCAAAGTCTGGTAGGGAATCAAGTTGCAGAGAGCGCGCCAGGGGGCAGGACTTGTGAGAGAGACACGCACTATCAGGAGCAAGCAATGGTGGCTTGTGGTGGAGAAGCAGAGGCAGCAGGCATTGGCACTGAAGTTGGCATTGATGTTGGCATTGGCACCCCGAAGTCTGTCACGGAATCAAGTTGCAGAGAGTGCCCCTGGGGGCAGGACATGTGTGTGAAAGAGAGACACACTGGTAGGATCAGCAGCAGCGGGCAGTGCCAGACAGGCAGGCAGAAGGTAGTGGCACTGGCATTGGCACCCCAAAGTCTGGCAGGGTATCAACTTTCAGAGAGCACCCCAGGGGGGCAAGACTTGTGTGGGCGCTCTGACAGGAGGAGCAGCAGCAGCAAGCAACATCAGGCAGACAAAGGAGGAGTAGATGCAGCAGATAGTGGCACAGGTGTTGGCACACCAAAATCTGGCAGGGTATCAACTTACAGAGAGCCCTCCAAGGGGACAAGAGCTGTGTGTGTGTGATAGAGACACATATTCACCCCATTGTCTGTCACCATGGTGAATGGTGCTCCTGCCATTAGTCACCCCTCCACCATGACGTTCACGGCTTCAAGAACGCTTGCGGCAGTGTGGCTCTGGTCCATTACTTGGGTGTGAATCAGGGCCCATCTGTACCCTGCCTCCTCGCTGCTGCCACCTGCTGCTCCTCCTCCTGCCACCAGCATGCGGTCAGGGCCAGGTAAGGTAGGCATGCTGTGCATATCTGCTGCTCCAGATGTTGGCTGTAAAATGCACAACAGGCCCACCTGCCCTGGCTAGCTGCTCCCAAACACATTCCCTGGCTGCCTAGTACTGGGAGGGCACCACCCACTTGCTGAAGGTGGTGTGTGAGAGCATCTGATAGTGGGGCACCAGCACTGCCATCTGCCTGCAGAAGCCCACGCTCTCCAGTGCAATCATCTTACCCACGTGCCTGGTGATCTGCATTTCCACTTGATGATGTTCTCCCCAGCGCACGGGCACCTGCCCCACCCCAGATCCTCCATGGTGGCCTGCCAATGCTGCTGCTGCATAATGGGGGGTGGTGGGACAGAGTTTTGAGATGGGGCCTGCTCTGCCTGGTCCCAGGTCTGCACACGGGAGCAGGGAATTCACTGTTGCTCACCATACCTGCTTGCTCTTGCAGCAGCAGAGGCCAGTGGTGGGTTTTCATGTGAGAGTTCATCCCACCGTTAGTGAAGTGCCCCTGTCACTTGCCACAGCCAGTGCTCCAATCAGGTCACAGCTTCTTGTCACCATAGTGCTGTTGAGAATTCCCACTGGCCTGCCGACTTTGGAGTATGCAAGAAACCCTGCTGGCCTGCTGTGGAGCATGAAACAGCGTGGGGCTCAGTGGAGGCAGAGGCTAGAGGAAGCGGCAGCATCATCCGGCATGAGAAGCCAGTGAGTGTGGGTGGGCTGGAGGGCTATTGGGGGCCTGGGGGCTGCATGGACTGAACGTAGGCCTGGATCTATTCTTTCTCACAACGGATCTGTCCACTTTGAAACATACCTTGAGAAAACAACGTGGGCATGCAGCCCATGTTGATCTCACGTAATTGCAATTTTCTCGTGAGACTGTATTTTCACAAGAAAATACAGAACGCGGGAAAGCAGCCCCAACTGAGCCCCCCTGCTCAGTGGGAGCCATGTCACAGTTCCCAGGGCAATTAACCTACTCAGCTAGGTTTTGTGTGTAAATTCAGAGGTGCTTACTATGAAGGTGACCAACACATTTGAAAGCCAGCCCACTATTACTTGGCACCCAAATACAAATTAAGATGCCTAGCTTTTAGTCACCTCTGTTTCAACCTTTTGGTTGAAAATAACTACAGCTAGGTGAAACTCAACAGTTTTGATTTAGTGGTAACAGTAGGTGTTTGGAATATGTCCTGAAACAGCCTTGAAAAGATGTCTGATCCATCAGCCTTCAATTTTCCCCCAAAATGCTTTGAGGGGAAAATACTGACCATTGGTGACATATGCATCTAAGCCCAAACTGGCCATAGTTACACATCAAAATTTACCCACCATCCCTGTCCCAGACTCCCACAGAGAACTTCCAAACCTGGGCAGGGTAGTCAGGGATTTAAAGATACAGAAGTTAGAAATGAACATGTGAGGGTTATTGATTGGGGATATGGTTAAGAATTTATTTATTTATTTCAATTTTATCCCACCCTTCCCATTAAGGCTCAGGGTGGATAACATAATATAAAAACATATAAAAATCATTTAAAAATCCCCACCCAACCTTTCCCTAACTCCTCCACCCAATCCCACCACTGCCTGCCAAACACCTGGCCAAACAAAAAGGTCTTATATTGCTTCTGGAAGATGAGCAGGCTTGGGCTTAGATGGATCTCCAAGGGGAGGGAGTTCCATAATTGTGTATCGGCCACCAAAACAGCTGGAAGAGTTCTGCTGGATAGTACTTTGCAGTGATATGCATGTGGGACGTATAATATTTATAATATGGCGGTGGAGTGATAAGAACTGTGAAAATGAGCCTAGAAGACCAGAGTGTTTGAGGCGGTGCGGATAAAGAGAGTGGGAATTGTGATGGGGTTGGAATGTAGGTTTGGGATGATGAGTGGTTGGAATAAAGGACTGTGGCGATGAGGGACTGGGTTAATTACTGGAATGGTAAAGGGTGGGGGGAGTTGGAAAGGGATATCCTGGAGGAGGTGGGAGTATTTAACCCCATCCCATCAGTTAATGGAAATGTTTAAATGCTGGTATGGCAAAGAATATTTCACTGTAGCACATCTCATGTTAGGAGACCCCAGAAAGAACTCGGTTCTCAGGCCACCTTCGCGCCTAGTAGCTAGCTCTGGCCAGCTTGGGGTGTTGTACTGATTCAAGCCCAAAGCAGCAGGCCTGGTGACAAGGTACTAACTAGTACTAACCCACTTCTGGGGACTCTTGCAGGTGGTAGCCTAGACAATGGGTAATTTCAGACGTTACGATACCACGGTCAACCACAGTGAACCCCCCGTGGTGGCTGCGGTACCGTAACATCTGTTGGGCCCAAAAGAGATTCCTGCCAGATGTTCACCTCCAGGTGGCCGGAGCTCTGAAAGTGTGGTCAAAGAGATTCCCGCAGGGGGTGAACACCCAGCGGGAATCTCTTTGGGGCCCAACAGACATTATGGTACCGCAGCCAGCACGGGGGTTTGACCGTGGTTGACCATGGTATCGTAACATCTGTTACTGCCCCATGGCCTGGAATTGGTGAACGGTAATGTCTGCTGCCGCCGCTGATTCCGGGCTGGGGCCCAGCCCCCAGGATGTATCGGGCGCAGCAGCCGCATTGGCCGCTGCACCTGCCCGTCTCCCAGAGGGCGGGCGGCTGGGGGAACGCGGGGCTGTGTGGCCGCATGTCGCGCCGCATGGCCCCACCCCCTCCCCTGATCCCCCTCCGTAATCAGCCGGCACGTCTGTTGATGTGCCAGCCTGATTCCGGAGGGGGATAAAGATTTGATCCCGTGCTGTGGCAGGCTCGCTGGCCGGCACATCTGAAATCATCACCCAATGTAGCTTGGTCCCACTCCCACTCAGATCCCAGACACTGTCTCCTCATGGCAGCCTGAACACTACCACCTTCCAGGTACATAGGCACTATTAGGATTCAGGGAAAGCACCTTCCCTTCTGTTTACAAGCAAGTACTAGCACCCAGGGCAAACCCCTCCTGTCAAGAAGAGAGCTTGCATTAGGATCCACTGTCAAGGTCTGGCAGAGCTCAGCAATAACTGATGCTCCAGCAGGAAGGCTCTGACTCTTGGTTGTTTGATTTCCTACTTCATTTTTACACCCTGTCAAGAGACACTCTAAGCAGCTATCTATTATTCCTATGTCTAATGCCAGCATTGGGTGCCATGTAGGAGAAAGGAGTTTTTAAAAATCCCACGTAACTTGAGGAAACTATAAACAAGTTCCTATGCCTTCCTGATTAACCTAGAATTTGTCATACCCAACCCTACTTTCCTTGCCTCACTCTTCTTTTTTTTACATCCATAACATACATTAATTACAGTAACAAAAAGCTACTATGAAATATGTGTAATCCTTTACTTTATTATTTAATGTGTACATGCAGCCCTTGGGGGAGGTAGTGAGGGGGTTCGGGATGCGGTGTCACCAATATGCTGATGATACTCAGCTGTCAGTATCAGGGGCGGATTGGGAAATCAAAGTGGCCCGGGAAAATATAGTGTTAGTGGCCCTGTGCTGGCGGCGCGCCGGAAATGGGCTAAGGGGGCGTGGCTTGGGGGCGTGGCTTGGGGTGGGCAGAGTGTACCAGATTTGGGGCCTATCGGAGCTGAGTCCCCAGACTCAGATCCTCAGCAGCCTGGCTGGGGTGAGCGGGAGGTTATGGGGGGATGGCAGGGGGGAGACTGCCACTGG
>QEPC01001041.1:3826385-3838460 GCA_003113815.1 Sphenodon punctatus | reverse complement strand
CGATGTTAGATCTTTTTCAGTGGCTGCCCCTGTGCTGTGGAATTCGCTCCCGGAGGAAGCGCGGTTGGCTCCCACTCTCCTGCTGTTTTGGCGTGTATGTAAGACCTTGCTGTTCCATCAGGCTTTTGGCGAGGGGTAGGGTGGTTCCCCACATACTGTATTTTAAAATAGTTTTAAATTTTTTGATATTGTTTTTATTGAATGTTGTTTGCCGCCCCGGGCTGCCCTGAGGGCAGGAGGGGCGGGATATAAATTTTAAATAAATAAATAAAAAATAAATAACTACCATTGACTTTATTGTAACCAAGCCAAGAATGTGTACCTGAGTTATCGCATCTTCATGAATGTTGCATCCCTTGTCTCTCCCTCTGTTCCCCCTTCCCGATCTCCCCTTCCCCTGTCTTTAGATTGTAAGCTCTTGGGCAGGGACCATGTCTATCTTATTTTCTGTAAAGCGCCAGGTACATCGCTGGCACTATATAAATACGTATTTATTAATTATTATTATTATTATTATTATTAATGTTTTTACACAAGACGGGTGGGCCCCCCCGTCTGCGGTCATTTCATGGGTGGGTGCGTTGTTTGGGGAGTTCCCCACACAAGGTTACCCTGTCCACACACCACACACCCTGTTCACGCATAGGGAACTTTGGATTTTTCCGGAGTGCCCCGTGTGTGGACAGGGTGAGCGGCATGTGAGTCATGGGAGTGCGCACCCCCACACACCATATTTAAACAAGCCATCCCTCACATGGATGGTGAATATCCATGCGTGGGGCTGTCTTGTGTAAAAACACGCCTAAATGCTACACATGTATTGCAGGGCAGAATTTGGCAATGGATTTGCTGAGATCACAATTAAGTAGCTAATGATAAGTGAGCACTGTTAGAATCTAACCTTCCAGCAAGGAAGATTAACCTCTACTGTCCACTTGGAAAGCATTATTCATTAATCCTACAGTGCAATCACATTAACTGCCAGCATTTAGCATTTACTAGAACTATATTCCTTTTAACTTTTAGTAGTAAAAAGAACAAGCAAATGTCTTTTTTCCAATCAAAGGTCATAAATCAAACTTGTGTTAATCTACAAATGCTATCTCAGCTGCCGACAAAGTTCTGAAAATGTACCCCATGGCACATTATTACGTAGCTACAGTTTCTGTTGTCATAATGATTGTTGAATAAGATTCTCAACATGGATGTGTGCCACAATGACCATTTACAGAGTGCACTAAAGTGAATTGCTGGTCTTGTCACCAATTTCTTTGGGCTACATTGTGGAGTGGCTGCTGCTCCTGCATAAGGAGAACCATAAACTTGTGCAATCACAGTAGTACAAGAGGCAGTAAATACTGTGTATTTGTGAAACTGGGTCATGATCACAGTCCTCCTGCAAACATAATCATTCAACTTTTAAATAAATAAATAAATAAAATTCTGACGTGTATAGTCAGAACTTGTATACACTGTCTAGTACAGTCATCCTAAATTCCATAATGTTCCACAGTCTGTATTTCCCATAGACATATATAATGGTCACAAACATCAATGGGAGTAAATTATTTCTTGTACAGGAAAACAGCTCCAAAGAACTTCTGGTTTTGTCTGGGAGAGATAGTTCAAATGAACATAAGTAGAGATATGACCAATTGAACCCCAGGAGTGGCATAGGTGGGGCAGTGGAGGAGGAAGAGAATGGGTGCTACACAATTTTACTTTGGAAGAACAAATTAAGGCACTTTCAAAATACTGTATGAGTGCAAAGGAGTGCATCTGTGCAGGCGCGACATAAAACCAATTGGAAAGGTGTAATATGCAATGGAGTTTTAAACTGCCTTATACCAATCCACCCTCCACCCTTTCCATATCTCCACTTTTCATTTCTGTATGAAGTTTATTAAGCACTCCCTAAGTTTATATTTATTTAGTGGTTTTTGCTTTTTTAAGAAAAGAAACAAAGCTTGCTTTTCCACTGGGGTTCTCTAACCCTTCACTGATCTAGTCAAGGTACCTTTAGGATTTATTTTTGACCTTTATGAACAATCTGTTCACCATGCACTTTCATAAATATGTCTCTAGTTTCTATGTTTGATGTAGTAGCCTTCACTATTTGGATGGCCTGGAATACAATTTTTGCTAAGACTGCTGTTTTAGGTAACATCCAACAAAGGTCAAAATAAGTGCGAAGCAGATACTCTCCAAAAGAGTCTCTACTCTAACTTGTGTGGCCAACTTACTGCAGGCTAAATTTGTTTGGTACAGACAATTAAGCACTTATCCTGAACTGTGTACCAAGTGAGCTCAGCATGCATCAATGCCTATGTGCAGTATAAGGGTATTTTCAAATGTGATGGTTCTAGGGAACGCAATGCTTTGATCCTGCCCGGGGTGAGAGTCCTCACCCTGGGCAGAAGCTGGCCTGGCCGCCAAAGCAGATGTGCCAGCGGTTGGGGCTGTGGAGAGGGTGGGGGTGTTGGAGGATGTGGTCCGCATGGCCCCACCCCCAGCTCCTCCCTAATGGGCAGGTGCGGGGGCCTATGAGGCCCCTGCACATGCCCAGAAAAGCTCCAGCCAAAATTAGGTAGAGCGGGTTATCAGATGTGACGACCTGCTCTACCCTGGTCCAGGGATGACTTCCCTGGAACATGTCAGGGCTTACTCTGTGCTGTGAATTGGCAGGGAGCCAGCGCACAATGTGGAGTTAACCCTGCCCTGGTCTGGGGAAACCTCTGGTCCTGCCCACGATAACATCTAACGGGTGGGATCAAATGTGGCACCACCATCGGTGGCCACACCAGAGTAGCAGGTGGCCACCTGTGGTAGCGTCTCATCTGAAAATACCCTCAGTTTGTTTTGGTAGAGTCACTTTTCTGAGTGGCCACTACAAGTCTATGCAGAGGTCCTGTTTGTACCAGAAGGGAAATTATGACCACTTTAGTGACTGAATGTAAATGGCAGTGCCACATTGCAGAGCAGAGCAGAGCAGAAAAAACTGGTTGACAAAATGCAATGCCAGAGTTTACTCTAGAGTTGCTTTTAAAGAGCGATTTTTGTAACAATGGTAGTAATAACCTAATATTGTTTCTATTTCCCTAATTGTATATTTTTTGTTTTATTTATTTATATTCCTAACCTGCCTTTCCATGAACACTTTAGGTGGGTAACATCTAATATAAAATTCCCTTTAAAACCACTCCTCAGTCCCTATCCCCACCTGTCAATTGCCTGGCCAAATAAATATGTCTTACATTGACTCAGGCTTTGGCAAACCTCCAGGAGAAGGGAGTTCCTGAGCTGTGGACAAGCAACTTAAAACACCTCTCTTCGCGTGCTTGTTAAGCTATACGGACTTAGTGCACTGATGGAACTTGCAAGCAGGTTTGATGTTACCACAGTGCAACCCGGGGTGATTGCCCTGGAAGCGGCCCTTTTTTCACCAGGGCAGAATCTGGAAGCCCCACTTCCTCCCAATGTGTCCCCAAACATGACCACATATAGGGCCCCATGGAGCATATCCCAAGAGCCCCATATTTTACTTTCACCCTGGGCCCCACAAATTCTAACGCCAGCCCTGCTTGCAAGAGGAAGTTTCCAGGTGACCTTAGGAATTACGAAGGGACACAGGGGAGGAGGTGGTCTTTTCTGGTAAAATGAGATTTTGGAGATTATCTAAATACATTAACTACTAAATAGGTTGTTATTTTAGCTCACGAATATGGTAACATACAGATATAGTACAGGTCTCACAGTGAAGTCTATTGTTATGGCTTGGATCTTAGTCTGAAATTTAAAAATGGCTGTTACCCAAGAATATGTTGGACATCTCTACTTTGACTGGTTGCTTGTCATTCATCATTTACAGTACAAGAGTCCCATGAATGCTCACTGCCTCAGGGAGCTAAGAGTCCAGAGACAGCTTCTTACCTAATTTATTCATAGTGTAATATACAGCTGTCAAGCTACCAAGCCAATTAAAGATCCATATTTATAACCTGTATATTCATACGTTGGCTCAAATACTACCACTGAACTATATCTATAATTCATCTATAGGACATGGCAGTAAACACCTAATTTAAAATGCATATTTATTTTCATTCTTGACATAAATAACCTGCACTCATCACCTTCATCAGAGATATTGGTTCCATCTTGTATTAGAGTGCAATATCACAGGTCAATCAGCCTTTTAAGATGCACATAATCAGGATATGAAACTAAAATTATGTATGACAGTTAATAAAATCTAAAGGCTTTCCCCCCTACTTGTGTCATACTTCCTGAACATGCAAGTTTAATTTTTCATGTACATCTCAAAGGGTAAAAGATACCATCTATATGTAACATTCCCATTTGAATGATAACTTATGCATGGGAACATAAAGAAATAGTTTGCATATTTTTTTATGACACAGAGACAAAGAAAACATCTACCAGAGAAGTGCTATTTGGTAGAAAGCAATGAAGATCCACTAGACTGAATAAAAATGGAGCATTTAATAGACATAGTGTTAAGGTATCTAAAAGACACATTAAAAAGTAAGAAAACACTGTCACATAAGAGTGAGTTTAAAAGCACTATTTGTTTTATGAGGGGAAAGCAGAGGCTTTCAGATATCAAGCTTGCCCCAATTCTTTAATGGACTGGCTGAAATCAAGAACCTGAGCTGACAGATTAAATGCTTTTAAGTGCACATTTGTAAATCTAGAGTAACTGCATTTGACTTATTCAAGATCACAGTATCTAATCTTTAGACTAGACTATGGTAACGTGCGCTACGTGGGGCTACCCATGGTGACGGCTCGGAGGCTGTAGCTAGTGCGGAATGCGGCGGCCCATCTTCTGGTAGGACTGGGCCGCCGGGAGCCCATAACACACTGGTACTCCATTCTCTGCCCTGGCTGCTGGTAGTCTTCTGGGCCTGATTCAAGGTGTTGGTTTTAACACATAAAACATGGTCTCAGCCCTGCAGGACCACCTCACCCCCTGGGTGCTGGATCGGCCCCTGCAGTCATCTGGGGGTGCCCTGCTCGAGGTCCCCTGAGTCTTCCGGAGGACCACGCAGGAGAGGGCATTCTCAGTGGCCGTGCCACAGCTGTGGAACTCCCTCCTGGTGGGGGCACGACTGGTCCCGGATCTCCCATCTTTTAGGAAAAGTTGTAAGACCTGGCTGTTCTGTCAGGCGCTTGGCTGGGGAGAAGGGTGAGGGGATGGAGGGTGGGTGGGGGGTAGCTGTTTTATAGTTGTATTTTATTTGTTTAATGGCTATTAATGTCCTCTTCATTTGTGGTTTTAAATGATTTTATATTGGATTTTATATTGCTTTTATGTCTATTGAATATTGTAAGCCACCCCGGCTGGGCCAGAGTGAGTAGAACCGGGCAGGAATATCTGTTTTCAGCCCTGTCCTAGCCCAGCGTCGGGGTTGCCATGGCAGCCAGCCATAGCTGACTGTTACTGGCAGTCATGGTTGTCTGTCATGGTGGGGGTGGGGTGCTGGTCGCAGACTGGGAGTAGAGCCAGCAAGCTGTGCAGCGCTCCCCACCCCCTCCCCCGCTGGGGTAGGCCACAGGGATGTCTGTGTAACAGGGCAGAGTCCCTGTGGGCCGCTGGCCCTTTAAGAGAGGCCGAGTGGGCCCAAAGCCATGCCCACTCAGCAGTATAAAAGCAGGAAGACAGGAAGTGAGAAACAGAAGCCATCTGGAAGTTGATGTGAGCACATCGCTGCTGGAGTGCTGAAGGCCTCAGAGGAGCCAGGAGACTGAGCAACCTGTGGAGCTGAGAGGAGAAACCTAATTGCCTGGATAAGGCTGTGAGTTGTCTAAGAGCCAGTCAGTGGACTGATGCCCGACTGAGCTGTGCCTACGTGAGATTGGCCAGAGGTTTGGTGCCTCGCCTGGAGAGAGGCTAGGTTTTATATATATAAATATAAAGGAGTGTTGTTATGCTAATTCCCAATGACCAAGTGCATGACTGGAACTGATTCTGTAAGTACTTACCCTGGCAATCCCAAACCTGCTACAGTCTGTTCTCACTGCCGGAGCTGCCTCAGCTGGGGGTAGCCCTCCTCACCCCTGGACGGGATGATGATGGGGCTGTCACATATGTAAGTACCCAAAGGGTCAGGACATGGGAAGTGCAGCAGAAGTGTGAACTCTTTGACTAATGACAGCTCTCCTGTAAGGATGAACTTCTGCTTACACTGTGTCATCTGTACATTTACAACTGAAAACAATGTATCTTCATTTTATGCATCAAAGGCAATTGACTAAGGTAAATTTACCTGGCCACTAAATGTTACAGCTTCACCAAATTAATAACATCTACATATTCATTTTTCCTCATATAAAACATTTTAGTCATGGCCTAAGTGTGGTACCCTACAACACACACCCCCCCCCCTGAAATCAAAGGAGTTCAGAGAAGCAACAATATTTATTAACTTATACTATTATTTAAATTGAGATATATGCTTTACTGTATTATTCTGCAGACCTTGGAGAAAAAAACTTTTTATGTCAAAAGGGGCCATTTAGCATCTTTATCATATTGCAAATATTTAATTGCATTTAGAGGAGATAAATACATGAGCTACTCTCTATTTTTTTCTTCTTCTCTTTTTGTGTAAACAGTGCTTGGCTCAGAATTCAATTTTTTAAATGAAAATAAGATTTAAATAAAGTTTAAATACAATTATATGTATATTTTTGAAAAATAACCATACATACTTCCTATAGAGCAAACAGAGTTTTGGAGCCCAAAGCTTTAATGACAGGAGCATTCTCATATCTAATGTGCATGAGTGCAATTTGCATGACTGGGGTCTGCAAACTACTATAATAAAGTAAATGATGGGTCTGCACTGCTCCCATGAAAAGCATGGTCCATTTTTTTGTGGTTACTACAACATAAGGCCCTTAGTCATCTTATCTGAAAGAATGTAAAAAAGACCTGCTGAACACCAATTTTTGTTGGAAGTTGAACATCCTCAAAATCCTTTCATAAGTAAGCCTAAAATAATTAAAAAATTAGTAATGGGCATACCAAAAGGTGCATGGGTTCAAAATCTACATCCAGATAAATATCTAGAAATTCAGAAGTTTATGCAAAATAGTGCAAACTCTGGTTTGGAATAAACAGTGTCATCTGTACAATTACAACTGTAAACAATTCATCTTAATTTTATGCATCAAATCAAAGGCAGCTGAGTTGGCATTCTGTCAAGCTCATGAAAACAGAGAGCCTTCTCTTCAGATTCCCTTTGCATTTTGGTTCAAGAGGCATCTGAAATATCAGGAGATCAGATTTTCTCTCTGTATTTTAACTAGGGGTGAAATAAATAATTCAACTTTCTGCTTTGACTTTATATTATTCACTGTGTTCGTTTTACAAAGTTGAACCATTATTTGGAATTTGGATTAATTTGATTTTAAGCAATCTAATCAACTTAGTCATATGAGAAAGTAAGAGAATGAAACAGGGCTGAATTTTGCCCAAATGCTTGCAATAGTGCAGATTTTAATCCAATTTGTTTATTTATTAAAGGAAACAAGAATCAGCTTGATTCACGAATCAAGACAGCCCTATTTCTTTCAGTTACAATACTATTACTTCAGCTAATACCACAAGAAATCAAGAGATATAAGAAAGCACATATTTTAACTTTAAAAATGAATCAAGGTCCATTGTAAGTTTGGGACAAACCTTCTTTAATTGCTTCTGATTTCCTTAAAGTGGTTACACATCCCTTGTATGGATTTGCTAAGCTCCAATGTGTGGATATGAACAATTTAAAAAAAAACAACCACCCTAAAACAATGACTTCTAGCAGCAATTTAAATAATTCATTTTATATACATGCACTTACATATGATATGTACAACTGGCGATTTTTCTGTTCCTACACTGGAACTAAAAATCAGTATCAGTTTTATTATTCTTTAATATTAAATTACATCGTATTCACTTTGCCTAAGCCACAGTTTAGCATCTGTGCTCACAGTCATTAAAACATGTAAGATGGTCTAAATTGTAAGACTTCATTCAAATAAAGATAAAATTCGAGTTTCAAAGCTCAGTTAGATGAAACTTTGCTTCAGTCCCAGCTGCTGCATCTCAGTTTTATTTTTATTCAGGCTCAGAAAGAAGTACAGTGCTGAGGTCAGTCAAAATAATTGCCAGTTGTTCACAAAGTTTACTCACCCTCTGACCTTCTTTCCCAGGTGGGCCTTGAGGACCTTCAGTCCCAGGAGGACTCTGTAAATATATAAATGTTAAGAAATGTAATGTTTTTTGTTCATCTTTGCTATGTTTGTCTTGTCCTATAGCACATACAGCTCATAAGTAAGACTACAATAAACTAACATGTTTGTTTCAAACCAGATGTCTAGGCCAGATGTTCACTTACTGATAAATTTTTGTGGTTAGGATTTAAATTAGTTTTTTAAAAAAAACTAACA
This sequence comes from Sphenodon punctatus, assembly GCA_003113815.1. Classification (NCBI taxonomy): domain Eukaryota; kingdom Metazoa; phylum Chordata; class Lepidosauria; order Sphenodontia; family Sphenodontidae; genus Sphenodon; species Sphenodon punctatus. Next base: position 3,829,994 of record QEPC01001041.1, on the reverse strand, counting down.
ATAATAGTGATTGCTATCGTCCTTCAAAGATTTCATCATAACACTGTTCTCTATAAAGTGTCCTGAACCACCAATAATTGTTGATTTTGGTTCAATAATGTTTTTATGGTCAAGAATAATTGCTATATTTTTCACTACATATGTTTTAAGGACAGCAGTCAACAGGCAAACTAGCCAATTTTACTAAATAAATATAAATTCCCATCAAATATCCAAATATCCATCCAGCTATGATCTTCAGGGTACTTGCAACAGTCCACAATGGGTGATTTCAGATGTTACGGGGCCNTAAAATGTTTTCCCTTTTTTTTTCGGCGCATATGCCTTGTAAGTTACGCCAGGGTTCTGCAGCTTTTTTTGGGAGAGTTTAAGCTGTTTCAGGTGCGCTGTTGCATTAGGCCCGCTGGGAGCTCAGCCAAACATGACCTGCTGCCTCAGCATGCCCACGTGACTCCCCCCACTCACTGATTTCAATGGAGTCTTTGGACTAAAATGTGAGAACACAGAATGATGTAAAATAACTAAATGCCATTTGTAAAACTCTAGTAAAATAACTACTCTTCCTCGAGACTGAAGATAACCAAGAATCTCCAAGCATAATGTTTGACTGATGTATTGCTGATTAGGACTTCTGGGCCTGGCTCAGAAATAGGCAGACATACAAAGGAAGACTGAAATAACCACCATTATATCCATTTTTCAGCAGCACCCAAGGAAAACATGGCAGCCATTACAGAACAGCAAATTCAACATAAGTAATTGTTTAAAAACATAGTTCTAGGGTTCTATAAACAAATACATTGTTCTGTTTCAATACATTCCCACAGATCACATCTCATCTCTGCCGAGATGATGACGATGACAATGATGGTGGTGGGGTGTGTGTGTGCGAGAGAGAGAGAGAGAGAAAGAACCCAGCAAAGGCTCCTCTTCCTGTTGATCTGGCTGCAGGAGCAGCACTAATAAATACACAAGAAAGAAGTTCACAAGTTAGTTAGCTTAATCTCTGTAAGCAAACAATGCGCGACCGCCTTCTATGCGCATGATCCCGGGCTTCTGTCTCGTGTAATTCCGCCTTGCGGGATTTTGAAATATCACGCGAGTGGGTTGCGCAGTGGTGACTCACTCATTTAAAAGCAGCCTAAGCTACGCCCCATCGGGGTTTGACAGTCAGCTCTTGGAGCTGAAGAGGCTGAGATGTGTTGTGGGGATGAATGTCCTGCCCCTTCCCACTGACTTGGCATGCCAGACTCATTAACCCTTGGGTACTGTATAGGGCTTGGGAAAGGGACCTGTTCGGCACTGCAGGGGCACATCACACAGGCATTGGAGCCTGGATTTGTTCTTCCCAGCTCGAAATCACATAGGCTTTGGGAACAATGGGCAACAGTGGGGTCCCATGCAAGGATGTGCCCCCTAACCCTGCAGTTTCTAGTAAGTCTCTGTGTCTGTTGCAGGGCTGATTGGATTATTTGTCCAACAGCATCTCCCCCACAAGAGAGAGATCCATGGCTGACTGGAGGCTGGGTCCCCTCTGAGGTTTTAGCAGTTGCTGCGGTGATAGATCTCTCTTTGTCGGCAATGCAGATACAGTAAACTGTTGCTCAGAGCCTAAGCATGAGTTTTTCTTAGTCTGCAGCTCCAGTCCCTTAAGGTCTGCTTAAGCAGAATTTCTGGTAAACCGATTTTCATGGCTCCAGAAATTCAACTTAAGCAGACTGCCTGCCTCTCTCTCTCTCTCTCTCTCACACCCCCCCCCCCATTACACTGAAATCAATGGGAAACCTGTCCAAGTCCAACCTCACCCATGCCCCCATCCCCATGGACCCCATTTTTCCCCATTCCCAACACCTGGGGTCCTGGCATGTACTTACTGGCCTCAGAGGACTTGATTGAAACTCTTCTGGCCCACCGCTGCTGTGGAGGGCCTCCTGACAGGCTCTNCAACAGATATGCTCTTTTTGTGGGTACTCATTTCAGCTCTAGCTATGAGGAATGGGCTGCTTGTCCCTAATCCTTGAACTGACTGTGGGAGGATACCTCACCAAGCTGAAGTCATCAGGATACACAATAGGAATCTCCACGCACATATGTTGCAAGATCAGGGCCTTCATGAGCTTATCTTAGATTGTTCTGCAGCTATCCACTAAAAACTTTCACAAAACCATTACACAGAGACACCACTAGGAGGTCTTTGAATTTTGTAACCACAGGAGTTGTTTCGCACACTCCTATTGCTGGTTAAAACTCATCAATAATCTGCGAAAATGTGATTTTTAAAAAAAATGACTTTGTACAAGCAACTGAATTTCTCATATATCATAGCTAATGGTATGACATGAGATTCAATGTAATCAACACAGAAATTAGCAAGGATAGACTTTGAGCAACTGAAATAAAACAAATGCTTAACTGTAAGTCTTTACTTCATGTGAAATCACATAATTAAAAATTAAATTATACATTATATACACCATTATCCTTAACTATAGTTACTGATGTTTATCTGTTGCACCTTGTAGTGCCAACCTTGCACTACTAACACATGAGATAAGCATGAAGATTATGACTTTTAGAGCACTCCCCATAATCTCAGAAAATGAAAAAAAATGTTATATGATCTGCAGTACAGATGCTAAAACTGATAAAAATAATTAGGATGCTAAAATTGCCAGCCCATCTACCTTTAAATGATGGTATTATTGTTTAAAATGAACAGTGTGAATTCAGTTTCAAATAAAAATTAATCACTTCATCAGCTTTCCCATTTTTTATCATTTCTCCACCCACAGTCAAAAGAGCTAGAGGAATTCCTCAGATGTCATTATTAATTTACTACAGGGTATTTCATTTCCTCCTTGAATGTAAAATGTTAATAGATTAAGATCAGAGACAGTGCAAAACTATTGCAATCAATTACTAGGGGCATCATGTGTGTATAAAAATACCTTAAATCTACAGAGTATATCCTCTGACACAAACATGAGGAAGCATCATGCTTTTTTTCCATACAGTTTTTATGGTACTATATTGACTAGTTTCCCAAGTAAGGACATTACTTTGAAAGAGACTACTGATAACACAACAAACAGGTATAACTATTAAAGTCCTAAGCCAATTTTGTGTGTACATTTGATTTTTATTTACCTCCATTGTATTTTAAATGCTAATGATTTTAGTAGCCTCATCCCAACTAATTGCTATCATATATGTGTCATGTATCCTGTATATAGGCATATATTTTTTGAACATCTGTGTTTCAATATATTGGAAATCAGAATTGGCCTCTCTGTATGGTGATTTTCTAAAGAGCTGTCCTACAGTGACCTTTCTACTGAACTCTTGACCAGATACTGGAATAGGAGATGTAATCAGACAGTCTGTCTCTTAAAGAAATCAACATTTTCTGTTGACTAGAGTCAAGAGACATGACTCCCAAGCAGGGCAGGAAGAGGCCTTGTTTGTTTGGAGTTTACTCATTGTTAATCCTATCTTAGATGATAGTCACCTGTTTTAGTATGTATTAACAGGCTTCTTACTATGTACTTTGAGAAAACCCTCCCTGTCAGCACTTTTGACCTGATGTCATTTTTAGCTGACTTCCAAGCA
>QEPC01001041.1:3793748-3809534 GCA_003113815.1 Sphenodon punctatus | reverse complement strand
TCCTGGAGGTCCCCCGTGTTAAGCGGGGGGCCACAATGGAGAGGGCATTCTCGGTGGTGGGGCCGCGGCTTTGGAACTCCCTTCCGGAGGAAGCTCGCCTGGCCCCTAGCCTGTTAATATTCCGGCGAAATTGTAAGACCTGGCTATTCGCCCAGGCCTTTGGGAGGGAGGGTGGGGAGGGTGGGGTGTTTTTAGTTCCCCCACCTACCTGGGCTTTTATGTTGTATCTAGTCCTGTTTTAATGTTTTATAATATTTATGATAATTTTTATTGATTTTATTGTGTTTTAATGTTTTGGAAGCCGCCCCGAGCTGCGTGGCAGGAGGGGTGGGGTAAAAATCTAAATAAATAAATAAAATAAATAAATAAATAAATAAATTATCAAGGCGTGCCCACTGTCAGCCCTAGGAGCACTGGATGCACTATTCATGCATTCCAACTAACGATCGGGTGCGTACCAATCCCATTTCAAACCAGGTGTTATAGCCGCACGCTTCCTAAAGGATTAATCGCAGCAAAGTAAAGCACCAGGGTGCCCGGTGTCAAAGGCACGCCAGACTATGTCCTGGTATTTGACCAGCTTGGCAGCTCGCAAGGGGAAAATTTGCAACATCACTCCCAACCATATGGAATATGCCGCTGACCAATTCGACCAATTACGGTCAGCTTTTGGTCTCTTAAATCCCTCCTTCTCCTTGCCATCCTGCTTTGTATTAGGGTCAGGAATGGGGTCAGTAAACAGAAGGGAGAATAAATCCACATATTCTCCCCTCCATATCTTCTTCCTTGTGTCCTGCATCAGGTGTGCACACATCAGCGTTGATACATCGGTGTATCCCCCAGCCAGCGGAGAAGGCTGCAGCGCCCCATCCATCACATGGCACCATGGGAGCTACATTTCCCCAACATGGGCCATACACGTGCAGTTTGCCGCCCACCAATCCTCAAGGAGGAAGGAGCGTGCACTCCATATCCTGACTCCAGGCAAGGGTGGTGTACCTGCTGCACAGACCATGGGGCCCAAGCCCCATTCCAACCAAGCCTCAGCGACGGAGGGGTGTGTGTGGCACATCCAGCCTGAAGCCGTGACAGCACCCCATTTGGGTCCACCCTACACTTTGAAATGGATTAATTTGATACTCACCATCACCTTGGCCAGGAGGAACCAGGTTCTGCAGCGGCCTCCAGCTCGGCCATACCACATTGTCATCCTCAAATTGTCCCTGCTGCGGCTGTACCGATGGTAGGGTAATCGCCGCCATGACTTGCACCGCCCTCTCGATCGCCTCCATCCTCTGCACCACCGCATCCATTTGATCCTGCCGAGCCAACTGTGGATCCGTCCATTCTCTTTGTGTCGCTGGGCTGTCCCCTCCCTAAAACAGACGGAGCCTGGCACTGCCCCCCTCCGCCTAGGGAGAGGCAGCGGAGCCCCAGCCCCTTCCGCGGCCTCACACCCCTCGGCAGGGTCATTCATTTGGCAAAATGAGGCTTCAGTCAATTGCATGAGGATCCCCTCACAACCGCCCATTCTCTCCTGCAGTGCCTGAAGCACCACATCAAATGAATCCCCTGCAGGGGCTGCTGTACTCTGGCCTCCCCGAGTCATCCCTTGAGCAGGCTTCCCTTTCTTGGCAGGGGCCTTACCCTTGCTCTTACCTCCCCCCTTTGGCATCACGAGCAAGTAAAAAAGGAGGCGCAAATATTTACTGGAACAAGGGGGCTATGAGCCCAACCACCCGCTTCTAGTGGCAGGGCCCTGCCACCCTAAACAGTGAGGCTGGCAACGCAGGTGCCTCGGTCTCCTGTCCCTTAAATCAGGTGAGAGAGGGGCACTGAAACACCCTCGACCAACAAGGGATGGGGATGGTACTCACTGTCAAGCTGGGGTAAAGGCTCTTTGCCCTGTGCGTATCAGCAACAAAGGGATGTGAGGGATATTCCCCGCATGAGGGGGGGAAGGGCTATTTGCCCTTGTGTGGATCACCCACCTCACCTCAAAGCCATTCAAGCCCCCCCAGCCCCGGCAGCTGGAAAGAACCCCCACTATGCATGAGCACAATTACAGGCACAATCGGTGCCACAAAACTTTCCCTCACGGTCTGGAATGCCACAGACGTTGAGAGCACCTCTCAGGTGCTTCCTCTCCTCGCGTGGTGCCAGGCCAACTGACCTGCAGTGCCACGAAGTACAAAATGGCACCCGCAGGTCTCGCGATGCGAGGCCTGCCTTCTTCGCACCCAAATTGCGCCGCGCTCCCAGCGGCCCACTCTCTGAGTAGCTAGCGGACGCTTGTCTACTGCGGAGGGAGGGGGAAAAACAGCAAAGTCCTCCCCCCTGCCCAACACAAAATGGCCACGGGGAGCCGTTCCTCGAGGGGGGAGGAATGGAATTCTTGTTCTCTTAAATATCTTTTGGATGGCTACCAGAAGCTTCTCCGCTTCTCTTTCTTGATCATTCTTTCAGTTTCTGGAAGTTACTTATAAACTCAAGTACCCCATTAACACTTCATCTACATTGTAATGGTCTTCCCTTCCTGCCTTGAAAACCTGCCAGACTTGTTTTGAACTTATATTTAATTTTATACTTTCAAACTTAACTTTTCTTTACATTATCCCCACATACAAATTTTCCCCTCAGTGGACTCAACATTTCTGTACAATTCCAAACCTGTATTGTTTACATAACAGTTTCAGAAATACAACTGTACTGTTCATTTACATGAAAACCAGAATATATGCATGTTATATATTTATTTATTTATGTGTTGGTTTCATAAATCCTGTCTCTCACACAAAACTGGGATAACCACCATTGAATATGTATTTCAACAGTACCTATGGAAAACAAGGCAACCACTTGAAAACACCAGGTTCAACATAGGCAAGACAACTGCTAAAAGAACTATAGCTAGCTACAGATTCAACACTGTGCCTTGATACATTCAAATATATTACACAAATTATAATTTCCATCAAATGAATTTTCAAGCTGCATAAAAAGGAAAAATTCCAGATAGTGAAGCTTCCTCCTTCACTCCCCAGGAGGAGATGACCCTGATGCATAAGTTAAATTTTACTGGACAAATAGGATGGGAAACAATTTTGTAGTGGTAAGGGTTTGGACAATACCAGATGACCAAAAAAGTGGAACAAGTAAACTCACTGCCATGAATCAATGCAACTTAAGAGATCCAACAGATCAGGCACAGCAATAGTACAGAGTATGGGATATTCATAGCTAGAGAACTACTTGGAACAGATGAGGCCGTTTTAAAATGGGCCAAGGGTGTGGGGAGGGATAGGTGTGCGCGTGGCAGCATGGATGGTGGGAGGGGGAAGGGCCGTGTACATGGGAGTACACCAATCCTCCCTGCATCCCTACTCATGGAGCAATCGCCGTTTAGCACCAACTTGGTCCAAGACGTGACAAAAAAATCCAGGGGGATTAGGGCCAAGAGCCCCAGCTGTTCGCCTTGATAAAGACAAAGTCACAGTTGCACTGCCTGACTCCATACTACCTTATTCCAAGCAAGCTGCCCAAATTCAGATCTGATGGCAGCTAGCGGAGTCCAAGTAGGTATATGAAACAGGGACCTATACAATTTGGCCTGCAAGGTGTTAAGTGCCGCAGGGAAATTGATAGCCCAAATGGCCCCCCCATAAAGGAACTGGGCTCGAACCTTAGCGTCAATAGTTCTTAAGGCGTGGACAAAACTACCATGCCCTTTCTTGTGAAACAGGCGGGAAATTGCTGCCGCTGTGCCCTTAACNAGGTTCTGCAGCGGCCTCCAGCTCGGCCATACCACATTGTCATCCTCAAATTGTCCCTGCTGCGGCTGTACCGATGGTAGGGTAATCGCCGCCATGACTTGCACCGCCCTCTCGATCGCCTCCATCCTCTGCACCACCGCATCCATTTGATCCTGCCGAGCCAACTGTGGATCCGTCCATTCTCTTTGTGTCGCTGGGCTGTCCCCTCCCTAAAACAGACGGAGCCTGGCACTGCCCCCCTCCGCCTAGGGAGAGGCAGCGGAGTCCCAGCCCCTTCCGCGGCCTCACACCCCTCGGCAGGGACATTCATTTGGCAAAATGAGGCTTCAGTCAATTGCATGAGGATCCCCTCACAACCGCCCATTCTCTCCTGCAGTGCCTGAAGCACCACATCAAATGAATCCCCTGCAGGGGCTGCTGTACTCTGGCCTCCCCGAGTCATCCCTCGAGCAGGCTTCCCTTTCTTGGCAGGGGCCTTACCCTTGCTCTTACCTCCCCCCTTTGGCATCACGAGCAAGTAAAAAAGGAGGCGCAAATATTTACTGGAACAAGGGGGCTATGAGCCCAACCACCCGCTTCTAGTGGCAGGGCCCTGCCACCCTAAACAGTGAGGCTGGCAACGCAGGTGCCTCGGTCTCCTGTCCCTTAAATCAGGTGAGAGAGGGGCACTGAAACACCCTCGACCAACAAGGGATGGGGATGGTACTCACTGTCAAGCTGGGGTAAAGGCTCTTTGCCCTGTGCGTATCAGCAACAAAGGGATGTGAGGGATATTCCCCGCATGAGGGGGGGAAGGGCTATTTGCCCTTGTGTGGATCACCCACCTCACCTCAAAGCCATTCAAGCCCCCCCAGCCCCGGCAGCTGGAAAGAACCCCCACTATGCATGAGCACAATTACAGGCACAATCGGTGCCACAAAACTTTCCCTCACGGTCTGGAACGCCACAGACGTTGAGAGCACCTCTCAGGTGCTTCCTCTCCTCGCGTGGTGCCAGGCCAACTGACCTGCAGTGCCACGAAGTACAAAATGGCACCCGCAGGTCTCGCGATGCGAGGCCTGCCTTCTTCGCACCCAAATTGCGCCGCGCTCCCAGCGGCCCACTCTCTGAGTAGCTAGCGGACGCTTGTCTACTGCGGAGGGAGGGGGGAAAACAGCAAAGTCCTCCCCCCTGCCCAACACAAAATGGCCACGGGGAGCCGTTCCTCGAGGGGGGAGGAATGGAATTCTTGTTCTCTTAAATATCTTTTGGATGGCTACCAGAAGCTTCTCCGCTTCTCTTTCTTGATCATTCTTTCAGTTTCTGGAAGTTACTTATAAACTCAAGTACCCCATTAACACTTCATCTACATTGTAATGGTCTTCCCTTCCTGCCTTGAAAACCTGCCAGACTTGTTTTGAACTTATATTTAATTTTATACTTTCAAACTTAACTTTTCTTTACATTATCCCCACATACAAATTTTCCCCTCAGTGGACTCAACATTTCTGTACAATTCCAAACTTGTATTGTTTACATAACAGTTTCAGAAATACAACTGTACTGTTCATTTACATGAAAACCAGAATATATGCATGTTATATATTTATTTATTTATGTGTTGGTTTCATAAATCCTGTCTCTCACACAAAACTGGGATAACCACCATTGAATATGTATTTCAACAGTACCTATGGAAAACAAGGCAACCACTTGAAAACACCAGGTTCAACATAGGCAAGACAACTGCTAAAAGAACTATAGCTAGCTACAGATTCAACACTGTGCCTTGATACATTCAAATATATTACACAAATTATAATTTCCATCAAATGAATTTTCAAGCTGCATAAAAAGGAAAAATTCCAGATAGTGAAGCTTCCTCCTTCACTCCCCAGGAGGAGATGACCCTGATGCATAAGTTAAATTTTACTGGACAAATAGGATGGGAAACAATTTTGTAGTGGTAAGGGTTTGGACAATACCAGATGACCAAAAAAGTGGAACAAGTAAACTCACTGCCATGAATCAATGCAACTTAAGAGATCCAACAGATCAGGCACAGCAATAGTACAGAGTATGGGATATTCATAGCTAGAGAACTACTTGGAACAGATGAGGCCATTTTAAAATGGGCCAAGGGTGTGGGGAGGGATAGGTGTGCGCGTGGCAGCATGGATGGTGGGAGGGGGAAGGGCCGTGTACATGGGAGTACACCAATCCTCCCTGCATCCCTACTCATGGAGCAATCGCCGTTTAGCACCAACTTGGTCCAAGACGTGACAAAAAAATCCAGGGGGATTAGGGCCAAGAGCCCCAGCTGTTCGCCTTGATAAAGACAAAGTCACAGTTGCACTGCCTGACTCCATACTACCTTATTCCAAGCAAGCTGCCCAAATTCAGATCTGATGGCAGCTAGCGGAGTCCAAGTAGGTATATGAAACAGGGACCTATACAATTTGGCCTGCAAGGTGTTAAGTGCCGCAGGGAAATTGATAGCCCAAATGGCCCCCCCATAAAGGAACTGGGCTCGAACCTTAGCGTCAATAGTTCTTAAGGCGTGGACAAAACTACCATGCCCTTTCTTGTGAAACAGGCGGGAAATTGCTGCCGCTGTGCCCTTAACTCCCGGTGGCGGGACCAGCCCAGTGAGGAATGAAACAGGAGGCCCAAGTACTTATATGATTGAACCTAGGCAATAGGGTGTACATCGATATGCCAAGGGTAGACTTTCTTGGACCTCCCAAATACCAAGATTTTGGTCTTATTGTAATTAATCGTTAACCTATTGCTTTTGCAGTAATCTGAAAGCTCACGCAGTTGCCTATCTAATCCCACCTTAGTTTGGGATAGGATAACTGCATCAACTTTATTGATCTGGTAACCCTTCAGCATATCCTATGACAATTGCAGCAGAGAACCATGCACATGCGTGAATAAGCAGGAAGGGGGCTGGGCTATTTCCATCACACCAACCTTGGTGATCCAATCGTGTTGCCGTCACCCTGCCCCCCATGGGTCAGGCTGGGGGAACCATCCCGGCCCAGCTGTTTTGAGCCATGAGCCAGGGCCCCCAACCCATGTGACCCTTCTGCCCACATGGTGGTGAAGGGGCGCATGGAATCCCTCCGACTCATAGGGAGCCTCATCACAGCATGGTTCCAAGACTGAGAGTTGGGCAGGGACACTGTCCCCACCACATCCCCAATATGGTGCTCTGGTGCAGGGCTCAGGTGGACCCAAATCCATGCTCGCTTAAGCGAGGAGGTGTTCTTTTTAAACCAAAAGGTACAAACTTACATTCAATGCCAAACGCATAATTCAACAAAAATACTATACAAGCAAATTACTTTAAGTGTTCTAAAAGTATTATTTACACTAATATAGATACAAGGAAAATAGATATAAATTGGTCAGGCATAAATTTAGACAGAAATTAAGAGAAGGTTTCTAAAACTGTCAGATGAAATTCTTAACTAATCTTCCAAAAACATTCATGTGACTACTTAATTTTAAAACCAAGATAGATACGTTTTGAGGAGTAATGCATGATGGATTCTTCATTCGCCTTTAAGATATTTTGGAGGATTTCTTCTTCCGATGCACTATCAATGCTGCTCACTAGAGATAGGGTTCTGAGCCAGGTGCTCTTGTGTTGGTTACCAGATTTGTGATTAGTAATTAATTTCCCCCAATTTCACATTAGCTAATGATATTGGTGATTGTTCACCTTTCCCTGCAGTGTGGAGCATGGCTTACTTGCTTTAATCACCTGCATACAGTTTATTAATTCTCTCCATTTCATACATTTGTACATCATGTTTACTCCTATTCGCTGTTGTGGCACTCAATCATTTGGTTTTATCATATGCTGGATTTTTCTGTTCTGCAGATTCATATGTGATTTGGATACAGTAGGTCCTTCCACACAGAGTGATTAGACCTTCCTGCACCATGCTTCTATAAGTACCCTGCTGTCACATGCCCCATTCACTTTACTGGAGGTTACACTAGCTGAATGCTTTGAGGGTAAATCTAATGAACAGAAAACAGGAAAGTGTAAAACGTATCTTTGCTGGGAATATTTCAAATACAGAAGAAGGAAGGAGACTGAGAAAGTACTATAGGCAGTTAACATGGGTAAGGAAAGCAACTACCAAAACCTGGATCACCAGTGGTGATAGAATGAAAAGGATGGATTTTAGGAATGTTTAAGGAAGCTTTCTGGCTAGCACATGTGCTTGCATATTGTACAGAACCTATATTTGTAATGTTTTTGAGTAATCATTATAACACTAATTCCCATCCATCAGTTTCAGAGTATAGGAGGTTTGTTGAACATCATGAATAAATCATTAAAATACATGTGGGGTAGTTTCCTGATTTACAGTCACTGGCAACATACAGTAATAGTGAAAATCCTCAGTTAACTTGACCTAGGTTAACTTTTTTGGCAGGCAACTGGAGATGAAAGTTTATGAAAGTTTGGATGGAAGATGAAAAATGTGTTTGGCAATGGTGGATGCATGAAGCTAACAGAGAGATCCCATTAAACACTTTTAAATTTCAGAAAGTATCAATTTAAGTGTTACATTACATATAACACTGCCTCACTAGAAGCTGCTGATGACAAAATAAAGGCTAGAATCTTTAAGTGACAATGCAAATACAAAAACATTTGTTTCAGTTTAACAGGTTTTTAATGATGTTTAGAGAAATCCAGCAGATATTTGTCTAGTAGATTTAATGCTTCAAATTAGTTATGTTAGGCTATGTGAGAACAAGAATACCATTAATCATAACCTCTCTCTCTCTCTCAACTAAAAAAAGCAGCTCAAGTGGAACACTGAGGTTACTTCAAGATGTTATTCATAGGACTTACTTCCCCAGGAAACATTCAATGCCATAGTTTAACAAAAATATACATACAAATGTATTTTTAAGTGTCCTAAAAGTTGCTGCAGAGAGTATCTGATGAGATTGGGCAGGATCTCCATAAACTGTTACACAGTGCTGCTGAAACGGATTCTATGTGTGATGACATTCCATCATTAGAACAAATAGCTAATCAGCCTACTTGATGTATGGAACTGTTTATCAGGATAACATTACATACGAAGTCAGTTTATTAAAAAAAAGAAAAGAAAAATGGTAAAGTATGGCAATGCAAGTGGCTGCCATTTTGCAGAGATATAAAAATATGGTACAGACCCTATTGAGTGCTGCCAGGTGTACACTGAGGGCACTGCTGCATCCCACCCTAAGAAGGAGACCATGTACACCAAGATGGCAGGTACCATTGCCTGGAGGAAAATTCCCGGATTTCTGCTCACTTTGCAAATTGTTGCCAGCTGGCGTATTCAGTCCCTTGTAGAGGGCTTTCTACTAGCTCACTGGGCAAAGATAACCCACTTCCTCTAGCATCAACAGTGAAGCTTCCAAGCTGCCAGATGCAGGGAGAATATGCTTGGGTGCCACCGTTCCCTGTCATGCTGGGTCAGCAGGTCTTGTATCTCCTGCAGGAGCCACTGAGGTGCATGTGCAAGTTCCCATATTTAGGGGTACCAGTACTGCCCTCTAGGGATGTGAGAACAGAACGCTGTTCGGATGTTCGGACGTTCAGTCGTTCGGTTTGAAACCCCAGTTCGGGTTCGGTTCGGCGGAGTTCGGTTCGGCCGAAGTCGACTGAACATCCGAAAATAGCGCTATCAATACCGATATCAAAATTTTGGAGGGGTATCGGTATCATTTGGTCCTGAAACCACCCCTGGTCTCCACCCCTGGTGCCAGGAAGTCTGCTCCTCAGCTGCCTCCCCCTTCCAGACATGCTTTTCCCGCCCAAAGTCATGTTTTTCCCACCCCAAAACTTATCTGAAATCATCCGAACATTTCCGAACTGTTTGGCCGTTCGAACGTTCGGTTCGGTTCGGACGTTTGGTTTGGTCATCCAAACAGGCCGAGTTCGGCCCGAACTCCAAACATCCGAACTGTGTTCGCGAATTGAACATCCCTACTGCCCTCACCAATCTGGGGCTATCAGAAGCAGGAACCCTCCCCACCCCTGGTCCTGGGACCCTCCAAACAGTCCGGGAATGAAGGGGATCTGTGGGAAGGCTTACGGTATTGGGCATCACTCTGTGAATCCTGACCCTCTCCCACTCGAGGGAAAAGGTTTACTGGTAGCTTGGCATTGGACTCTGAAGCACACACATGGGGTGCACTGCTATCAGCATACTATGGAACAAACAATGAGTGGCCCAAGGTCCATTTGTGGGAAAGCACCCCTGTCCTTCTGAGGCATTTCACCTCGCTGGTGTCCTGGCCAGCCATGTGGGCTGCTACAGGTACTATGCTAGCCAGACACCATTCCCAGAGGCCACATGCCTCTTTCATAAGCAAGAGCTATCTGGCCCCTGTCCCAAGGTTGTCTGTGCAGAGGAGGTCAGGGGACCTTGTACTTGACTCTTGAATATGTCAGAGTCAACCACATGGTCCGCAGCTGAAGGACATTAATACGTCAGTACCACAGGAAGCAAACCCTGTGGATAAGCCAGTGCAGGAACCTGAGCTCCAGTCAGGTCAGTGGAGTCATAAAGGCTGTTGATGTCATGATTCCCAACAGCCTAGAAAACAAAAAGGTAAGGTTGGCATGGGGCTGCTAAAATCCTAGAGCGTCTGTCCAGAATTGCCTGGAACCTGTCCTCAGGAGAAAAGATCATAGCCTGAACAGAATCTGGATGAGCCAGCCCCCAATAAAGTGGGTGATTTGATTGTGAACCAAGGAGAACTTGTCATAGTACTGACAATCCCAAGACCAAAAAGGTGGTGGCATGCCACCCCTATACATCCCTCGAGCACGTGTCATGACCGAGCTCTACAGAGTCAGTCATATAGATACAGGTACACTAAGAGACCTTGCTGACAAAGGATTACCCCACTGGGAACAGACACTTTGCAAACATCTGCGGGGTGGTGGAAAGCCCAAAGGGGATCGCTGTAACCCGATAATGGATTTCATCCAGTGTGAAGCCAGAGGAACCGGCAATGGATATGGTGAATAGAGATATGAAGGTACATATCCTTCAGATCCAGAGTGGTGAAGAAATCTCCTGCTTGAAGGGATGGGATCATCTGCAACCACGTTACCCTGTGAAATTATAACCTTTCACATATTTATTCAAGACCCTCATATTTCAGGGTAGGACAGATGACCTCCAGCTTCTTGGGCACCAGGAAGCAGTGGGAGTCACCCCCCCCCCCCCTCAGGCTGCTAGTAGCTCCATTTCTATGGTTTCTTTGGCCTGCAAGTGCTGGATCTTGTTACCCAGTGCAGAGGCCGCCTCACTGGCTGTTTTTACACAGATGCTAAATCCGAAATAATGTTTCTCAACCTGGGTTTAAATGGCAATGTAAACACCTAATCCTAGTTTAAAATATCAGGGTTAAGGTTGAACCTGGGTTTATTTAATCCTAATTTTCAAGGATTTATTTAGCCAGAGATAAAATAAGCTTGGATTAATGTCCGTGTACACTGTAAATCCAAATTGAGCATAGAGATTAGTAGATAGAGCAAACATCCTCTCTACCCAGGAATGTATTTATGGTTGTCCGTCATTTCTGGGGCTCTGGCCAGGAAATCAGTGTTTTGATTTCTCATCCCCCAAACCTGGTGCACAGATTAGCCATGGAGCACTCGAAGATATCTCTAAAGGGGAACAGAAATCATAGCGGAAGAAGGTGATGGAATTTCAGCGACGAAGCAGGCACCATGGGATTTTTCAGTCATCCGTGTTAGTCTAAACCTGTGTTCATCACCATGAACACTGTGATCCTGGATTAATGATTAATCCTGTATTAAGGAACCCAGGATAAAGAATCCAGGATTTTAAATATAGGTTAGTGTCCATGTAAAAACAGCCCCTGTCATGGAGAATATTTTATGTAACCACCCAGTGTCCTGGCCTAGAGGCAAACTGAATTCTATAACATGTTGCCATGGTATCATGGACCCACTTGTCCAAAGTCAAAGCCTCCCAACCCTCCAAGAAGGGCAGCAGCTTGCCCCCAAAGAGGAAGATCCATTGGGTGAGTAGAGGAGGCTCTAGTGAAGTGCTAAAATGCTTTTTGGAGGGTAGTGTGGCCCTGGAGCCTACGGCCCTCCTGTGGCCCCACAGTGCCCTATGGAGTTGAGCCCAGTGGCACCTCCTCAGCAGGGCATTGGACAGAGCGGGTAAAGCCCAGGGCCACTCTCAGTGCACCTCTGCGTCTTTTAGTACTGGAACTTACTCCTATACAGACATAGCCCATACTGTCAAAGACTCCACCAGCTGGTGAGCTCTGTCTTCCACTGAGTCCAGGGTGAACCCCTGCAGATACCTCACATCCCGTGTCACATTTGGGCCCCAAGCAAGAGACTGAGCATCTCTGGAATTTTCACTGCAGCCAGTGAGCAGGGCCAAAAGCGACTGCTTTTAGACATAAGCGGCGCACAAACGGCATAAAATCACGCAGTGTGTAAATATCCCACTTGTGGGATTTAGATGTGACATTTCACGGATTAAAGCCGGTTGTGCATTCTTTTAAAGCTGCAAATTGATGTTGGCTTTAAAAGAACGCACAACTGGCTTTAACGCGCAAAATGTCGTGTCTAAATCCCACATGCAGGATATTTACACATGGCATGATTTTATGCCGTGTGTGGACCGCGCACATCTAAAAGCAGCCAGTCTTTCATCCGCACCATGCAGTGAAGTGCTACACAACTGACTCCTGCAGAAGCAGGAAGAAAAGAACTGAAGGGACTGGTTGGTGAGGGTTATTCACTTAGGGAAGTGATGTCAGAGAGAGAGAGAGGGAGTGCTTGTTATACTCTGATTTAGGTGATGCTAAAATACCTATAATAGGACTTGGTGAAAGGATAACGAAGAAGAACACTTAATACTCAGTATGTTGGTTATTACAACTCTCATTTGATAATGCAGTTTAGCAGTATTAAATTTCTACACAAAATTGTAAGTTGACTCTGAAAATGGGAATAATCTAAATAATGTGGAACAAGATTTATTCCAATTCACAGAATGAGGTATAAGTTACACGATTTGCTCCTCTCACTGCATTTTCCATTACAAGTGAACCAAAACCATCTACTGACATGTGCTGGCATTGACATGCATGTATGATCTCTGGTAGATGTTCCGATTTAGGTCCAGGACAGTGCAAGCAGGGTAGTAGCAACTGTCCAAAGTGAGATAGGTTGAAGGACAGCTATTCTTCTTGAAGCCCACCTGCTCTCACAACACCACCAGTTTGTTTTTTAAATTTAAAAAGCAAACTTTTAAAAATGAAAACTATCACACATATAACATCCTCTCACATAAGCCAGACTTGAAACCCTGATTTTCATATTTTATTTTAAAAAATCTATCATTTGACTTTCCGAAGCATTTTAGTGGCTTTTTATTCAGCCACTAGAAAAGTGCTTTGCAAACTACCCAATAATCAAATAGCTATTTGGTAAAATGCTGCAGTAGCATATACATTGGGTATTTTTAGACTGACCACCCCTAGAACTGCTCCGGGGGTTGCCAGCCCTGCATGCCCGGTGCACAACACCAACAGTACTGAGTTTAAATGGCCCAGGTAGCTGCCACAACCCACAATCTACCCACACGGCATCCCCCTCCCCCGCATTATAGAGCTGCGGGTGAATCAGCCACCGCTGCTCTATGATGCTGCCTGCAGCTCTATGACATTACCGAGGCAACCCCCAGCCTGAAGTGGAGCTGCAGCGGCCTATCTGCTGAGTTGTCGGACCACTGTGTGGGGTTTGGTCGACTAGCACAACTTGCGGTGCTCCAGGATGTGCCGGGGTACTGCAAGCAGAGCTGGCCAGAGCAGGCAGTGCCTGCTCCACCTCTGCCAGAGCAGAGCGTTCTTTTAAAGCCTCACACCTGGACAGCCAGCCTTTAAATTGGCAGCTTGCTCATGGGTGCGGTGGAGCAGAGGCGTGGGTACAGTCCATGTTGTAAAAGCACCCATTGTGGCTGAATAGCTATGCTAAGAGCAACCATACTAAGAATTCTGGTTTCTGTTCCTCATTATGCATCATTTATGAGGTTCCTCATGGTTCTGAGCTCCTAGTTCCTTAACTTAAAGGAATAAGGGTGACGTGTAAAGAAAACGCAGTCAATGGACGTGACACTGAAGCTCAAACGTTTCTCAACCCCCAGTGCTCTAGCATTAAAAATGGTCTGAAACGGAGTAGATAGTAGCCTCAATCTCCCCCCCCCCAGCAATTTTTATGCCCCTTCCTCCACTAATGACGGTCGATACAGCAACGTTCATGTGTATGAGACTGCACCAACAATTTACTCTAGTGACTAAAATGTATTAACGCCCAACTTTACTCAACAATAAATTCATCGTTTGGAAATATTTCAGACTAAGCTGGATTGTGACCAGATTGTATGCAGCGGCAAGTCAGAAGGAGAAAATAGCCTACCCCCTGCATATGGCGTGCATCATCATCACCAATTTTATTTATGTAGCATGGCACACCACCTCATCCCCACAAGCGGCACTCAGAACACTTCACAATGTTAGTACAAAAACCAAACCAAAACACCATAGAACTTAAAATCCATATAAAATCAATTTTGAACAGTTAAAATGGGGAAGGCAAAGAGGGAGGAAAATATATTATGGGGAACTGGTGGTGGATTTGCTAAAATCATAGCTCTGATAACTGCTAGGATTACTCTGAACCCCCTGAAACAGGACGGGATGAAGCAGGAAGTAAGAAGTCATGGTTTTATGCCACTATTTGCCAGCCAGTTCAGTTCACAATGGAGGAAGCATCTATACTCCCTTAATGAGGTTTTTTTTTTATAGACTACTCCCAACCTAGTACAGTTTGTGAGCTCCTTCGGAGATGGACTGTTTACTATCCTCTCTCATAGTATAACTCTCAACTATCCCTAATCTAGGACTCTGACTTCTAAATGTTACAATACAGCCACCATTAAGCAAGATAGTTAAAATATATTATCAGTATAAAATGAATTGCTATATATTAGATATTTTCTTCAGCATATTATCAGTAGTAGTCAGGAAACCAGCACATTACCAGTAGCAATCAGGAAATCATTTGCCCAGTGGCAGAGCACAGAGCTCCCTTTGATGTAGGCAGGCAGATAGATTAGCAGTTTGTGAAAAGATTCCTCCAAGTAGGCGAAAGATGAAAGTAGGAGTGGGAGAACCTTTTTCCTTGCAGGGACTGCTTTGAAAGTTAGCACAAACTCTGGGTATTTTCAGACATTACGAGATCATGCTCAACCACAGTGAACCACGCTCAATTCCGCGGTGGGGCCAAAGAGCCCTGAACGTCTGTTCGACGCCCGCCAGATGTTCACCATGCTCAATACCCACATGGGGTCAATTTCAACCATGCTTCCCGGGCTCCCCGGGGGAATATCCCGGGAAGCGTGGTCAAAGAGATCCCCACTGGGAACCAACAAAAAGTAATGTCTGGATGCCAATCACCCGATGGAACCAAAGGAAACGATCCCCAGCCGTGGACAATGCACGCAGCATCGCTGCCAGGCAACCAGCAACAACACAACCACCGGAGGGAGATTTAAAGAGAATGCCGCAGCAGGCAAGCGTGGTGGGATGGAGCGAGGAGGGAGGCGGAAGAGAGCAGTGGGAGAGAAAGCGACGGTGGAGGAGGAGGAGGAAGGGGCAGCGGTGGAGGGAGCGCAGGCGGAGGAGGGGAAGCAGGGGGTCGTGCTGAGGATGGAGGAGGTGCAGGGACAACACCCGCAGCAGTCGGGACATGACGCCCCGGGGACAACAGCCGGACCGGGGGAGGCAGAGCCACCCCGGAAACGGGTAAGGGGAATCAAGGGGAGGGGAACAGGGGGCTCAGAGGCACCCAGGGGAGGCACAGGGCACGCCCGGGCACCAGGCAGGGAGGAGGGGGAAGGGGCACCCTGCAAGGGGGCCAAACCCGCACCCAAACCTATACCCCCCACCT
>QEPC01001041.1:3753819-3783910 GCA_003113815.1 Sphenodon punctatus | reverse complement strand
CCCCCCCCCCCCCCAATACATTTTTGGATGTGAACTACTGCAATCTTTTCTTACTACTTGCCTGAAGAGACAGCTGAACTGAACATTTTCTGTAGCCCCTTGTAAGAAGCTCAGCCCTCACATGGCTGCAGAGCCTGTCCCTCAGTTTCCCCCTGCAAAATCAGGCACTTGCAGTTCATCTCACTGACTTTATAATGCACAGTCTCCCCACAAACTAAAGTCTCTGTAGTTCATCACTTCAAGTCCCCCTTTACAGAGATTTCCTTCTATGTCTTACCCTGACCTGGAGCCAACTGTTTACTCCTCATATGCCCAGAGCTTCCAGGTTACCTGCCCCACGTAGCCCTTCCCCACTCAGTTGTTATTCTGCAAATCAGTTTCCCCACCATCCAGGCAATAAGGCCCATTAAGAACATAAGAAGTGCCATATTGGGTCACACCAATGGTCCATCCAGCCCAGAATCCTGTCTCCAATAGTTGCCATGTTTGGTCGCTTCAGAGAAATACATAACAGGTCATAATGGAGTGATCCAGTTCCTGTTATTTACTCCCCATCCTGACAGTTAGAGGTTACATCCACTGAACAACTTGACAAATTGCCACTTATGGACCTATCCCCTAAGAACGTATCTGACCCTTCTTAAAACCCAGTTACACTACTGGCCTTAACAACATCCTATGGCAAGCAAGGAAAAAGTAGTTCATTGAAGAGTCTGGTGCTGGTCTCTGTTGAAGAAAGGTTATTTGGGGGGGTGGGGGATGACCATGGGCCCAACCCAACATGACATTTTTTTACCACTACCACCAGTCACAATTTTCTATACTGAGGTGGCAGACATTTCTGTTTGGAAAAGCAGAAAAATATTTCAGTCCTCAAATGAAAGTGATCCAGCAAGAACACAAGGTTGAGGTGGCTTTCTTCTTTTTCTCTAATTTTCATTTCTTAAAGGAAATGGTGACCAAGGCCATCATCAGCCTTTGTTTGTTTCGGAGTAAGGATTAAACTCAAGAAGCAGAGGTGGGAGCACTAAAAGTGGAAGAACTACAGAAAAACCTCGTGGTTGTGATCTCCAGAAAGGCAAAGAACCAGATCTGCATTAATTATGTGCATATAATTGCATACTTATTTTACATTTACAGCTTTCACAACTGTGGCTGTTTTAAAATGGACTGTGGGGGGTGGGGGGATGGTGAGATCGTGGTGGGTGTGCACCCATTCCCACGGGCGCACACCCATCTCCACCCACGGCGCATCAGGCATTGGAGCCCATTGCTCTGTGGGTGGGTGATGGGTGGAGATGGGTGGAGGTGGGTGTAGCGCAGGAGTGTGCATCCCCCACGGCATTCACACGGGCGCCTCCACCTATCTCTACGCAGCAAAACTGTGTGGAGATGGGTGGGGGCATCTCGTGTGAAAAGGGCCAATATGTGCACTTCAAATTGTCTGAGCCTTCGGAGAAGGGCGGGGTATAAATGTGAATAAATAAATAAATTCTATGTTGACATACGGAAATTTCAAAGACAATTAGTCTATAGTATGGAAGTCAGCTCTCAGATTTCTGAAAGCCAGGCTTTGAATATCAAACCTTAATAAATTGAAAAAGATGGTATCAGCTCGCAAAAAAGGATAAAATGTATGTCTAAATACCTCATAAATAATGAAATGTTTAATCAAGTATTTATGTTATCACGACTACATTTCAGCTAAGTTTTAAGCTTTTATTCTGAAGAAATATAGCAACTTACTAATATACCAGGGAAGAACTAGGTTACAACGAAAATATAGTTGATTTAATTAATTTACAGTAGATTGCCAAACACGTATCACAGATAAAAATATATACAAAAGATAAAAAATAAATCACCATATAAACTAAGGATTCAAATAAATATATTTAAATGTGTAGCATATACAAACAATTGATTTTTTAAAAAAGAATGGAAGAACAAACTAGAAGTTCCTTTTGTACAGCAAAAGAGGGGGGGAAAGGGAAAACAGAGCCAGCTTAGCTCTATTTCAGTCAATGATTAGAGTACCAAAAATTAGGAATAAAGGTTCCTTCTGCATATAGAATCAGGAGTGAATTATTACCCAATAAGCATATTGTTTTTTTCATTCAGTATCCATTCCAATATGTCAAGTTAGCCACCAGTAGATTTAAATATTTCATCTTAAGACTAGAATATAAGGGACAAGTCCATAAAAAATGTTAAAGATCTTCTGCAATATTAAGTCTACAAAAACAGATTCTTTCTTGCTGGCACAAATTTACCCTCTTGCATCTTAGAGTAGCTGAATCAATTTAAATTAGTTGAAGTTTTGTTATTGATCCTCTTTGTTTGATATCAAGAAACTTGATCAAAAATGGTTTGAAAATAAATTTGGTTGTAATGTTATTTAAAAAAAGATGAGCTTTAAGACCACCTGACTATACTAAAATCATTCTGAAAACTAATACGCTTAAACTGTAAATCAACCTCAGTCTTATCTGAAGGCACCAGCCAACTTATCTTGAAGTCCAGCACCAATAACGGATTGCTTAACTTCATTCAACCTTTAAATCCCTGAGCTTCTATCAAACACATTTTTGGATATTAATTGGGAGAATATTTTCAGACTTTAAACCAATAATATATTGTTCTGTCTCAATGGATCAAAGTTGCAACATTCAAAGTACCAGTTACTGCGTGTTTCAGTATACTGCTACGCTCCATCTGGAGTATTTTTATGAACTGCTGTTTTGTTAAGAAACAATTTAAAACTTTCTCAGCATGTGCCTAGGTATCCTTATCTAGGGCATTTTTAAACATGATGGTATGCGAGTAAACATGCTTTGACCTGCATGGCCACCTGTGGTGCTGTCACATCTGATCTGGCCGGCCAGATGTTTCCCCAGACCAGATCAGGAGTTAACCTGGGCCATGGTAGTTTTTAGCCCAGGCTGTAACTTGGACCCATTGTCGAGTCACAGCCAGAGGAAACCATCTCCAGACAGGGGTCGAGTGGGCCATCCCGTGTGACAGCCCGACTACCTGACCGCGGGTGGGTGTGCCGCACTCAGCAGCACGGGGTCCAGGGTCTGTGGACCCATGTTCACATGCCGCCCCGCCCTCTCCCTGCTCCGGGCCACTGACATGTCTGTTTGGCGGCCAGGCCAGATCCTATCTGGGGTGAGGGCCCTCCCGCCATCCAGGATCAAAGTGTGACAACACAGTGCACCATCACGCCTAAAATACCCTTAATCCCAATAATTTAGCACCATATAATAAAATGGGCTCTAGCTTAGATTTTTAGGTCTTCAATGCTGTCATCAAAGCTTGTCTACTTATTATCTATGTGATTGATAAAACAACATTTGACACGCTCTTATTGAAATCTTGTGGAAATAATATCAGAATATTTTAAATATTGCTTTTTGATCTTTGTTTTTTTATCATGCAATGTACACATTCAGTGTCAGGTAAAACAGCAAGCAACTCAATAATGAATGTGATAATCTATTTTATTTTGATAGCAAATTAAAAAAAATTAAAATGCAAGTGATTTTTTTTACTGTTTGTTTTGTAGAGTACTTACATTTATAGCTGCTGGTCCTGGAGGCCCCACATCTCCCTATAAAATCAGAAAGAAAAAGAATCTAAACAATCTTTTAGTGAAACATTTTTATTTTTAACTGTATCTAGAGGATAAGCAAAAAAATAATAATCTTGATATCAAATGATTAGCCGTATCAGAAAGAACATGTAAAATGTTAGCTATTAAAGGCAAAAAAGACAAGTCTTTGGAACAAGGAGGAGCTGCCCTGAAAATGCTTTTGCACAAGACTAACTTAATGCATTCTCTTATTGTCACCTACCAACCCACACCGGGACCTATACACATGGCATCGTTGAACAGGTACAACCCATACTTGAAGAAGGGGGGGGGGCGGGGCAGACTCTCAGAGAAATCTTTCTTGAACTGCTTCTTATTTATTTACAAAACATTTATATCCCGCACCCTCCTGCAACTTGGCAGTTCTTCTGGCCTTCAGTCCCCCCAACCTCTCAGAACTGATCATCAGGAGCAGACTCCCTGCTACCTAGGAGACTCCAATCTGACAAAAAAGACCCTGCCAGAACAGCAGGTGCAAACCTTGTCAAAATATTTCTACCACTACCATTATTAACACCCCCCTGGGGAAAACCATTCAAAATTAAAGGGCTCGCCACCTGAAAATCCAAGCATGTAATGTATTTGATTCAGTGCATGAAATGCTCCCAGGAAATTATATTGGTGAAAATTGTTACTTGTTACACCAGTGAATGAACTCAAATAGAAAAAAGGTCATGGATCAAAGTAGGTAGAGAGGCCCTTTTTTCTATGTGAGAACATTATAGATATCTATAAGTAACCGACAGCCTTATGGCCCACCAGACAGCCAGACTTTCAGTGACTCTTTTTCTGCTTTGTATTCAGAGGGCCCCAAACAAAGTTCATGCACACTCCAAGTGCAGGTTGTGTGCACACACCAAGCATGCATTGCATGTGCATCAAGTGCAGGATGAACACACATACTATTCATTTGGTGAGTACACATCCTGTACTTGATGTGCACGCGGTGTGCAGTTAAGTGCATGCACACACCAAGCTCGCATGGACCCGACTCTTTGATGTGCAAATTCCCTCCTTTTGGAAAGCTAATTGCTACCAAGCCAAATGTTTCCTTTGACTTAGTTCTCTCTTTTTATTTAATGGTTTCTACTGTCAGAGACTGAAGAATTGGAGAGTGCCTCATGTTCTCCATCTTGGCAAACCTTACCCCTCCTCCCCCATTATAACTACTACCTGCCCAGAGACAGAAGAATTGGAGTGCCTCACATCACCTGGGCCTGAAGGGAGGGGCTGGCTGTTGGCTCCATCTTGGCAGGCCTCCCATTGTAACTGCCCTGCAGGCAGCTGCCTGTGGCAACCGCTGAACAGCAGCCCCTGAGGCCACTGGGCCTTTTGGTGATCATTTGTGCCAGGTGGCTGGGATGGGTCAAGTTTGCATTTGGGCATGGGGTAGAATGCTTTGGATTGCTGCCACACTCTGCTGGGGCGGGCATAGTTATGGGTTGGGTTGATAAGAGGGGTATGTGGGCATTAGGGAAGAAGATTTACAAGAGAAGAAGGAGGGGGAGTGCCTGGGTAAGGAAGGAATGAGTGGGCTAAGATTCTCTTTTCTTATGTGTAATGTAGTGTTCTGTAAATTGTTGAAAGCCAACCTTAGCTAATGTTGTCAGAGGGTGGTGCATAAATCTAAAGTAATAATAATATTTTCTTAGCAGCAAAATCTAAGTTTTCTGAGGATTTTGTGCAGTGTCTTCCCACCATGGTATATATGAATAAGTTCTATTGGACAACATGGTGCTCTGTTAAATCAAAGTACTGATTTCATTGGGGCTGTGTTTCCATGAATGAAAACAGAATTTGTTCTACTATTAATACAATTTATGATAGCTATGTGGTTACCACTGTCAATGATAGGACATAGTCTACCTATGAATTCAGTGGCTAAAGCTTCAGGTTCCTGAAGCTTCCTGCATGTATAATCTTTGTCATCACTAGTGACTTGACATTATTTATTAACCTGCAGTTGACATTCACCTTATGAAAAACCATTGCCTGGATTGTCTGAAAATAAGACAAATTCATTATGATTTAGCCACTTATACATACAAGTACCTTTTCTCCTTTTAGACCAGCAGGACCTTCAGCACCAGGATCACCTTTCAGGCCCTGTACAAAGAATAATATGTATATAATATACATTTATAGCAGTGTGCAAATTGTGTTGGGCCAAATTCTCTGCAAGTGCATTCATGTGTTCTGTTTTACAGTATGACCAGTTGACATGGGAATGTGAAAGTTTGAAAACTGAGATTGGTCCTTGATAGCCCTTCCCATGTTGCATCCATCCCATATATTCTAGACACAGCAAAGAATTTAGCCTGCTGTTCTTAATTATTAGGAATCCAACAATTTAACCTATTTCAAGGACCAGAATTGTTCAAAGAACAAATGAACAGAAACAGTATAATTAAAAAACCTTCGCTGGTCTTCACACTTCCCAAAAGCTTGAAGATGTGATAGGTTTTGTAGAGTGGCCTAAATTTCAACAGATCCAAGTCATTTCATACAGAGGTACAAGGATGGAGTTTCAATAAGGAAGACCCTTCCTTAAGAAGACCCTATCAGAGCTCTCTCTTGGTAAAAACAGACTTATGGCCAACAGGACTGCTCCCTGGGCTGCTGTGGGGCAGAAAATCGCAGGTGAAACGGCCCGGGTTAGGTCAGGTGACCAGTCTGACATGCCTGCGGCCGGGGAGCCGTCCCATCGCCCATGTAGCTGGAAGAACAACAAACGTGTAGCAGACTGGCCCCACCCATGCCCTGCTTCCAGTATCGGCCCCCTCATGATGGACAGTCATGGTGGCCAATAAGGCACAGCCATGGCGGTCCCTGGCCTGGGGTGGGTATAGCGTGCCACAACAGACGTGCTAGCCCACTGTGGTCCGCCTAGGTGGCCCTTAGCCTGGGCTATGATCTTGGAGATTTTCTGAGGTCACAGGCAGCCTTGGCTAACCACCACCACTCCCTGGGGCAATCCCAACCCAACATTTGATGACATATGTTTACATGTGCTGGTGCCTCCCGGGCCACAGCAGGCCAAAATCATGTCTGTTTTTACCTCTCTTTCTCTCAACCAAGTGAGCTTCAACTTGAGCATCTCTCTCTCTCTCTCTCTCTCTCTCACCCCAAGTGATCTCCAAGTTGAGCACCCCACTCATCCCAGTTACAGAAATAAGTCCAAGGGAGAAAACATGTAGGCAGGCTCAATCCATTAAAGTTTTATAAGACTGATAGACACTTAACATTCCACCTGGAAACAGCAGCCAACGTAGACCACACAGCATTAGCGTGATATGTTCAGAGGAAGTTACTTCACTTAACAAACAGAGCACCATCTGAATATTGGCTGATCTGGATGAGAATGGCAATACAGAAGCTGTATGTCATCTAGAATTGATTACGATTTACAGCCTTGAGTCCTCCCTCCCCTGCCTCCAGCCTGCTCAAACTCTGCTCCTTGGTTTGCAATAACTGGAAAGATAGAGACAACTGGCACTAAAATGATAAGCAACATCTGTGCCTTGGTGGGTAGAGAAACATTAAATCAGTGAGTGTTCTAAATACTGCGTATTTGTGCAACTTCACTTCCTGCTAAAATTACATTCATTCACCATCTGGAAGGAACACCAGTTAGAACTATATGAGCATTTAAGTACCCACTTTGGACTAAATTTGTGGTTGTTCTAAATGCCCCTGATTTAGCTTTGATTTGGCCTTTATTAAGCTTGCCAGCTATACGAGAGTTAAATCAGAAGTAGTTTTTCTGATCTTTAAAAAAAAAAAAAAATGTAACAGGGCAGACAGATCCAAAAAAGCAAGCCAAAAAATAGCTTTCCGTTTGCATGCATTCAGTCCCCTTATACTAATATTTCCATCAAGTATACCTTAAGTCACACCTGTTTATGAAAAAAAAAATGAAACACACAGAAATAAATACAGAGAGTGAATAATTCAGACATCTGGACATTTTCCGTGGTGTTTAATACACTGTGGATCTGGTTCAGAACTGACAGCATTAAACCATCAGTGGTAGCAACGCTAAATTTCACTAAACAAATTGGTTCTGTGGTTGTGTATTTTATACATTAGACAAAACAGACAGGTAGAAAGACAGACAGATTATGCTTGATGCAACAGTACTGTATAAAGGAGGATGGCAATGGAGAAATTAGAGGCAGTGAAATCAAAGAAGGCAGTGTCAAGCTATGAATCTCATTTTTTCTAACTGGTATGTTACTTCTGCTCATGGAGGATAAGCCTTACTGCCACTGGTGGGAAACAATGAAGATAGGGTTTTAGAGAATTACTCTTGTACTCAGTGAATCATATAGGTGCATTTGAAAATGACCTTTTGTATACTGATTTGGATAAAAATGGGTGCATTCCATGCACTCTATGGGTGCACTCGCACAACACGCCCCCACCTCCACCCCCCAGTGGAGGAAGCTGAAAGGAGCACAGCCTCACTTTGGTACAAACAAATTGACAGATCAACCCCAACAATGGGGCCACAAACCCATTTCACACAGCACCACTGGCATAAAAGGAAGGCAGGGGTGTAGCTCCATGCTGGCTTGACAAAGCACCCTATCTGGCCAAACAGACCTTTGAATTAATGTGAATAGTATTATTATGTTACAGACTGACAGTTTGATCCACATTGCACTGTGAAGGCACAAGCCCCACTGAAGTGAAATGAAGCTGGCAGAGCACTCACAGAATTGACAGGATCATAGTTTCTGTCAGGAAACATGGCTGGCATTGTAAAAGCTCTGTTTCACTGCAGACCTCTTTTAAACTAACTAGAGCGCTAGTTGTTTGTTTAATGACATAAGAGCACAGGAATTTTCATACTGGATTAGACCAGTGGTATATATCTAGTCTGCTATCCTGCCTCTGAACAGACTAGAAACTGATGAGTAAAGATGTCGTTCAGCAGAAAGAACGTGTGAGACCTTAAGGGTGAAAACAAATTAGACATGGGTGAGGTGACTCCCTAGGGCCCCCTTCGGAAGGCCATTGGCAGCCACCAGTCCCTGGGTTGGCATGCAGCACAGAACAAAGGTGCGGGTAAACCCGAGTGGGCAGAGAGTTGTCCCACCATCCCCACATCATGGGTAGGGCAGAGAAATGGAACACACGGGAGCGTGTCCGGTGTGGTAAAGATTAGGAAACCCCAGCCCAGAGTGGGGCAGAGAGATCTCAATCCCACCACATCCAGCCCCGGCCCTCCCCGCTCCCATCACCACCCCTGCCATGACTTACAGCCATGGCGAACTGTGGGCAAAAGAAGCTGCAGCAGCCACGTCCGTCCGCCCTGCCTGGTATTCCAGGAAGGGGGGGGGCACTCAGAGGGCAAGAAGCATCTCCTGGCATCCCCACCAGCATACAGAGGTGCCAGCCAGCCACAGGAGGAACCAGTCACCACCCATGGAGAGCCAGCTGTAGGGAGCAAAGCACAGAATCTATGGCAAGCAGAGGAATAAAAGAGGAAAGCAAAAAAGAGAAATGAAAGCAGCCACACGTGGGCCAAACAGTACAGTCCCTTTCAGCCCCCATTAACAGCACAGGTCATGGATTAACCACACTGGCAGCCTATAGCACAAAGTTCCAATGGTGTCCCGGCACCTGGGAGGGGTGGGGAACTTCCCTCCCTCCACAGATCAGTCACACTGGCAGTTCATAGCGCAAACTTCCACTGAGGTCCTGATTCCCGTGGGGTGGACCTCAGTGGAACCCCTCTAGGCTACTAGAGGGGCATGTATCAGTGGGGGTTTATATGCGGAGGGAGCAGGCTGCCCCACTCCGCAATGGATCAGACACCCGCAACCTATAGTAGAAAGGTCTAATGGAGTCATGGTGCCTGGGGAAGTCTGTTCCCTCATCATAACCCCCACTGATACATGCCCCTCTAGTAGCCTCTTGCCAGCATATGCTGGGCCACCATATAGTGGGGGTAGAAAGTATCACCGTGCATCTTGGTGGCCTGCACTTCCGGTCATGTCCAGACATTGTACAGGGCATGAAGCTCAGCTGTAGTCAGTCCTCCTCCTGGTGGCAGCCCTCCCCGGAGCCTCCAGGAGGTCAAGCTCCATCATCCAATCAAGGCTCTCGTGCTGTGTCCTCTCACAGTCAGCAGGGCAGTATAAAAAAAAAGTGGCAGAGAGAGTCCAGGTGCTGTAAGGCACAGGCAAAACTCAGGAAGTTCAGAAATTTCCTGCAAAGTCATGCTCCTGTTTGTATTCCATGGTCCCATCGCTCCCATGGGGGCATCCCACACCAGAGGACCGCAGCACCTGGAAGCCCAGTTCAGCCATGCGATGCTCACACTCCACTCAACACACACGGTGCCCCAGGAGCTGCATATACTGGCTCACGACCCTATAGCCAGCCTCCCTGGAGGATGGATCAGACAGCAGCCCCTGCACATCCCCCCTCAGCCACGCGTCAGCCAGGGCCAAGGTACCAGACACACCCCAACTTCTCCTTGTCCCATATGCTGGGCAGAAGCAGGCACAGGCTGGAACACCAGTCATGGCGGGCTAGAACACCAGTCATAGCGGGCTGGAACCAGGGACAAGTACACAGAATGAGCCAGACATAAGACATAATGACATAAGGGTTCAGCAGAATGGGGACCAGGAAGAGTGCAGGTGGCTTTCAAACAAGAAAAAAAGTGTAACGTAGACAAGATAAGGAAATACCCGAGAGCTTTTTTAGATAGAGAGGACTAGAGTTTCAGTGAATTTATATAGCACACCCGAGCTGATAGCCAGCTGAGAGCCTGTTCAGACAAAGAAGGCTGTAGCTCTTGTGATAATTCATTTGGTGTATCTATTCATTCAGACTGATTCCCCATGAAGAAAACATACTTCACGTTTTCAATACAGTGTCCACAGAATACTCCTGATGAAGGGTTTTAATCCCAAATGTGTTGTGATTTGTAATAATTATTCATGATCAGTTTTTGGTTTGTTTTATTCAGAGGATAATTGGATTGATTTTAATATTTGCCAATCCAGGCTTGTATAATTTGTATAGTTATATATCTTCTTGTATGTTTTATTATTTTTCATACAATATATTTTTTGTTGGTTAGTAGCTTGGTCTACTTGTTTTGAGCTGCACACTTGGCCACTTTGTTACAAGAGGGCACATTCCATGGTGCGCGTAAGCTGCAGATGAGCAAGCACAAGGCCGGGACAGGGTGGTAGCACCCATTTGAAGACAGAAACCGACTTGTTTGTGCAGGGACAATCCCATTGGGGTCTCCCTCTCTCCCCCCACCCCCACATCCTGGAAGAGTCGCCATGATCCCACTGTGCCCATAAAGCCACAGATGAGCAGACACAGGGTTGCGACAGGATGGTAGCACCCTGCTGAGGTCCAAAACAGACTCTTTGCCATTCAGAGACTGTCCCATCTAATTGCTCAGCGTGCAGTCAGCCAGGTGATGGCAGATAGGTGTTTACACACAGTACGTCATCACTTCAAAGGACTTTGGTCCACTGTCTAAAGGCACCATGGCCATCTGTTGGAGAGACATGGAGCGTGAGCACGTAGATGCCCTTCAAGTCCACATTGCAACCGCTGAGACATACCAGCAAGCCCTCCAGGTGGTGCAAGCTGTCTACTGAGCTTGGCATGAGGCCATCGCCAGCTGTGCCAGGATCCTCAGCAGGATTTAGGCCAGGGTGGTTCGGCACATCGATCTGTGGAATGTGCACGTGGCTGGGTGCCAGAGACAAGCCCCCCCCATACATTGCTGATGGGCCTCACTGGCGAAGATGGAGGTGCTGAAAGCATAGCTGCCTGTCCTGGGACATTGCAGCAGTGATCCTCGCCCTTTGGCAGGTGATGCCTATCAGGTGGTTCACCTGGGTCATACACAAGACCACGGAGTGGTAAGAGATGGTGCTGGCCACATGGGGAGAGATGGAGTGGGTGACCCATTTCCGCATTTCCCAGTAGCTGCTCTTCTGGATCGTGGAGATCCTCCGTCCATGGACGAAGAGGGAGCAGATGGCATGAGGATGCCCATACATGTGGATCAGCATGTGGCCATTGCCATTTGGATGCTTGCCACGGTGGACTCCTGCTGTTTGGTGTGGGAAAACCCATCATGGGTGCCATCCTGCTGCAGTGACAACATGGAGGTTCAGCTGCTCAACAGGATGGTCCAATTGATTGACCCCAAAGAGATGTTGAAAGACTTCTGGATGTGGGGAATTCCCCAATTGCATTGGGGCAATTGATGGCACCCACATCTCCATCAGCTGCCCACCCAAAAGTCGGGATGAGTAAATCAACTGGTAGGAGTATCATTCCATGGTATTGTAGACGGTGGCGGACCACCGTGGCAGGTTCATGGATGTGGTGACCGGCTGCTCTGGCCAGAGCCATGACACCAGCATCCTGCAGCATTCCCCTTCTTTGCCTGGATGTATACTGGGGACTTCAGGCACAACATCATCAGCAACACAGATGGAGTGCTCATGAAGCCTATCATCCTGGGGACATGGCCTATCCCCCGGTGCCATGGCTTGTGAAGGCCTTCCCTGTGGACTGCACCCTGGAACAAACCTGGTCCAACAGGCAGCTGAGTGTCTCCCAGTGCATGGTGGAATGATTGTTTGAGGTGCTCAAACAATACTGGTGATCCATCACAGGATGGATCAACTTCAAGGTGGAGATGGCCCCTTGATGGTCACAACTGCATATGTCTTGCACA
This sequence comes from Sphenodon punctatus, assembly GCA_003113815.1. Lineage (NCBI taxonomy): Eukaryota > Metazoa > Chordata > Lepidosauria > Sphenodontia > Sphenodontidae > Sphenodon > Sphenodon punctatus. The sequence goes on along the minus strand of QEPC01001041.1, from coordinate 3,771,524 downwards.
ACATCTGTGAGATGGACTGCACAGCCTTGGAGTATCCCCTCACCATTTCCTGCCATGAGCCAGTGCCCCTGTACAGGGAGAAGACTGACTGCGCTGAGAACTGCATAGCCAGGGAGATACGGGGGAAGCCTTGTGCCAGCATATAGGACATATCGCTGATACAAACATGTACACATTTGTAAATAGATCAGAGCTCCACAGGCATGGATCCAGGAGGGAGGGATGGGAGGGAAGATAGTAAAGCTGTACATAACATGTTTCACATAGACTGAGAAATGCATGCGCCATTGAGGTGTGGTGTTGTGAAGTAGCTACTGTAGACACTTGCCTACTGGGTGGAATAACACCAAAGAGAGAGTGACAATTGGGTGTACTTACATGGAGAAGGCCACAAGGAAGACCTAAAATGAAGGGAGACTGGGTGGAACAACAGGGAAGAGGGCACAGGGAACGCCAGGAATGAAGGGGAGCAGCTGTGTTGACATGGAGAAGGACATTGGAAACATCTAGACCAAGGATCGGCTGGGTGGAATGACGGGGAGGAGGGCCCTGGAACTGGGTTGGAGTCCAATGAGGACATCCCCAAGCTGACTGGGTATACAATGGAAGAACGGAAAGCCCGCTGCGAGACGCTGGAATGAAGAGGGAATGAATAACAGACATCCAGTCCAATGGCAATTGAACACCTATTCTTGGCTCCTTCCCTGTTGTTCCATTCCATCACCTTTCAGACCCCCCCAACACGCATGCACGCACGCACGCAGCTCAGCCACATGCTGGCCAGCCATCCCTCTTCCTACCCTCCCTTCAGTTAAGAGATGCTGCTCCATTGTACCACTGTAGTGGCCAGGAAGGGCTATTGGCATTCACAGATCACCCACATTTCCAGATGCTGGTTGTGCTGATGCCTCCACTATTGCCTGTGGGTCTTCCATATTGTTCATTTCCTCATGTCCCCACATGGCATGCTGGCTGGGCAGGAATGTATGTCTGGCTTGCAAGAGGGGGTTATAGAATGGCTATACGAGAGCCCTGGCCACGTACAGATGTATTTCTTTACAGTCCAAGCTCGGAGTTCTGTTTGACTGCCCAACATCGCAGTTCGCTCAGCGTATATATGCATGTATCATACATGGTCATTACATGGTGCACGGTGCTCCCATGTGATAGTGTCCCACAGTGTCCCACGATTTGAGGCTGCGTGCCCACAGACGGTTGTTCTGGTGCTGGGCCAGGCTTCCTGTGCCTGATTTCCAGGGCTTGGGGTTTAGGGGTATGCTCTCACCTGATCCAGAATAAGGACAAACACCATGGTTGTTGTAACAAAAAGCGTTTATTCTAGGGTTTTAGGCAGGGTGTGAACAGCAGTACATGGTGGTTCATTCCCCATCTGTCTTGTTTGTCCTTGGCACATACATCTCATGGTCTCTCTCTCCCTTCCCCACTCCCACTCCTGACTGCAGCTGGCTGTGTTTGTTTTGGTGCTGGTCCAACGTGGGGGGGGGAGTTATCTCTTCCTCCTCCACCTGGGGTTCTGTGGTGGCTCTGTTGACCACTCTAGGCTTTTTGCCTGAAGCTCTCTGGTCCTGGAAGCTTTCCCCACCATGGTGGAGTTGGGTGGGGCCCGCAGATGGGAGGGCGCACATTAGCCTGGGTGGCTCGGCCTTCACCTGGGCTGTGTCTCTGGCCTACGCCAACCTCTGGCCAACCTTCTCTGGCCCACGCATACCGTAGTAGCCAGCCAGCCACTCCAGGGCAGATGTGGGCAAACATCTGGCAGTGCCTGAACTAACGAGAAGTTGACTCGTGGGCTGACGTAAGTATAACAAGGCGTGGTTTACTTCGGGTAGGTTCCCTACAGGATTAGGCCTACTCAAATACATTCCACAGGCAATTTTCTCATCGTTCATTTATTTCATTCATTCCCAGCACAGTCCCTCCTACTCAGGTACAAAGTCTCCATCAGGAGCATTGTTACACATACACTGGCTTTACTCTCTAATGCCAGGAAAGAGCCCTCAATTCTGTCCCTAACTATAGTCAGTCAGTTCTTCTCTGCATTATTATTCACAGCTCAGGGTCTCCGGGTCAGGTGCCGTTCACTTGTAGCTTGTAGCCTCTTGGACTCTTCCCAAAAGACCCAAAGTCCAGTGGGTTTCCCCTGGTTCCATAGCACTCACCAACCCATCTCATTCAGGACCTTGGACAGCATAGAGTACTAGGGCTATTCCTTAGTCCAACAGCCCAGGCATCAGGCTTCCTTTAGCTGCCCAGTCTGGGAGTCAGTACCCTGGACAAGGGTCCTCTGCAGCCCAGCTCTCAGCAGAGAACCTTCCTTGTACACAGCCAGGCACTGACTGACTCTCTCTGTACCTTTCCTCTTCTTATATGCCCAGAGTGGGTGGGGCTGGCCCTCCAGTCTCTCCGCCCTTAAAAGGCCAGTACCATCCCACTCTCTTTACTTTACTTACTGGGGTGTTTCCAACTCCTCCAGGGCTGGCTTTGCTAAGACCTCATTCAGCTGCCTACCCAGCTGTCCAGTTCAGTTACAGTCAAAGCCCAGCCTACCCAGTCTTCAGGCCAGCACTCAGAGCGACCACAGCCCCAACAGGCAGCGCTCTGCTACAGCGATTACTGTTTTGTTTGTTTTCACCCTAAATTAACCGTTATAATTAATGGTTTCTCTTTCAGCTCGGTTACTCAAAAGTGGTTGATTTTCAAAACAGTTTAGTATCAGCTGACCTGGATATTCCATGATCACACCTTGCCATCATCTGTCTACTGTATGAATAACAATTCCTGGATAACTATTCTCAAAAACGACAAATGATTCAATGATTTATAACTGAGGAAATCTGTTTTCTGGCTGCACTGTTATGCACGCTTGAGAGTTCAGGTTATTCATTAAGTACTCTCCCTTCTCCTAGAGGCAATCTCTCAACAGATCAAAAATAACTGACAGCAAACTTCCTCTAGAGTTGCCAAAATGCAGTTAACACCCTATTTTATTGGAGGTCTTCAACCACCATCTGTGAAAAGGGTCAACATAATGAAGTTATGCTAAGAATCTGAACTCTCCATTGGTCTCCCTTACAAAAATGCATTTCTTAATAAGATTGCAGCACCAAGACAGTTAATGACCTAAATGCCAACTAGGGCCAAGACAGCTGGAATTTAAAGAGAGAAGCTATGGCATCAGCTGACACCATTCTCTGACCTCCTTTTAATATTAGATTTTCCACAACCCCAATGCCAATTTTCCTGTCAGGTGACATAAAGAACTAAAGAGCTGAGCAGAAGGAACCTATCAACAGGTTAACACATTTCCCTTCATTTCTTAATATTGTATATATATATATATATATATATATATATATATATATATATATACAGTCTTCCTATTGCATCATTTATAAGAGATGAAAGGCAAGGTACCCTTTGCAATTCCACCCCCCCCTTGAAAAAAAAAAAAAACAGACCTAGGACGATCCACCTAAGAAAAATCTGTCATTTTTTGGGTCTGCTTTGGTGCCAGGTAAGAAAATAGCAAGTTTGAAACAGCAGCAACAACAAAAATAATAAAACAAATAAGAACGTCCCCCGTGACTTTAGCAGGGGGGAGCGGGTTTGTGCCCGCCTGCCCCAGAACAGGGAGGTGGGCAGGGGAGAGACGAGGGCCCCTCCCCCCTCCCTTGCTCTATAGGCACGGCCCTGTGGACCGATGGGGAGGGAGGAGTGCACCTGGGGGTGGGGAGCCAGGCAGGTATATATACCTGGACTGGCCAGGTGCCTCCTTCTCTCTCCCCGCTGCTGCTGGGCAACGCGAGGAGTTTTCTTACAACATGCACTCTTACCCACGTGCGTTACCCCTTACCTGTGGTGGTTAGTCCATCTGTCGGTGGGGGGGAGCCCACAGCTCCCCACAGGCTTCCATCCTGTAGGTGGGGGGGCCCACACCGCATGCTACCGCTGTGGCACGTTCTAAATCATAAGAGGGGGGACCCTATAGCCACCCATCCTCTGGGTGGGTGCGGGGGCCCACAACTCCGTGGTGCCGCTGCATGCTGCAGCGCAGTGGCACGGTCTAAACCAGGATGGGGGGAGGGGCCCACAGCCTCCCATCCTGTGGGGGGGATACACTCTGTGGCGCCGCCACATGCTGTAGTGTGGTGGCGCAGTCTAAACCGGGATGGGGGGGCCCACAGCCTCCCATCCTGTGGGTGGGTGGGGGCCCTAAACTCCGGGGCGCCACCGCATGCTACAGTGCAGCGGCGCAGTCTCAATCTAAAGGGGGGCCCAAAACCTCCCATCCTGGGGGTGGGGGGTGCCCACTATTCTGGGGTGCCGCTGCATGCTACAGTGTGGCAACGTGTTATAAATCAGGAAAGGAGGAGCCTGCAGCCTCCCAGCCTGGGGGAAGGGGGCATGCCCCGTTTCTGAGGCCTGAAGCCTTACCTAACTGGCCCCTCACCGCCGGAGCTCCGCCGTATGCTGCTAGAGCGGTGGAGCTGTTGATCTTTGCTGGGGGCCAGGCACAGCCCGGTGGCGCTTTTTCATCCTCGCGGGGGGGGGGAGGAGAAAGTTCCTGAGGACCTGCTTGCTTCCTGGGGGAGGGGCACAGCTCCTGAGCGCTGTCGCAGGCTTCATTGCGGCGGCGCTTTGCATGGGGGGGACGCAGATCCGAGCACTGCTACTTCAGTGTGGCGGCGCTTTGTGTCCTCATGTGGGGCGCATAGATTTGAGCACTGCCACAGGCTTCTGCGTGGTGGCGCTTTTGAATTGGAGAGGGGAGGGGTGAATGGCTCCTTGGCAATTAAAGAGGCCAGGTGGGGTGCACAGCCATTTAGCCACATTAAAAGTGGGGGGCATGGTGGGTCCCATGGTGGCTGAGTGAGGCTGCTGCATGCTCTGGCGCAGCGGCACTTGCAAGGGGGCCTCTACTTTCCCACTGTGTGATAGGACCTTACCAAAAAAAAAAAGGAAAGCATTAGGGTTACGGTATGTAGTGCGAACATGAGAACTGCCATACTCTTCCTGTGCAGGATGTCCACTGACGTGGTCTGGTTTGTGACTGAACTGACTATGTCTGGTTTTAACTGATTTTTCCTTTTATGTTATGAGGCGCAGGTCCAATAGCTCAGACACAGTCCAATTGCGGTGGCTGGGGTGCTCAGGCTCGACAGGTCTCAAAGGCCCCATCCTCTAATGCAAGGAGGGGTCGTATCTGGCTGGGGGCTGCGGCCACCCCTACTCCAATGGAGAACCAGAAGCAACTAGACAGCGCTCTTCGGTTCTCCATGCAGGACCTGACTAGCATCATAGCCACTGCCTTGGGGACTGTGCACGCAGGGCAGTCTCTCAAGGTTGCAGCAGTTCCTCTGCCACCCAAATGCTCCCAGGTGCAGGCCAAGGGGGCATGTCGTGGGCACCCTGGCAAACAGAGAGCAAGACTGCATTACTGATTAATGATGTTGGAACGGTGTGGAGGGGTCAGGATCAGCGATATTGGACATGCCTGGATCAAGTGGCATACAGACAGCACCCAGCAAGTTGAGGGGTCCATGGGTCATGCAGTTACCACTACTGTTGGGTCCGTGGGCCAGGGTCCAGATTTCTGGTCCTAGCACGACTACTGGGTCCAGTCCGATGGCTGATGGTCATCCTGCACAGTGGTACTGGTAAAATCTGCGACATTGGCTTTGGATGCCACTACCGCAATCCCTGTGTGGGATACAAATGGGGCTGGCTTGGAGATACAGGCCGGTTACGGACAGCCGGGTTTTTCCTCATGCCTATGCCATCCTCATCTCCTTGCCGGGGGATCACCTGGCCCTAGCTACCAAGGAAAAGATTTGGAAAGGGGAATTTATAGATATATTTATGTTACTTCATGGGGAGGAGCCGGGCTACAAGAACTCCAAAAATGATAAAGGGAGCAAGGGTAGGTGTAAGAGGCGCCTAGGCCCAAAAACGTGGGAGAAATGGGCAGGCTGTTTTTATATTTACATGGGCGTGGTGGCTTATAGGTTCCCAAGCAGGGCCTGGCAGTTGACCCAATACGCTGCAATTATACAGAAGGCATATGCTGATTTGGAGGGGACAGCCTGGCTTGAATATGACAAAATGTTTCAGCGCAAGGCTTCATCCAACCCCCACACCTGCTGGGATATCATTGATTATAATATGCATTTGCAGATTATGGCCCCGCACTGCCCTGTCGCTGGCATCCGGACGGGGAGTTGGGTGATTCTTCTGGGGCCTTCAAAGCAGGCATTGGGAAAGCCAGTTTGCTGGGCTTTTAATGCGAAGAGTTGTTTTCGTGCCAGATGTAAGTACGCCCATGCCTGTTCCAACCCTGGGAGGGTAGCCACGCAGCCCCGTTCTGCTTCAAAGGATGTTACAAGTCCGGCAAGCCGAAATTGGGAAACGGAGGCCCAAAACTAGATCGTCAAGGGGGCATTGGGGGTCAGCATGCCAAAGGGGGCCAGGGTTTTGGCACCCACACCAATTAAGCTGGCAGTGCAAGGGCCCCTTTTACAGAGGTACCCAAACAGGGTAGATGCTGATTACTTATGGCTAGGGTTTTCTGAGGGATTTAGGATTCCTTACAAGGGTCCCAGGGGCTTCCAAAGGGCTCGCAACTTGAAATCAGTTCAAGGAATGGAGGTGGGCTGCTCCATTTCCTGCACTGCCTTCTAACGATTCAGTACTATGCTTGAGTGGGCAGTGAAGGACAGGGCGGGTTTACCCTTCATATCTCATTATCTTGACAATTACCTCTTCTCGGGACGGGCGGGCTCTCAGGTACTTTGAAATAAATTTATTGATGGACCGTAGCCATCACAATATCAAACCTAAAACAATCGACATCATAATACTAAAAGTGAACTCCAACTCCAAGACATAACATACAATACACATAGGCCAAAGGCCTGAGTTAGTAGAAGTATAGACCTTAAACATCTATTACTGGATACTAAGTACCAAGGCCAAGTTAGTATCTAATGTATTCTACACCAAAATCATTCCAGGTCATTAACCCTCCAACTGTGCCCATCTAATTTGATAAGCCATTAAACAAAAGTTTGCCACAGCCCTAGTCATTTCAGAGTCATTTGGACTCAGAAATTCCATCAGAGTACTTTGAACAAAAGTTGGACCCCTGAGCTTCAAAATCCCACCCAAGAATTTAAATCTGGGTCCACTTAACAGAGGACAGACCAAAAGAATATGGGCAGGGGAATCAACCTCCCCATATCACAAAATGTGCAAAGCCGTTGATCGTGGGGGACACCTTTGTATCAGCCCTCTAAAAGGGCCGACCGGAAGCTGTTGCACCTCATTTTGGCAAAGACTGATCTCCTACCAAAATCCTGCCACTCAAACTGATAACATGACCCCGACAATAAGGGGTTAAATGGCAGGAAATTGGGGGCAGCCTTCTGCTCCCTGAGGAGTGCTCTCTCCAACTGCAGAGTCTAATCCAGAATTCTTTTTTAAGAAGCCTTTTAACAGCTCCAAAGCCTAAACCTTTAAGCCCTGCAGGTGAAAATCCCAGCTTGAGTACTTCAACTTCCACAGCTTTAACCCAGGGGTCCCCAAGCCCACTTTCCAAGGCCAAAGCCAAAAGGGAATTATCGTTGGTGGGGAAAAGAACTAGCTTACACCAGAATAGCACCAAAGCCTGGAGAAGATATACTCTAAGGGGAGAAACAAGTAACTCAGCTCTTGTCACCTAGGGTGTGCTCCTAGGCACTCCCAGGATCAGTTGGAGAAATCAATTTTGGATAGACTCTAGTTTGCCAAGGAAAGTGAGACCCCAGACCAGAAAGGCATAAAGGATCTGAGCTAAGGTTTTAGCTCTAAAAAGGCGTAAGGCAGGTGAGACCAATTTCCCCCCTTGACCAAAATAAAATTTTACTATGGCCATTGCAGATTCCCCCGCCAGTTCTTTAAACGCCTCGCAATGCAAGTTCCAACTTGCAGTAGCAGAGATAACCACCCCCAGGTAACGAAAAGATCAAACCTGCTAAATGGGGTTACCCTTAATCGACCAGGCATCCGGGCCCCCCTTGGGCCCACAATCAAAACCTTTGTTTTAGTGAAGTTGATTGCGAGCTTTTCATTTTGGCAGTAATCCCCAAATCATTGAATCGCCCGGCGTAAGCCTACCAAAGACTGGGAAATTAACACAGTATCATCCGCATATAGGAGAAGGGGTACTGGCCGCTCACCGATTTTGGGGGCATGTGTATCGCCAACTTTCATGTATGCAACTGCATCATTTAAGAAAAGATGAAAGAGAGCAGGTGCTAGCAGGCAGCCTTGCCTAACCCCCGTGTGGACCTGGACCTGTTTTGTAGGTGCTTGTTTTGGATCAAATCGGACTTGTAGGGTGTTCCCAGTGTGTAACTTAATTAATAGGAACAGTAATCTAGGCTCTATGGATGAAGAAATCAATTTCGTCCAAAGGCGTTGCCTCGAAACTGAATCAAACGCCTTCTCCAGATCAATAAAGCAGAGATAGAGTTTCCTCCCTCCAGAGACATATTTTGAAAATAGGGCTGCCAGAACAAAAATGTGATCCAACGTGGATCATCCTTCCTGAAACCCCGTCTCTGTTCTACTTCGATCATTTTGGAGCTAGAAATCCAAGCCCTCAATTTTCCCAGCAAGAATATAGAGTATAATTTGCCAATAACACTCAACAGGCTTATCAGATGATCATTCCCGGGGGAGGTAGGATCACCCTTCTTATATATTGGAATGACGATGCTATTAAGCCATGATGGAGGGAGGCGACCTGTTTCATTTATAGCAGAAAAAAGGGGTGCCAGAAGCTTGGCCCACCACTGTGGATCAGATTTTAATAGGTCGGGGGGCACAAAATCCGGCCCCGGGGCCTTCCCTGGCTTTAGTTGGGATATCAAAGTTACCACCTCCTCCTGGGTAACTGGTTGCCATTGCTCAAGACTGGAGTGAGGTGGGGGAATGATGTTAACATCCCCCAAGGGAACACCAGAGTACAGGGTAGTATAAAAATCCTCCCAAACCTTTGGCGTCAGGGCTAGGTTGCTAAAAACCTTATCCCCTATCCAGGAGGCTCGGATAATACCCCAAAATGCCTTTGAGTGCCGACCTTTAGCTGCCCCTTGAAGTAATGACCACTGGTGTTTTTGGAAATCCAATTTCTTTGCCGCCAACAACTTGCGATAGCTATTCCGGACAGCTGAAATATTAGTCCTCAAAGATTGACTGGGATTAGCTTTCAGTCTTCTAGCTATACCGGCTGCCCCTGCTCTTTATGCCGGGCTCCTGCCACTCACAGGTGCACTGCGTTGGGGAAGAGCTGCCTCAGGGCTCAGAGGAATCCCCCACCAAAACTGCGCCTCACACAGTCAGGCTCTCAGGACTGTGTCAGGTTAATTTCTACATTTGCAATGGTGGCAGCCGAGCTGGGTGTCCCGTTGGCAGGTGAGAAGATCGAGGGCCCAGTAACCCAGCTTTCCTTCTTGGGCATCTTGACTGACACAGTTGCTGGCACATTGAGCCTTCCTCTTGATAAGCTGTCCTCCCTGCGGCTGCTGTTAAAGGGCACCGTGGGCGCCCGCAAGGTGACGCTCAGGGCCATGCAAGCTTTGCTTGACCACTTAAACTTTGCTTGCAGAGTCATAGCCCCCGGTAGGGCTTTTGTGCCAGGCTAGGCCGGGCCACATCTAGGATTGTCACCCCCACCCCCACATATGGATATCCAAGGTACTTAAAGAGAACCTTTGGGTCTGGCTAACCTTTCTTGACAGCTACAATGGGGTTTAATTATGGAGGGAAGTGCGGCTGCTCGAGGCCGACCTTCAGGTAGTATCCGATGTGGCAGGGGGTTCCGACTTCGGGGTTTTCTTCCAGGGCAGTTGGTGCACCCAGTGGTGGTGGCCTGAAGCCTGGGCACCTAGTGGGCTGCTGAGAGATAACACATTTCTGGAATTCTTTCCTCTCCTGGTGGCTTTGGAGCTATGGGGTCTGCAATTCTGGAATTCTCGCGTATGCTACTGGTGGGAAAAGCAGGCAGTGGTGCGGGTGGTCAATCGACAGTCCAGCAAATCTGACAGGGTCATGGTATTGGTCCACTGGTTTGTTCTTAATTGCCTTTCCTCAGTAGCGGTGCCATCCCTAGGACACCTGGGGCACTGCCCTACTGGCCGATCTGCACCCCAAATCAACAGAGAGAGAGCCGAGTTACTACTTACTTTTAAATTCCGGGTTTCCTGGGCTTCCGGCAGCACTGCGGTGTAGTTCAGAGCCCTGGAACAGCTGTCTCAGCTACGCCGGGGCTCCGAACTTCCGGGTTGGATAATTGTGCATGCGCTAGCGTGTTGCTTGGCTCTGAGCATGCGCAATCATAAGTTCAAGTTTTCAACGCTGAAGGTGGACGTCGCGTGGTGAAGGGGAGGGACTGAGAGGCGGGGCCGTGGCAGGGATTATTACACTGCACCACCAATGAAAAAATAATCACAAGAGCCCACAGCCGACAGAGCCCTGCAAGGGCAAACTTTTAAACAACATGTACTGGGTGGCTAGGGGTGCTGTCCAGCGTGCATACTGGAAACGCGTGCCAGCCGCTGGGGGCAGGCTTTCATGCAGGCTAATGGATCACAAAACCCACATGGCAGATTGTAATTGGGGCTGTAGCTCTTGGCGCTGGGGGGGGAGGGGTGGTGGTCTTGGAGTCAGGGGAGGGGAGCATAGAATGCTGCATGCCTTTGTGTTGTGTATGTGTGACGTGCGTGGAGTGGACGTGATTGACTGGTTGAATGGAGGGGGAGGGGTGCTTGTGTGACTGTTGATTTTTAAATTTCTTCAGAGTGTCTCTGTGCGGGCTTTTCCTCTCACGTGGTGATGAGAGGGTGGGGGCTGCCTGCTGCAGAGACTGAGTGAGAGAGAGAGCATATATAAGGTGATTCCAGGCACCATTTTATCTCTCTTTGACTCTTTCTGAGAGAGTGATCAGTTGTTCTTCTGAGAGTGAGTTTTGCAGTTGGCCATCCTGGCTGAAACTGAATCCTTTTCACACCACTGTTAGTGTTAGATTAGATTATCTTACTTATTTAGTATTTTATTATTTTTAATAATAATCATCATCTAGTTAGGTAGTGTAGTGGGCCATGCCACCCACTTGGACCCATGTGTCAAGTGGGTCCATCATCATTGAAGCCCAGGCCAGCATCATCTTGCCCTTGCTTGAGTGGGGAAGAAGACGCTGCTCAGCCTGCCCTGTGGACTCAGTCCTGCTGCTGGGGGAGTTGGGGACCCATCCGGGGCCTGGGCTTTGCTTTTTGGGGGAGGGAACCGTGGGTAGGGGGAGGAGGGACTTGTCTTGGGAGGAGGGAGGGAGGGTGTTATAATAGTGATTTGTTTGAATTATGAATTGTGAATTTAATTGTGATTTTATTATGAATTTTATTTACTTATGAATTATGGGGTGCACTGGGAGTGGGGGGATTTGAGTCTGGCTGGGCAATGGAGTATGTGTAGGGTTGCCAACTTGCCACAGATGCAAATTCTAAGAGGGTACTTATGAGATATGCAGGTAGCAGGGCTGCACTGGAACCAATGCAGTCCTGCAACCTGCATACCTCATAAGTGCCCTCTTAGAATTTGCATCTGTAGCAACCCGAAGTGGGGGGAGTGGGTGCACTGAGAGACACGGGGAAGAGGGGGGGGACACATGGAGTCTTTCTGGGGCTGGACTGGAGGGGCCTGTGTGAGCTTGGACAACAGGCATTTTGTTGGTGCTGATGCTGGTCTGCTGGAGGGGCCTGGTTTGGTGGCATGGAGACCCAAAGGGTGCCAACCAACTGTTAAAAACAGGCCTGCTCTGAGCATGGGTAGGCATTTGGAGCTGTGGGTGGTAGGAATGGTGGTCTGTAGGGGCCAAGGTAGCGCAGGCCTTTTTTTAACAGTTTGGATCCTTTGGGTGCACCATTGCTTCTGCTCTGAGCATGGGCAGGCATTTGGTGCTGTGGTTGCTAGGAATGGTGGTCTGCAGGGGCCTAGGTTTCTTGAAATGGTGTCCTGAAAGGATCCAAACTGTTAAAAACAGGCCTGCTGTGTGTGTGCATGGGTTTTGCTGGCAGTGGAGCCTCCGGCCCATGGGGACCAAACGGAGAGATTGTGTTTGGCAAGGCGTTTTGTAACTTGGAGCTCAAGATGGTGATTTGCTGCAGGGCCAAGGGGGCTTTGCTGGCAGTGGAGCCCCTGGCCCATGTGGGCCAAACTGAGAGATTGTGTTTGGCAAGGCGTTTTGTAACTTGGAGCTCAAGATGCTGGTTTGCTGCAAGGCCAAGGGGGCTTTGCTGGCAGTGGAGCCCCCGACCCATGGGGGCCAAACTGAGAGACTGTGCTTGGCAAGGCATTTTGTAACTTGGAGCTCAAGATGCTGGTTTGCTGCAGGGCGGGGGCCTACTGTGCCTTACAGTACTTCACAAAGCACCCCTACCCAATAAAATCGCAGACACAAGACATCCAGCGCTTCATTGAACCTAGTAGCAGCAAGCAGTGCCCTTCTCCAAAAGCTCAGACTTAGGAAACTAAGAGAGGCAAGAGCCCCAGTCTGTTTCTCCCAAATCCCAAATCCCCCCTGTGATTCGTGATCTCAGGTGTGTTCAAAAAGCGGCAAATGTGACAAATTTGGGGTTTTGAGATCCAGAGATGCAACTGTTAGTCCTGTGATCTCGGGTGTCTTACTAGCAATGCTGGTCTGTAGCAGCCTGGTTTAGTACTGTAACACCTGCAATTCTGTACCATTTCTCTGCAGTACCTTGGAGTTAGAGGACAGACCTCTGTGTCTATCTCTCGTGTCTGTGCTACTCTTGCGGATTGCAGTTTCATTGTGTTTGTATCCTGATCCAAAGTATGGCAGAAGTTATCTGCATCATTGGCGATACCTACATTCGCCGTTTGGAGCAGTTTGTCCGTGAAGAAGGGCTTACCTTTTCCTCAGGCAACCAGAATTATGACATCTGGTGGTTCGGAAGAGGAGGCATGAGATGGCACGAGATCATTCCAATGTTGGATAGGATTCGGAGGAGACGTGATGTTCCACCTCCAACGGGAATCGTGATCCACTGTGTTGGAAATGATGTGGGCGACCTCACCGATGTAGAGTTGGCGATTGCCATGAGACGTGATCTGCGCCATATCATCCACTCCTTTCCAAGGAGCAACATCTTGGTGTCAGATTTAATTGAAAGTGCCGTCAATAGGAATGCAAGGCCAAGCCCGACTGAATCTGCTGCACTTCGTTGGTTGAGGAAATCAATAAGAAATGTGAATAGACTAGTGGATGCTTTTCTGCATCATGAAAGGAGGGCTACTAAAATCTGGCATAGGTTCTTGAGACATCAACTATCCCTGTACGATGTAGATGGAGTTCATCTATCAAGATCGAGACAGTTACGTTTCTTTCAAGCACTCCGAGAAAGCCTTAGTCAACACATTTAAGACTTTAGCACTGTACACATACTATGTAAGTTAATGGAGGCTCAAATTGATTGTTTCTGGTGGTTTTCTCTTCTCCCCAAAAAGACCAAGTGTAGGGTGAATATAAAAACGTGTTCTAAATAAAGTATTCAATAAATTGGTTTGTTTTACTGTCTTGGTTAACTTTTGCATGGGACAGTGGATTACATAGAAAGGATCGGTTTGCATATGTGAAATTAACTAATTTTTTTCTTTACACATTAAGATATCACTTTAAGGTGAGGGACAAAAGGCAAGGTTGGGGAGGAATATTAATATCTTTGAGAGAGTGCTGCTAGTGCCAAATCCCCATCTTTTCTTCCCCCCCCCCCCCAGAGCCTACACTTCAAAAATGAAAACCGTGGATGCTCTTCTCGCGAAGCCATTCACCATGCTGACTTATGAAGAGAAACTGCAGATCAAAGACATGGGACCTCACTGTCCAGAGCTGAAAATCGAACAAGCTGTGCAGGACAGAGGGAAAGGCTATAGACGTAGGTTCCACACATCCTGGTACGAGAAGTTCTGGTGGCTATATGGCAGTGTTTCCAAGAAGTCGTTGTTCTGTTTTCCTTGCATGCTGTTTGGTGGTGACGCAGCATGGACAAAGACGGGAGTCAAGGACATTAAGCACCTGTCTAAGAAGGCAAAGAAGCACGACTCTTGTAAAAGCCACCTTGACAACTGCCTCAACCTGTCACAGTTGGGAAAATCAAACATCGCTGAGAGACTCAACGAAGGCTACCGTGTGTCTGTAAGGAAACACAATGAGGACATGGATCGAAATAGATACATCCATAGTTCCATGTGGATCTCCACAACAAGAAGCAAGGTTTTGAAACCATCTGGGCACCAATCAGAAAAGCCTTGGATTCTTTAAAAGGGGAAAAGTAAACAAACGTTAAGTAAATCTAGCTGCACAAAAAATCCTGGAGGATAATATAATCTGTACTGTGGATACATTTCCATGACTTTGGGGGGGAACCTGTGCTTTTGGTTAATGTTTTTTTTTTGCTGAAAGTATAACACACACACACACAAAAATGTTGAATAGAGATATGTCTATTGACCAGTGTAATATTTACAGGGCTAAATTGTACTGATAAGATTGTACATGGTCGAATTTGTTGTACTTTGATTTTATAAATAAAAGTCACATAAAAAGAAAAAAAAAGAAAAAGAAAAAAAGTTCTGTGGTGCCTTTGAATTGGTGCTGCATGGACATGATGAAAGCGAGGGATCTGTGAACCCAGGTTTTTTTTGAGGTGCAATAGATTTACTTGCCACAGCTGACAGTATACTACAGCAACATTTGAAGACTGCAACTGTCTTCAAGGGGACTTCGAAAACAGTGCAGAATGAACTCCTGGACTGCATGCTGCAAATTGCTCATGACCACATAATTACTGAAATTAAAAATGCCAATTTTGTGGCTTTATCAAAGCTGATGACACCACTGATGTCTCAACTGTCTGCCAGTCTGTCATGATTTTCCGCTACATCGATGGCAGGGGTTCAACCGTGGAAGGTTTTTTTCAGCTTCACGCACTTGACAGACTCCCGTGCAGAAACAATCACTGAGTCCTTGCTTGAAAACCTCAGTGCTGCTCTCCCAAGTGACTCTGACAAACAGAAACTCACTGGTCAGAGCTACGATGGAGCGAGTGTGATGCGTGGAGAGCATGGTGAAGTTCAGAGGAAGGTAAGGGATGTATACCCGAATCCACACTTTGTTCACTGTTTTGCCCATCAGCTGAACCTTATTGTGCAGCAAGCCGTATCCCAAATAAGACAAGTAAGGATTTTCTTTCAAAGTCTGTCTGGTATCCCTGCTTTCTTTAGTTCGTCTCCAAAAAGGACTGAAGTTCCTGATGTGGTGGTGAAGAGAAGACTCCCCAAAGTAGCTACACGCTAGAACTTCAGTGTGCAGACAGTCAAGGTCATCTATGCGCACAGAGAGGACCTGGTCGAGTGCTTTGAACAAATACAACTAAATAGTCATGATGCCAAGATTGGTATTGAGGCCAGGACATACATGACCATGTTGGAATCTGACGGGGAGTTCCTCTACTTCTTGTCCTTGTTCCATAGAATCATGCCGCACGTGGACATACTTTACAAGGAACTCCAAAAAACCCACATTGACTCTGTAGGTATTCAGAGATATCCTACTGACTTCGTAAGAGCCATCAATAAAGTGAGGAACTCCGTTGGAACTCTGTGCTCAGAGCTGCCGGAGAATGCTCAGATGTGCAGAAGTGTGCCTAGCATAGACACGCTAGAGCAGATTGCTGTGGAACTGTGCAATATTATAATCTCTCATGCACGTGACAGATTTCAAATCACGAAACATCTAGAGAGCGCAACTTTGGTTCAGGGGGCTTTGTTTCAAAGGCACAGTGAACGCTTTCCCATGCAAGCATTTAATGCGGCAACGCAAGCCTACCCAATGCTGGAGCGAGACCGACTGAGGAGTGAACTTGGGACTTTGCATGACAGGTCAGAATTCCATTCTGCCAAAGATGCCTCTGTGCTACTTGCTGTGTTGACCAAGGACAACTTGGACAAATCTTTCTCAGAGGTGGTTAAAGTGCTGAAGTTTGTCATGACAACACCTTTCACAACCGTTGAAGCGGAACAAAGCTTCTCAGCTCTAAAAAGAATTAAAACCTTTCTGAGAAGTACCATGACAGAGGACCATCTGAATGCTCTCACAATGCTGTCTATTGAGCAAGCCATGGTCAGGGACATTCCAGACTTCAACAACAAAACAATAGATCTGTTTGCACAACGCAAGGAACAGCGAGCAAATTTCCAGTACAGGCGCTGAACAGACCTGAAGATGATCTATTCTGGACAGTGACCCGCACAATCAGAAGACCTGTGTTGCATCCATCTAGTTGCAGCCTGCATGGTCTTTGTCCTGATTAGGGAGACCTATGCCAACATAGACGGTGCACCCAAGTAATGCTTCCCAGCCTTCTTCGAGGACAGAGCACAGAGAGGAAGACCAATTGTGCTGCAGAACCACCACCATGAATAAACCCAGCACCCAAAGGGCACCACGTGTCGGCAACGGCACACAAGACAGAGAGAGACGTTTCAGGCAGCTGCTAGTGTGAGGATGAGAGCCAGCAGAGGACATCTCATGGTAAAGATAAGTATGCTTCCTTCTTAAGTTAAAAAAGTTGAGTTAAAAAGTACAGTTAAACCGTAAACAGTTTAAACAGTTAAACAGTTTAGAGTTTAACACTAGTTAGAGTTCTTTAAAATTGTTGGTTCTGATGTAGTTTAGAAGTAGTTTAGAAATGTGTTAGAATTTAGAAAACTTTTGGTCTTAATGTAGTTTAGAAGTATGCACTAGCACTTTGTTGCTCGCTCTGTCCCCCCATCCTGGCCATGGGCCTGCCCCCAGGGAGAGGTACAGTGGGCATTCATTGGGAGAGGGTGGAACCTCTCCTTGGGGGCAGGGGCATGCCCACGGCCAGGGCAGGGACACAGAGCCACAAAGTCCATAGGAAAAAAAGGATAAATAGTTAAACACTTGTTAGGGTTCTTTGAAATTGTTAGTGCTAATGTAGTTTAGAAGTAGCTATTTATTAAGAGTAGGTGACTTTGGGTCTGCCCCTGCTCCCAAGGAGAGGTACAGTGGGTATTCATTGGGAGAGGGTGGAACCTCTTCTTGGGGGCAGGGGCATGTCCACGGCCGGGGGACACCTAGGGCACCTCCAAAAAATCATGTGGGCTCCAGAACCACAGCCATAGGGGCCTCTACACCAACTGGGCCCACCGCCACTGTGCTTCCAGATGCAGTGTTTGACTTTAGGAGTTACAGGGCTTATATAGGTCCAATGAAGCCTGAAGTCACACTGTGTCTAGAGGTCTCAACAAGACCAGCTGTGGGACCTAAACAGTGAATGGACTGGGACCCTACCCTAGAAAACTACAGAGCATGAAAATGAAGAGTGTTCAGGATAATGGTAAGTGACAGCATGGGGATTGGGAGGGTCCTAGACCTCTTCTTTGGGGGAGAGGTCCACAAAGAAGCAAAATTAAAAATGTCATTCAAAATGCAAACATCTAAATTAATTTGCTTCTTTTTTCTATCTAGTTTTTCTGAGATCTGGCATGATTCCACACCTCGCCTCGCTCTCCTTGTGAACATAGGAGAAAGTAGGTAGGTAGGAGCG
>QEPC01001041.1:3715279-3746906 GCA_003113815.1 Sphenodon punctatus | reverse complement strand
CAGCCTGTTCTCGCTCTTCCCCCCTCCCTTCCCGTTTCCCTTGTGTGGGCGTTCCCTTGAGTGCCTTGTGGCTTCGTTTGCCCTCAGTCGGCCATGTCTGTGTCCCGCCCCTGCCCGGTGCCTTGTGGGGGTTTAGCGCCCGCCGGGGGTTCGGCTGCACGTCTGTTGTGCTGCCACGGGCCGTGATGGTGCGGCCCGGTTCCGGCCCGTGGTGCCGTTCCCGGCACGTCTGTTTGGGTCATTTTCCAACCCCCGGGCGTGGTTGCGCTGTTCGCCCCCCCTGGTGGTTCGCTGTGGTGAACCGGCCGCCCGTAACGTCTGAAAGTACCCTAAGTGTCCACGGATTAGCTCCACACACTATAAAATGTTGCTTAGCAGCCATCGCCTTTTTCTGTAAGGCACACGGAGTGTCAGACCCTTGCACAAGCTACAGGTTCCGGAAGGCGGTTGAGGGATGGACCAGAGTCGGACGCCCTAGGAAGGACACTCGCAGGTCTATACCTGTCAGTGTGCTGGCTCATCTGAGTTATGTTCCTCTGCCTATGAGACGTTACTTTTCTGAGCCGCTTTTTCTACAGCATTCTTTGCACCCAGCGAAGCTAGGGCTAGTTCCCTCCTCCCAACGGTGGTCGGTCAGGTACTGCCCTGGAGCTACAGGATGTAGTAATGGGGCCTGACTCCATCTCCATCACTATTCGTCGATCCAAAGGCGATCAGATGGGAAAAGGGCAGCTAATAACATTACACCGATCAACGGCTGGGGTGGTGTGTCCAGTCTCTGCCATTCATGCATTTGGCTGGCACGTTTTTGACCAGATTCCAGTTTAAGGCGATTTTTAGGAAGAGCATTGCTATGCTGGGTCTTCAACCTTCCAACTATGGGTCACACTCATTTTGGATTGGGGCTGCATCCACGGCAGCAGCTGGGGGACTGTCTGCCTCCCAGATCAGGGCAATCGGTAGATGGAGGTCAGGCACTTACTGCACCTACGTGCGACCACTGGACCCTTGTCCGTAGCCCGCTGTTTTGTCATCCGCAGGCACTGGACGGCTGCTCACCATCTGGATATGCAGGCACAGCATTGTGTGCTGGGACAAACGGCATGCAGCCAATTCTGATTCATCCACTTGGGCGAGAATGACCTTGGGCTGCGCAGCACATGGGGGCTCACGGGTGAGATGAAGGATGACATCTCCTGTCTGGTAGCCGAGTAGCTGCAGTCCTCCATATGGTGGTCAGATTTGCTGGAGCGCTGTGCTTGGCGGTACGCCACTAAACCAGCCAAGATTGAGCGGGCCAAGTTCAAGGTCAATTGAGCAACTGGACATATATATATTCATCGAGAGCATAGGGGGCCGAGCAGTGCATCACAGGCATACTGTGTGCCGGGACCCGGGGCTCTTCCTGCAGGATGGGGTGCATTTGTCTGAATGGGGTAACACGATATGGCTTGCAGATTTGAGGAATTTTCTGCATCAGTATTTGGGTATACCTGTGGGGGGGGAAAAGGGGTGAGTGAAGTTTCCTCCCCCTTTTTATGGTGGTTAGCGGTTTAGGAACCATGCTGTGATGAGGCTCCCTAAGAGCTAAGGGGGTGCAGATGCATCCCATCACCACTTTGGAAGGGGGGGGTCTTATGGGCAGGGACCCCAGTCCAGGCTCACAATGGCTGGTAGGGGGCTTCACCCCGCCCTGACCCAAGGGGAGGGTGAATTCGAAGGGTCGAATTACCCGGGCAGGGGGGTGAGGATTAGATCAGCCCTCCTGCTTGCTTTAGATGCCCAGTCACCCAGTCTCACAAGATCCCCGTGCAATTCTTCACAGTTCGCTCATGTTTTAGCTTCCTTGTTGCCCTTCTCTGTATCTTTTACAGTGAACTATTTTGAAAAAGGGGCAACCAGACTGCACACAATACTCTAGGTGCAGTTGCAATATCAAAATGCCTCCATATATTTAAATGGAGGCATTATGATATTTTCTGTTTTATTGCTATCTCTTTCCAAATATTGCTAACATTGTTGTTTTTTTTTACTACTGCTGCACTTTGAGCTGAGGATTTCAGCGTATGGTCCACAATGACTCCAAGATCCTTTTTCTGAGTTGTAACCACTACTTTAAAAGCAAGAATTGTGGACATATAGTTTGCATTTTTTTTTCTCTATGTACATCACTTTGCACTTGTTGACATCAAATTTCATCTACCATTTACTTTCTCAGTCTTCCAGTCTTACAAGATAGTCCTCCAATTTCTTACAGTCCCTTCAGGATTTTACTGTCTTGGGCCTTGAATAATTTTGTGTCCTCTGTAAATTTGATCTCACTCTTTACACCCTTTTCCAGGTCATTAATGAATATATTGAACAACATCAATCCCAGTACAGATCCCTGCAGCACCACACTATTTATTTTTCTCCATTGCAGAAACTGACCATTTAGTCCTACCCTTTGTTTACTATCCTTACACAACTAATGATCCACGATAGAACACTGCCTCCTATCCTATGACTATTTAACTTCATCAAGAGTTTCTCGTGAGGGACCTTTTCAGATGCTTTCTGAAAATCCAGATACACTATATTGATCGGCTCACCCATATCCACATGCTTATTTACACCCTCAAAAACACCAGTGCTCCAGTGCTCCGGGCTCTGCACTGGTTGCCGATAGCGTACCGAGCCAGATTCAAGGTGTTGGTATTGATTTACAAAGCCTTGCACGGTCTTGGCCCCTCATACCTCAGGGACCGCTTCGTCCTCCGCACCCTGGAGCGGCTCCTTCGGTCTGTCGAGGGTGCCTTCTTGGAGGTCCCTCATGTTAAGCAGGGGGCCACAATGGAAAGGGCATTCTCGGTGGCCGGGCCACGTCTCTGGAACTCCCTGCCGGAGGAGGCCCGCCTGGCCCCAAGCCTATTACTATTTTGGCGGAAATGCAAGACCTGGTTGTTCACCTGGGCCTTTGCGGAGGGGGTGGGTAGTTGAGTTTTATTCCCCTCTCCCAAGCAATTTATATCCCAGGCCCTGTTTATATGTCATTTTAATGTTTATATGGTATTTTAAGTGTTTGGATTGTTTTAAATTGTATTTTATTGTTGGAAGTCGCCCCGAGCTGTGTTCAGGAGGGGCGGGGTAAAAATTAAATAAATAAATAAATAAATAAAATAAATAAAAAATTCCAATAGATTACTTTTATTTATTTATTTAAAATACTTTTATACCTCCTGCTCCCAGCTAACAGCAACCTGGAACAGTTTACAATATATATAAAACATCATCTAAAAATACACTTTAAAGTGTCCTCATAAAAGCATAATAAAACCAACAGTAAGACCCAACAAAAAACAATCCTAATACCTTTACTAATAAACAATAACCCCCCACCCACTAATCCTCCCCCTCCCCAAATGTCTGGAGAAACAGCCATGTCATGTCTGCGAAAGAAAGGGAGATCTGGAGAGAGGCAAACCTCTGCTGGGAGGGAGTTCCATAGCCGCGGTACAGCCACCGATAACACCTGCTCAGATGTGGCCACCTGGGAAAACCCAAGGGACCTCCAAGCGGGCATCCCCAGCCAACTGCAGGGATCGATTCAGGACATGGGGAATTAGGTGGTCCCACAGATAAGTGGGGTCTATGCCATATAGGCTGTCTTGAATTGTACTCAGAATACTATAGGCAGCAAATGCAGAGATCGGAGCACTGATGTTATGTGCTCCCGGCGACCTGTCCCCATAACAGAGTACTGTATTGTATAGTATTGTACTCAGAATACTATAGGTATAGTATTGTACTCAGAATACTATAAGCAGCAAATGCAGAGATTGGAGCACTGATGTTATGTGCTCCTGTTGGCCTCAGTCAACAAGGTGTTCCAAATGGCAACGAGGTCATCAAGGTCATCGAGCAACTGGCTGTCAAGATTGGAGGTTATATATCTCCCAGAGCATTGGCTAGGCACAACTTCCCTTTGCTAAATTGTTTGATAAGACACTCCCTTCCTCGGCCAAACAGGCATATGGATTGTCAGAGCAGGGGATCCCTTCAATCCTACCCTCATTACATTTAACCTTAGTTCCTACATCTCCCAACTTATGTTGCGTAAGACAAGGTAGATCATCTTCTGGAGATTTTGATATCTATCTCACTCTTTTTTTGGCCTCTTTATGCATCATGCCAATATACAATGATAAATATTTCCACAAATTGAAAACTCAGCACTAATAACAAACTTCCCACCTCAGGTATGTAACAATGACTTGGATACAACTAGGCACTAATAGCAATAAATATTCCACTTTTAGATAATAGCCCTGGGAAGACAATCCCAATTTGGGCAACAGTTTAAATCTAGAATCCCAGAAGTTAAATTATTAAACCAATAATCTTACAGGAAAGGTTCTAAATCAAACACTTAATCACATAAAGGAGGAAAAGGTCCAGGCTTCCAATGAGGAATATATAAAGCCCTATCATGGATTGACTTCTACTAGATACAAGTTCGTGCCTAGCTCTTTACAGAGCTTACCCTGGCGAGGCTTGACTCCTGCTAGGTAAAAGTCCATGCCTAGTTCATTACAGAGCTTACCCTGGAGAGGCTTAATTCCTGCTGGATGAAAATTCATACCTAACTTTTAGCAGAGCTCACCTTTGTGAGACTTGACTCCTGGTTATGGTATATCTGAAACCTGACTCTTTGTAGAACTTACTCCAACAAAGTTTATCACCTGGGGTAAGAGGACCGAGCCTGGCTCTTTGCAGAGCTTACCCTGCTGAGGTTTGACTCCTGCTGGTTATAGCTGCACCAGAATCTTTACTAAACTTGTTCACCGTTGCCTGGCCAGTGCCTAAGGATGCACGCACAAGGGCGTGCCCCAGGCACGATGCACAATGGCATGCGCCTACTCTGCTGCCATAGGCAGTTCCTCTAGTCTTGAAGCTTCCAGGCCAGAAGTGGATGGGCGTGTCACCCCTGGGGTGTGTCTCACTGTAAAGTTCTGCAAGGGGCTTCTAATGGGCAGTTTCTTCTACAAAAACCAAGCCGAGTTGCAGGCATGGGACACAATAAACAAAAAGAAGAAAATGGGGTAGCAGCCCCAGCAAAAGTCCAGCCACCAGGAACCACTCTCCCTGCACTCCCCACTCACAGGACACACCCTTTGCTAAATCAGTGTTGATTCTTCCCCATTATGTTATGTTTATCAGTATGCCCAGTAAATTCTGTTCTTCACAACCATTTCCACCAGTTTTCCAGGCACTGACATTAGGCTCACTGGCCTGTAGTTCCCAGTATCATCACTGGAGTCCTTTTTAAATACTAACATATGACATTACATTCACTGCCCTCCAATCATCAGGAATAGTGGCAGAGTTTAGCTGAAGGACATGCCCCAGGGTTCAGCTCCACCTTGAATTTAAGCCCCACCACAAATTAAGCCCTGATAATTTTCCTCATATGAAGTCTGCTGCTGCCACAATAAGTGCATAAATAAAAGGACATGCGTTTATGACAAGTGTTTGAGTAAGCCAATTTGTTAGTACGTATTAATTGTCTCATATAACTTCTTCTTTCCGTAAAATAAACTGCTTCACTTTGGCAGCACTTGAACTTTACAAGTCTGTTCTCTGACATTTTAAGTAAAGCTGCACTGGATCGGGGGGGAGGGGGGGGGGAATCACAAGTATTTCTGAGTTTCTGAGGATTGACTGCGAGTATTCGGCTGGTCTTTGGTAACTTAGCCAAATACTCGATACTCGGTAAAATAAAACCAAGTACAGAGTTCTCTTATATAGGTCCAGGAAAATCCCTGTATGGCCCTTTCCACACAGACACGCTAACACTGACAAAATGGGTATTACATTTCATTATACATGTTGCAGGGCTGCAGGTGTGCTCTATGGGTGCCCTGCAACATGTATAATAAAATGTGACACCCATTTTATCGGTGTCTGTGTGGAAAGGGCCTATGTTGTAGGAAAAGCCCCATATGTTGCCCATCCGAGTGTCAGACGGCGCCCCTCCCCTCCCCGGGGGATCCACGGATAGGACTGCTTCAGCAGCGCCGAGGTGAGGAGCCGGGCACAGGGGCTTGAGGGATGGCCGGGCCGCATATGGGGGTGGAGCTACTGCCCTGTGGTGACGGCGGGTACGTTGGTGCGTGCGCGGGGATTGGAGGGGAGTGAGGCCCAGCCCAACATGCAGCTGTGAGCCTCAGGGCATAGATCTATAAAGGATGCCGGCGGGGCCTGGAGCCCCCGCCGGTAATCATTGTCAAGAGACTGGCCCCTGATCTGCTTAATAATAACAGTTTTGTTTCCTGAATCCTTGTTCCCCAGCATATCTTGAGAGAGTTTGGAGTGAGCGCCTGAGTCCCCCGTGTTCCTCCCCCCCTTCCTGAGTACTACTGGTGAGTGAGTGCGTGAGTGAATCTTTGGTGTTGTTAGTCTTGTCGTGGTAGGTTGCATTGGTTTGATCCCCTTGGAAGCCCTGATCCTTTTTCCTTTACCCTGTAGTGATTTCCCAGTGCATATTTCCTATCACTTTTACTCTGTGACGTCTGCCAGTACCTGTCCCCCACTTCCCTTGAACCCCTGCCCTGTTCCCAGCTCCCTCCTTTTCCCCCCTCTTCCTTCCCATCCTAGGGGTGGTTTCCCTTCCCCCTCTCCCCCCACATTGCTTCACGGTTTCCTGGGCCCTGTGCAGTCCCTTGAGAGTGTGGAGGTCTTGTCTACTGTTATCCCCTTCCCCCTTTGGGGCAATTGGTTACTCTCGCAGTCCCTGTGATGATACGGGTTGCCCCCTGACTAAGGGGGAAAGCCCACCTAACACCCTGAGGGACCCTTTTCCATCTGGAAGAGATTTAGCATTACAAGAGTACAGCCCCATCTCTGTGTTCTTTGTGATTAGTTATATTTCCCCTATCCTTTCCCCCTCCTTACCCCCCTTCTTCCCCTTATACCCGTGACACCGAGGAGTTACCCAAGTACCGAGTACTGGATCGAGTACCAGGCCGATTCCTCGGTACTCAGTAAAACAGAGTCCAATACCAATATGCTGATTAAACTGAGTTTCAGTACTAATTTTAAGCCTGGAATGAAGTTTTTAATAAGAATAACTAAAGAAGAAAAAAGTGAGAAGGAGGTTGGGGGGGGGAGGTCACTTCAGTCACTCGATATTTCACAGGACAAGGAAAATTATTTTATTATTTCATTACCTGATTAATCTAGATATACATTCAGAATAACTTTTCCATTTGTTACCATTTCCATTCTATTTTATGACTCTTTATACCAGTCATACTCAATCAAAGCAAATTGTTAGACATTAATGCAACCTTCTGCATTCAGTTAGTTCTCCCAATGATCTTATTTAGGTTGTTAAAAAATACCAGCAGTGTCAAATGATACTTCTCATCACATATCAAGGGAATGATCTCTGTATATGAAGAATGTGGCGTTTCATTGATTAGAATTTCTTTTTCAATCCTAATATAAGTTCTAGTAATCTGATCACCGTATAGATCTTTATGCCGCTTCACAGCTAATTTAATGGGTATTTACATTGCAAATTTGTTCTCATTTCAAGAGAGACGTAAGTGTAACTTAGAAGTAATTACATAGACCAGGGTTTATTTCAACTTCAGTTACATCCTTTTTTCACTGCTGTCAGACAGTATGCACCCATGGAGATTCACTTCCTCCAGTGATTAAAAAAAATGATGGGATTTTTAATGTCAGGGAGCTATCTATGGCTCTCAGGGATAAAACTTTGACACATTGTTCAAAAGAATTTTACTGTTTGTCTTATGCAGGTAAACAACTGCTTACAGTTGTAACAGACACACTCCTTCTTGAAAGGGCTACAAAGGTAACACAAACTAGTTGTAGCCACCTAAAGAAAGCCAAAAACTATGTGGATAGCTGCACCGCTGGTATTCATGATAAATACCTGTACTGTCAGCTATATTAAGGATTTTGGCCCACTACGTTGTGTTGTATGTCTGGTAATTGCTAGGTGGCAAAGGAGAAGTTCTGCCATTGGAGTGAACATTGGATACTTTCAGGAATCAAGTATTTAAAATGGCAAAGCCCAGAAAAAGCACCACACAGTGCTTACTTCAACACGGAATAACTGTTCCATGGATCATCACCAATTTACCATGTAGAAAAAGTATTCACACATCATAGGGTGAAAACAGACATGACGCTAACCACCCTTTAACCACCCTTGGTGGTTATTTATGCATGTTGCAGGGCTGTATTGGTGCCCTATGCAGTCCTGCAACATGAATAAATAACCACCAAGGGTGGTTAAAGGGTGGTTAGTGTCATGTCTGTTTTCACCCATAAATAAATCCATGGTGAATTACCATGTGATGTTTTCCAGGGGCTTTCCCACTGGACATGTCTGAAATCAGCCAAAGAGTTCCCATCCCCAAACCTTGTTCTGAATGAAACTAACTAAGGACGACAGCCAATTGCAATCAGTAAGCAGGGAAGTAAACCTTCTGGGTTACACGTCAGCGTTCCATGCTTCTAATCTACAAAGAAATCACTCTGTCATTCTGGCTGAGTGAAAAATTCTTGTGAGAGTAAAGCAGACACAGGAAAGGAAATACTGCAATCAAAATAAGATTAAAAACTTGATCCCAACCTGCGATGCCCAAGTATGCTCCCCAGCATAAAAATCATACCCTTAGAGGTGTGAAAGTGCAGTAGCTGGTTTTACAATATTCTTCCTTGTAGGCATTAATTACGTCTGAGGTATTTCTTATTGGAAATCTTTAGAGTAAGTTCACATATTTATAATTCTTTTTTTACTTGAAGTAGTGTTATGAACCTGTTCTGTAAGTATAATTTTGGTGAAAGTAATCAACGTAATACATTTTGAAAATATTTAGGTCATTTGTTCAAAACTGTTTAGTTTTCACTTTTAACTTTTTTGGCAAGTACAGAATCGCAGCTTAAAATGGTAGGCATCACTCTCCAGAGCAATAAGGTAACAGCTGCTGATACCACTGGCTTCATGTATTTTCAGTCTCCTTTTATTCAGTCCTACAAATTACACTGGTGTAAACAGATTTGCTTGATTATTTCAGAAATATCAGATGTTACATTTCTGTATGTGGAATAAGTTTGAGAGACACTAATAGTAACACACAGATAAGAATACACAACCCTTTTAGTTAAACTCAATGACTGCCATCTCCAAGGCATCTTATTTAGGTGCTGTGAGCAAAATAATCTAATGTCAAATTAATCTGGTGTATTTTGTGTAATGTGATTTCAGAAAAAATGTTTTTGATTTTTAATACAGGTAATTTGGAAAGTATTACTCTTTATAAGTAGCTCATTTGATTAAATGATTCAAAATGGAAATCTTTTATACTTTGGACATTCATACTATACTAGTGTCAAACCTGACTAAAAGTACACCAGATATTCTGTAATACCTTACTCATTCTAAAAGGTTTACGGAATAAGATCCTGCATAGTAACAGAGACCTTGTAGGAACCAACACAGAAATGTCTCCAGAGCTATGAAAGAAACACAGACGAGTTTTTCCATGCTGTCAGCATATATGTATGCATGACGGAAGTATACAGTTCACCTTTATAGACAAGCAGGCTACAAGAGAATACATCCTTGAATCCCTACATGTAGGTTCAGCTCAATTTGCAGTATATACTTTCAGAGAGAGGTTATTCACCATGAGCTAAAAGTAGGCAGAAGACAACGACAAAGACTATATTCAGGCAAAGAAAAATACGTTGTTTAAAGAAAAACAAATGAAAAATACACAAATTGTATTATAGACCTACGGCATCCTTATAAAAAGATATAAATTATGTCTAGTTTTACTGCTATTAAGGATGCCACAGGTTACAGCTTTAAGCAAACACTGTATCATATCACTTGAGTGGAGGGAACTAAATCTCTAACTTGTTTGAAGAGATGCATTCATTACTAATTCTGCTGAGATCTGACCCTTTTTGTTTCCATAGCTGAAGTTATGGTTGTTATTCTCAAGAATCTTTAATTACAGGGGTTTGCCTGAGGTAAGTCCTTGCAGGACTAGATCCCAATAAGTCACTTTCTACAGGGAATTAGCTCTCAGTCTTTTTTATTCTCCACACCTTTATACAGTATCACAGTTCCCACCAGTACTCATTCTCTCAAGCCAGGCATCAGCCCTCTGGCATTTCCAAGTTTCCTTAGCCAGACATGGTCCTTCTGGCTTCTATGCAGTTTCTTTAGGGCAGGCCATTTCAGCTGCCCGCTAGCAAGCCAAGCACTTGTCTGGGCTGCCCAGCTCATTTACCTACATCCTGCAGCTCCAGCAGTCTTTACTAGTGCTGAAACAAGAATGCTGTGTATTCTCGTGAGAATCTGCAAGATCCTCACAAACCCTGGCAAGATCTTGCATATTTTCGAAGAGGTTTTGGAAAAACTCGTGAGATTCTCAAAAATTCCCCCAAACATACACAAAATGGCCACTGCGACCATTCTGCCCATGTGCAGTTATATCTAAAACAATATTATAACTTTTGCTAAGTAGACCTTTAGTACATACAGATGTCATAACTTCTCATACTGAGTCACACCCCTAAAAAGAACTCTTTTAGTCAGATTAGATACAATTGCCTTATGTGTAAATATTGAAAAAAAGGTGGCGCCAACCCTTCCATCTTTTGTTTTACTTCCTCATATGACAGGAACACCCCTCCTTTAATAAAGTCACATAATCTAGATAAACCTGCCTTATACCACATTGAGAAATCCCCGTGTTCTCCCCTCCAGCTAAATTATTTATAATATAAAATCAAAGTCACTGGAGAGACACCTGGACACAGTACTTTCCTATTTCTGTCCCATAATGCAAATAATGCAGACAAAAACACATTCAGTTTCATACAATTTGGCTTATCTTTTTTCCCATCCATAATAATCCATAAAAACAAAACTGAACCCCACACATTTCAATATTCATCCAGTCTTTATATCCATCTTTCATGAACTAAAATAAAATTTTATTAAATGGCACTAGCTTTCACTCAAAATACATAATACATAAAAATTTAAAAACAACACAATTTCACCATAGGAAAAGATAAACATATACTATAATAACAAAAATTTTAAACAAGTCAAGGGTTAAAAATCCTTATTCTCTCTACCAATACAAATTATCAAATTTACACCACCAAAGCAGAGTACAGAATATATAAAGTTATGAAATACGAATTACAGGATGTTTAATCCTTATTCCTTCTGCTTAATAAGGATCTAAAGCTAAGTTGGTAATTACACGCTGATTGGTATTTTGAAACAACCACATCACCTTCTCTCTACTAGTTTGATTATGGACCAGCTTTAATAGTGGAATCAACAAATTAGCTCTTATTTTGGCAAAAAAGGGGCACTTCAATAGGTAATGTATAATGTTCTGAGGAACACCTAGAGAACAGGTACATATTCTCTGTTCTCTGGGTACAGCCAGCTGCCTACCCACTGTCATAGTTGTAGTCATTTGTTCACACCTAAGTCTACTAAGGGCAATTTTCAGCTTATAATGAATATCCAAAGTTAAGTACTTGGCCATATCAGTACTTATCAGTGAAGGAGATGGACCCGCATGCAAGGCTTCTGCCAGCGCTGGGGCGCCGCTCAGCCAGCACGCCCTGAGGACGCAGCACAGCAAGCCCTGAGAGCAGCGCAGGTTCCAGGAGGCATTGCCAAAGCAACCCCCCAGCGCGACGGCGCTGCAGGGTCTCTCCCCGTCAGGATGCAAAACGTGGGGGCAGAGCCTCCGGTGCTGCGCTGTTCAGCACGCCTTTGGGCACGGCAGGGGTGTGTGACAGGCCCTTGAAAAGCCGGCACTGCGGAGAACACAGCACCGGTGATTGACGAGACTGGCCCCTGTTATGTGTTGCTTTGGAGTGGTTTGGTTCCCTCATTGCTGTTGGTTCCTTCCCCTCCTCCTTCCTTCCACTGCTCCGTTGTGCTTCTCGGTTCTGCCTGTGTCGTGTGGATCCTGCATGGCTGGTGAGTGCTTGTAACCCTGTCCTGCCTTCCCTGAGTGAGTGAGCGAGTGAATAGTTTGTGAACAAGTGGCCGTGAGCCCTTTCCCTCTCCCTACGGGAGGCACCCCCAGGGTGGTAAGTTGCGTGTGCACCCCTTCCCCCTCCACACTGTTGGGGCCCCTTGCCGCCCGCCTCTCACTCCCTGCAACAGCTAGCCCCTCCCCTTCTGTGTGATAAGAGTCAAGGGTGTCTGGTTGTCAGGCTCCAGGGGCGGAGCCAGGGAAAGGGGAGGGGAAGTGGGTAGACAGGAGAGGGGAACGGGGTGTAGGGAATCTGGGATGTCCCTTAGTACACACGGGGAAACCTCTCAGACGCGCTCCAATACCAAGGAGTTAGGGTGTTCAGCATGGATCCCAGCACTGCTGGTCTAAGAACGCCTACAGCTCATCATTGAGGTCAAGGGACAGGGAATCCAGAAGTGAGGGATCAAGGAACCAGAGGCAGGGGAGCGAGGGATCAGGGGTAAGGAACAAGGAGCCAGGGGAAAGGGAGCAAGGGGTCAAGATTAGGGATTGAGAAGCCAAGGCAAGGGGGCAAGGGGCCAAGACTAGGGAGCGAGGAACCGAGATTAGGGAGCAAGGGGGCAAAACTAGGAAGCGAGAAACCGAGACTAGGGGACAAGGGGCCAAGACTGGGGAACGGGAAACCCTAGGGGCAAGAGGGGGGCAAGGGAACACTGAAGCGAGGGGAGGAGCAAGAGAGCCCTGGGAGCAGGGGGCCAAGGCGAGGGAGCCCTGGGAGCAGGGGGCCAAGGCGAGGGAGCCCTGGGAGCAGGGGGCCAAGGCGAGGGAGCCCTGGGAGCTAGGAGGGGAGCGAAGGAAACCCTGAGAGCGAGGGACAAGAATAAAGAGACTTAGAATGCAGAGACAACTAGAACACAGAGACACCAGACTACACAGAAACTAGGAAGGAACAGGGAGACAAATACAGCAAACAATAGGGATTACTTACAGTAGGACATTGAAGGAACAACAGGGAGACAGACTAACATGAAGACAAGGCAGGGTGTGGGAGGGAAACTGTACACAGAACTCACCACCACCAAACACTACACCCAACAAAGACAAAGGGCAAACAGGGTGCATCTAGAGAAAGAACAAGGTGAGTGGGCCAAGCACAAGTCTAAGGGGAAGTGACTCGAAGCTCCACACCTGCCACTGCCCTCAGCAGTCCTTAAATACTCCCCAGAACCAATCAGACCATGGCAGGTGTGGCCACGCCCACCACCAGGTGTACACGGTGAGCAAGGCAAGAGAGAGAGAGGAAGGATGCCACAAATGGAGAACCGCCCCCTGCAGCATATTGCCAATAGTGCAGGCTGCAGAGAGTACCTCCCAGAAGCCCCAATGCCAGGGGTTCAAGGCCTGGCCGTGACACTGGTGTGAGATACAGGGAAAAGGAGAAGTGCAATCCTATCAGCACCCTATGATAATACAGGTTTTGGCACCCATTGCCAGTTGGCCCACAACTCTACCCTGACGGGCATTTTTCATACCCCTGAGGAATTGTACTGCCTTCCCAAGTTATCCCCGCAATTGTGCATAAAACCCCAAGCCAGGGTTGGGAACCTCTTGTCCCCCTCTTTCGTTTCCTTCTCCCCCACTGAAAGAATCACCGGCATCTCTTCCATCCCCTCAGACCCATCTGGTTTAATTTCTATGGCGGTAGCACAAGAACTGGCGGAATTGGTCCGCGTAGTGCAATCATTGGCCCTTGAGATGCACGATGTTAAAAAAAGCAGGCAGAATTAGAAGCTGCCGTGCGGG
The DNA here is from genome assembly GCA_003113815.1 of Sphenodon punctatus. NCBI lineage: Eukaryota > Metazoa > Chordata > Lepidosauria > Sphenodontia > Sphenodontidae > Sphenodon > Sphenodon punctatus. The sequence goes on along the minus strand of QEPC01001041.1, from coordinate 3,733,062 downwards.
ATGGCACCGGGGCACCGCTACCAGCAGTGGTCCCGCCACCTGCTCCCATGCCACAAGCAAATGCAGCCCCTTTGGGGGCTGCCGCAACCCTTCCACGAGAACCTAAGGGCCCAAAGATAGAAAAACTCCAGGGGGATTGCCGCCAGTTCCAGGGCTTTCTCGCCCTGTGCGAGTTAACTTTTACGACACAGCCCTCTACCTATGCCGCAGATGAACTAAAGGTGACACTTGGGAGACATTGCACTGGATTGGGCAACTACCCTCCTAAAGAGTAAAAGCCCCTTGCTCACCCACTATGAGAATTCCCTCAAAGATTTTTCTTTTCATTTTGATTATCCGCATCGGGCTAGAGATGCTGAGGCCCTTATTATGTCTCTAAAACAAGAGAAAGGGCCTTTATTGGAGTACATTACATGCTTCCAACAACTAGCCTTGGAGCTAGGTTGGTCCACAGATGTTCTCAAGGTCTTGTTTAAGAGAGGCCTAAGTGAGGATTTGAAGGACCAGTTGGCCTTCATGGCCTTACCTGACACTTGGGAACAGCTTGCTGACCTCGCCCTTCAGATAGACGATTGTCTAGCAGAACGGCATCGTGAACGCCAGCAAGAGAATCGGGTACCTTCGTTTTGACCCCTTGGGAGCCATAGCCTCAGCCCGAATACCGCCTCATTGCCGGACCCCGAACCAATGCAAATTGGAGCAGCTCAAGGACCGCTTACGAAGGAGGAAAGGGAGCATTGACGCAAGGTCCGGGCGTGTTTCTATTGTGGGGAGCTCATGCATTTCATCCATGCTTGTCCCGCCTTAGCTAAATCACGAACAGAAGCGGGAAAAGTCCTGGACCGAGACAGGCAGGGGCCGTCTCGGTCCTGGAGCACATCCCCTTTGAAGCCTCACTTCAACGAGCACATCATCTCCAGGTCCTGGTGACCATACAGATATCCTCAAGGTGTTCGTTGGTTGTCTGGGCCTTAGTAGATTCGGGGGCCTCGGGTAATTTTATTGACGCCAAACTTGTGAAGGCTCAGGCCCTTCCAACTGAACCAAAGCAACAACCAGAACCGGGGCATACAATCGATGGCTCCCCCTTGATTTCGAGTCCGATCGTGCAGCAGACCACCCCATTGCAATGTCACATCGGAAACCACCAAGAAGCCCTTGTCTTTGACGTAGTGTGTACACCATCGTTCGTCCTGGTATTAGGCCTTCCATGGCTTCAAAGGCATGACCCGCACATTAGCTGGCCCACTAACCAGCTACACTTCTCTTCTCCCTTCTGCCAGCACCAGTGCCAACGCCCTCCACCTGGGCATTGGGCAGCGGGGACTGCTCCTACAATTACACAGTCACAAATTGTGGGGGTTCCGTGTGAATATCAAGAGTACCAGGATGTTTTTGACAAACAAGCAGCAACAAGACTGCCACCCCATCGGCCGTATGATTGCCCGATTGACCTCCAACCCAGAACTGAGTCCCCGTTTGGATGGATTTATGCCCTTTCCAACCCCAAGCTCGAGACCCTCCATCTATACATTGAGGAGGCCTTAAAAAATGGATTTATTTGCCATTCAAGCTCCCCTGTGGGGGCCCCAATTTTCTTCGTGACAAAGAAGGATGGGGGCCTCCATCCATGTATAGACTATCGTGGACTCAATGTTATTACTATTAAAAATCGATAGCCCCTTCCTCTGATCCCTAAGTTACTGAACCGGCTGCAAGGAGCAACCATTTTTACAAAATTGGACCTTCGAGGGGCATACAACTTGGTCCGAGTCAGGAAGGGCGACGAATGGAAAACCGCCTTCCAAACTCGCTATGGACATTTTGAATATCTCATTATGCCCTTCGGCCTTACTAACGCTCCGGCCACATTTCAGCATTTTATAAATGACATATTACGTGACCTCCTAGATGTATTTGTTATTGCATATGTGGACGATATTTTGATTTATTCTACCACTATGCAGTGACACATAGAACATGTGAAAAGAGTGCTCCAGTGACTTCGAACACACCAGCTGTATTGTAAACCGGAGAAGTGCGCATTCCATCTTACTACGGTTGCCTTTTTGGGGTTTATAATAACCCCTACGGGAATACAAATGGATCCCCAGAAGTTAGAAGCTATCCAACGGTGGCCCACCCCAAAGGCGGTAAAACCCTTGCAGCGATTCTTAGGCAGTGTCAACTACTACCGGCAGTATGTGCCCCATTATGCAGAACTAACCACACCCCTAACCCATCTCCTGAAAAAAATCCAAGAGTATTTTTGGGGCCTGGCACAACAACAAAGCTTCCAAGCCTTTAAAAAGGCCTTTTTAACTGCCCCACTCTTGATCCACCCTGATTTTCAGAAACCGTTCCAAGTGGAGGCCGACGCCTCCAGTTCTGTCCTAGGAGCAGTGCTCTCCCAAGCAACAACGAAGGATGGGCCAATGCGGCCTTGTGCCTATTACTCCCGGAAGCTCACGCCAGCGGAAGGAAATTATTCTATTTTCGATAGAAAGCTGCTTGCTATAAAGATGGCTTTTGAAACTTGGCAGGATTACTTGGAAGGGGCAACCTATCTGGTAACAGTAGTAACAGATCATAAGAATCTCACATATTTACAGACGGTGCAGATTGCTAATGCCAGACACGCTCGATGGGCCCTCTTTTTCACCCGGTTCACCTTCGTCATTCGTTACCGCCCTGGTAAACTGAATGTATTAGCAGATACCTTATCTCGTTACTATACTGACACCCCTCAAGAAAAGGCCCAAGCCGGCCCCATTCTCCCCAAAACTGTTTTGGCCACCACATAGTTATCTCAGGAACAATTAGCACAAGCTACTTCTCAAGAACTTCTACCCGTGGCTGACTCAACCTACCTCCTGGAAAAAGGCCTTGTATGAAAAGATGGGCTTATAGTGGTGCCGCCCTCCTGCTATTCCCAAGTTTTATGGGCTCATCATGATTCACCCCTAGCTGGGCACCCAGGAAAAGACCGCACTTGTCAACTAATACAACAATCCTTTTGGTGGCCCTCACTGCCCCGAGATGTGCAGCAATATGCTCCTACCTGCGCTACTTGTGCCAAAACTAAATTTCCGCGTCAAGCCCCGCAGGGACTCCTACAACTTATGGAAATCCCTCAGGGTCCCTGGCACTGTATAGGGATTGACTTTATTGTGGAACTGCCCCCCTCCCAGGGATATAGAACAGTCTGTGTGGTTGTGGATCACGTTTCCAAAATGGCCCACTTTATTGCATGTAAGGGACTTCCGACCGCGCATCACACGGCCCTCTTGTTTATCTATCATGTTTTTAAGCTTCATGGGTGGTCCCTTGAGATTATTAGTGATAGGGGATCCCAGTTTGTGTCTCAGTTTTGGAAAACCTTATTTACAGCCCTACAGGTCCAACTGAAACCTATCACGGCATACCACCCCCAGGCTAATGGCCAAGTGGAAAGAGTGAACCAGGACTTTGAGCAATATTTGCATTGTTATATCAATTATTTGCAAGACAACGGGTATACTTGGTTACCCCTTGCAGAGTTCGCCCATAACAACGCGCCCAATGCCTCCTTGGGAAATTCCCCTTTTTATGTAACTTATGGATTTCATCCTCAAGTGAGCATTCCAGATTTTCCAGCACTCCAAGTACCTGCTGCAGGTAGCTTACTGCAACATCTTCAGCAAGCACATGCCCTTGTGAAGTTCACATTAATGCAATCGCAGCAACGATATAAAAAATACACCGACGTCTGTCGTCGCAAAACACCCCCATTACAGGTGGGATACTACGTCTGGATCGACGAACGCCATTATACCTCCCTTCGACCTTCCAAAAAACTGGACGACAAGTATTTTGGTCTGTACCCCATTATACAAAAAATTAATGAGGTTACCTACAAGGTACAGTTGCCTTCACAGACCCGTCTGCATCCCACCTTTCATGTTTCTATGTTAAAAAAGGCTACCGCCCCTCCATCTCCGAAGGAACCATCCCCAGCATCAGTACCCCCCCGCCTCTGACGATGCAATATATGAAGTCCGAGTGATCCTCAATTCCCGCCGCTATCGCGGATGTCTACAGTACTTGATCGACTCAGTTGGTTTCAGACCCGATGATTGATCCTGGGAGCCTGCGGCTTTAGTGACGGCCCCTCACCACCTGCGCCTCTTCAATCATCATCACCCTGAGAAGCCCGGCCCTCACAGACCTTTTCTCCGGGGGGCTTGAGGGGGGGTTACTGTCAGTGGAAGGAGATGGACCCACATGCAAAGCTTCCGCCGGCGCTGGGGCTCCACTTGGCCAGCACGCCCTGAGGATGCAGCACAGCAAGCCCTGAGAGCAGCACAGGTTCCAGGAGGCGTTGCCACAGCAACCCCCCAGCACGACGGCGCTACAGGGTCTCTCCCTGTTGGGATGCAAAATGTGGGGACGGAGCCTCCGGCGCCGCACCGTTCAGCACGCCTTCAGGCGTGGCAGAGGTGTGTGACGGACCCTTGAAAAGCCGGCGCTGCAGAGAACACAGCATCGGTGATTGATGAGACTGGCCCCTGTTGCATGTTGCTTTGGAGTGCTTTGATTCCCTCATTGCTGTTGGTTCCTTCCCCTCCTCCTTCCTTCCACTGCTCCGTTGTGCTTCTCGGTTCTGCCTGTGTTGTGCGGATCCTGCATGCTTGGTGAATGCTTGTAACCCTGTCCTGCCTTCCCTGAGTGAATGAGCGAGTGATTAGTTTGTGAGCAAGTGGCTGTGAGCCCTTTCCCTCTCCCTACGGGAGGCACCCCCAGGGTGGTAAGTTACGTGTGCACCCCTTCCACCTCCACACTGTTGGGGCCCCTTGCCGCCCGCCTCTCACTCCCTGCACAGCTAGCCCCTCCCCTTCTGTGTGATAAGAGTCAAGGGTGTCTGGCGTGGGATACAGGGAAAGGGACCAGTGCAATCCCCTTGGTGCCCTATGATGATAGAGGTCTTGGCACCCACTGCCAGTTGGGCCACAACTCTACCCTGATGGGCATTTTTCACACCCCTGAAGAATTGTACTGCCTTCCCAAGTTATCCCTGCAATTGTGCATAAAACCCCGAGCCAGGGTTGGGAACCTCTTGTCCCCCTCTCTCGTTTTCCCCGCCCCTACTGAAAGTACTACAGTGCCAGGCAGGATATAATGAGACAATTTTAACAACACTCATTTTTGCTACCTCTTCTTGTCTGAAGATATCTAATAACCTCTGCTTTATCATTGTCTTTTCAGTCATAGGTATACATATGTAGCTGCCAGTAAACAGATATACAAATCCAGTTGTAAAACGAATGGAGAATATATTCGTCAGCCATGGTGACCTACTGGTTTCAGATGCTTCCAAATCCTCTAGGTAACAGATCTTGGTGTCTGTCTGTCTGTCATAATCGATATTGAAGTCAATATAGCTGCTTGGTAATATTTACTCACATTAGGAAGTGCTAATACCCATTTCTTTCTGATCGTATAATCTCTTTAATGAAATTTGAGATTGCTTCCCTCCAAAAATGAATGAATTTAACATTTTTTGCCATCTAGACAATGCAGAATAGGATATAAACATAGGTATAATTAAAAATAAAAATATCAGTTTTGGCATAATAGTCATCTTAACTGCAGTTATTCTGCCATACCAAGAAAGTCTCAACTTATTCCATCTATTAAAGATAAACCCATCCATCTTTAATATTATTTTTCCCTTCATTTGTAGTAAACATAGGGTTCCTTCAGATGAAATGGTGCTAGCACCAAGGCTGTCACCCAAGCAACTATCTATGGTTCTCATGTGCCATGGGAGACAAGGCAGATGAAAGACGTTGTAAAGGTGAAGAAGCAAACATGTGCTCATTTTCTGTAGGATTTGAAACTGCTTTCCAATAAAGAAGAGGAGCAGCTTGCAGTAGGGATATGATGATGATCCTGGAGGGGACAAAGTGCTACAACTACGGGTGATTTCAGACGTGATGGGGCGCCTATTGGCCCCGGCACGGAATCACCTTTTGATTCCCTGCTGGAATCAAAACGTCATGTCCAACTCCGGCGGGGAATCTGGGGAGGGGCAGGGCTGCATGGCACAACATGTGACCGCACAGCCCCGCCCCCACGCTCCTCCAGCCACCTGCCCTCCTGGAGACGGGCGGGCGCAGCGGCCAATCTGGCCACTGCGTCTGATTCCGTCCTGGGGTCTGGGCTACGGTCCAGAATCAGCGCCGGTAACAGACGTTACCATCCACCGATTCCGGACCGTGGTTCAATTAACCACACTTTCGGAGATGGTGTCCGGACCATCCCCGAAAGCGTGGTTATTTTGTTCACTGCCGGTGGTTCACCATGGTGAACATCTGGCGGCACGCAAACAGACGTTATGGGACCATTTGCCACCACAAGGGATTGTCCGTGGTTGAGCGTGATCTCGTAAAGTCTGAAAATACCCTACCTTGCTGAAACTCTGGGATCACCCAAATATTTTGAGGAGCAAAGTGGGAATCACCTAAAATCGCTTGATATGTAAGGAGGGCCGTGGCATATGTCTAAGGCCCTTTTCACACGAGACACCCCCCCATGTGACTGCCGCAGCCAATAGGTGGGGGTGCATGTGTGCTCCCATGCTCCTCCCAACTCCACCCATGCACGGAGCAACCACCAATGACAACGGGTGGTTACTCCATGCATGAAGGTGGGTGGAAATGGGTGTGTGTCTGTGTAATGGCCCCCCCACCACACACGCACCTGGCATCCACCCATCCACCCCCCCGCACCACAACCTGTTTGAAAAGGGCCTATGTGGTGTAAGTGGTAAGTGTTGTGATAAAACACCAGGGATAAAGCAGAGATCCCCAAATTGTGGGTCACAGCTTCAAGTAGGGTTCTTCATTTCTTCACTGACAAACGTTTTGGAGTCAATATACAAAGGAATCAGGCCTGCTGCGTGCTGCATTTTATCCAAAGCACAAAACTCCTCTGCATTATACTGAAATGTGATCCAAATCATCAACTGCTTCCCTCTTTCTGTTCTCACATACCAAGTTTCCAACTTTAGCTGCCCTACACTTAAACTGGCACCCCTTCATCCCCACATCAACTCAGTCACAAGGCTTACTCCCAATCTCTAAACTTGTCACATTTTACCACATGGTTTTCAGCAGTGAAGTACTACTTGTACTCGCAGAGACAAAATAGTAGAGTCATATCTTTTACTGGACCAGCTTCAGGTAGTGGAGGTGCAAGATATGTCCAAGCTGAGTTCATTGTTTTTGTATCCAGTAGGGCTATGAATTCCTGTTCCCAGGCTCATCTTTTGAAGGCCTTGCATACGTTCTCTTTTAAGACAAGGGCAGAGAGGTCAGAAATAGAGTGATCACCTTGTGAGAAGTGAGTGCCAACAGTTGGATACAAAAAACAATGGACTCAACTTGGACATGGGTTTCACAAGCCACTAGAAGAATTTTCTTTTACTCCTCACTTGCCTGACAAAGGACTCTGTGAGATTTGAAAGCTTGCATCTCCACTAACTGAAACTGGTCCAATAAAAGATATCATGATACCACCATACTATTTTGTCTCTATTTGCCTGTATTTGGAACTAACATGGCAACCATAGACCTTTTTCACATGAAATGCACCCACTCATGAACACCCAGAAATCTGGGTGAGTGGGGGTGCATGCATGCTCCTACCTAAAATGCATCCCCACGCACCCCCCACTTATCAACACGCATGGGGTAACCAGGAAAAACAGTGGTTGCTCCATGTGTATTGATGAGTGGGGGTGGGGATGCAAGTGTGCCTGTATGCACACCCTGTCCACCCACCGCGCATGCACTGGCGTGCCCACAGACCCCCGACCCTGTGGAGGCTGTGTAAAAACGGCCATAGTCTCTCTACTGTACTCTCGTATCTGACTTCTCCATCAAATTCTCATGCTCACATTCTATACTGTTCACTGCTGACATATGCTTCTACCTGTAAAAACTCTTTCTTCATTTAGCCCCTAATGCTTGCATGTTTTCAGTCCCCAGATCTCTCATTTCCTAAATTAGGAACCCACTTTTATGCGGTTTTAACTTTATAATTTCAGGAACACTCCCTATTGTATTATTATTTCATTTGATATTTACCATCAACCAAATGGGTATCATTAAAACCTAACTGAACAATGACTCATATCATATATCATATCATATCACGGTTTATTTCTATCCCGCACTCTCCTAACCATGTTAGCTTGAGGCTGTTCACAAAATAAGTTAGGGTAAACATCCCACACAGGGGAACCCCCTACAATAACATAATCCAATAATACAATACAACAATCAATAATAAACCCATCATTTCCCACATAGTAACAAAATAAATATACTCAAATACATAATAATTAAACCCACTGACAAATCTCAACCACTCAGGACGCTCTCTACTCCCACCAGAGATACATTCCTCCCTTTCCTATCACCCCTGCTTCCACCAGGGGAGGTAATCCATCTCCATCTCTACCCCTCTCTCACCAGGGGGAGATATCCTTTCAACTTTTATCAGTAACATAGGCCTATTCCTTCCACACAATAACCCCTCCACCTCGGCATATTCCTCCCACACAATAACCCCTCCACCTCGGCATGTGCCCCTTCAGCACGTGCCTCCGGCCGCCCTGATAACATGGAGAGCGGCCCGGAAGTTGCCATCCCCTAGCCCCGCCCCCACAAGGGTTGGGGGGGAGGCGAGAGGATATATTTGGAATCATCAGGGCATTCTGGACAAAAATCACTCCAACTCTACATTTAAAAATAGTTTATGCACAGAAAAAGATTAAAAGAGGGAAAGGACCCTAAGAGGATACCCACTGCTGTTTCCAATGGATTGTGCATAGGCTCTACTATAGCAATTTAGTCTCCTGCTATCTACTGAATAATATGTTTTAGCCTGTTTACATTTACCCACAAAAAACTTAGTTGTAAACTGTAGATGGTATAAAATAAACTTACATCTCTCCCAGTGGTGCCTTCTGGTCCTGATTCTCCTCGGTCTCCCTTTTCACCCTAAGAAAATGAATATTTCTGTTAGTTTTCTGCACAAATATTATATTTAATGAAATACTGTGTCATGGGAAAATATCATCACATACACGGATGGGTTTTGTACATACAACAACAGGCATATATGATTGATAACACACAAACCTATACCTTATGTTCCAAAAGGAATTAATCCAAACAGACATTGAATCTTCAAGGTGCTAAGTAAGTAATTTCAACTTCCACTGGGTTCAGTGTGAGTTAAAGATGCTTCAAACTTCCCTAGTGATGTTCTTGCTCAACCCAAGAAAATGCGCAAAAGAAGAAGTGTTTACATCTGTATGATTGCACTCACAAAACTGTCAACAGACAGAAACATTTTAAAGAAAAAGAACAAGGATTTGTCCTATTTTTGAGGGTTTGGAACTGACACTGCATCATTATTTCAACTGAAAATATGATATTAGTATTTGACTCTGAAACATCTAAGAAGCCTCTCATATTGATTATTTATATTGCTGTAGCTTCTGCAAGACCCAACTGACATCACAGACTTGTTGTGCTAGGCACTGCACAAACACAGAGAACGTTTAGTCACTTGAACAATTGATACCCTCCTAGTTCAAGGTTTGTTTGTTTTTTGGTCTGTCTTGGTTTGGGGAGGGTTGTCTCTTTTTTTCCTCTCCCTCCTTTCCACATTTTGTACAAAATGAACAGTAAATTTTGCCATGTATGTTTCTTCCTTTTATATTGTAAATGCATTTATTTATTTTGTCTCATGTGTTTAGATCGTTAGATACAGACAATAAAAATTAAAAAGAAGAAGCAGTTACATTCTAAATATACAAGAGGGGAAAGAGGCACGAAGAGATAAAGTGACTTGCCCAAAGTGACACAGCAGCTATGGGACAGAGATGGGAATAGATCCAAAGACATCCAAGTCCTCTGCCTATTAACATAGCCGCTGGACCACACAGATTTCTTCCTTGTCTAAAATCTCTGGCTCATGATTTCACTATAATGGTGTTCCAAGAAGCAATTAAAAATGAATTCATGACAGGATAAGACTGGCCTGCCATAACGATTAGTGCTAGCACCACATGTGTTCTTAAATATTTATACTGTAACGTTCTGATTCTTAAAGTGCATGTGTTGGCAGGGCCTGTGGGACACAGCCTAAATTCCTAAATAAGAAATGATTTCCAGATATTGACTTGGAGCTACTATGAGAACATAATCATTAGTCTGACTCAAAACAAAAACAGTGAGACTAATTTGTTTAGTAGTATACAAAATTGCTCCATGGATCATCACCCTACAGCTAGCCAATTTAAAATTAATTCAAACACTTACATTATACCTCTGCTAATTTGTAACTGTTTGATGTAGGTGATGAAATAGCTATGCTCTGCGCTTTCTTAGAGCTAAATCCTTCAAAGACCAATTCCTGGAAGGAACAGGATAGATTGTAAGTAGACCTGAATGCTACTATTTTTGTGTAGATCTCTGCAGAACATAAGCACATCACAGCAGTTGCAATGCTGTCATATATGTCTGCAAGGGATTGGGGCCTCCAAAAGCTCCTTAATATAAGTGTAAACTACATATAACAGCACACCTGAGGCATACTTTTGTCCAGATAAAAGAAAAGGCAATGCAGTAAGTTTGAGAGTTGTAGGGGACATAAGTCATGTCTTCAATAAGAAAGGATCTAGATTAAAGAGGTCCACATAAACAAATTTTGAAAACAGGGTAAAAACTGTGAAAATTTCTGTTTTCCTTGTGGAGCTTCAGGTTACGAGGAAAGGCAATCGTGGCATTAATTTAACTCTGTGTAGTAATGAGGACTGACCTACATAAAAGAACAGAAAGTTCTCTATAATTTAGCATGCAGGGAAAGAAAGTGATGCTTAGGGCAGAAGGGAGCGGGGTAGACGTTTTTCGAAATAAAATCAAATTGGGGCAACCATTCTCAATGTGTGAGAAAACTATCCTCCTAATTACTATATATTTGTATGATTCCTGGGTCTTCAACCTATTCAGATTTTAATTTCATTTTAAAAATAAATTTAAAAATGCTTCTTAAAAATATTTCCTTTAATTAAAATTACCTTTTAGAGACACCTAGACCATGAATAGAAAAGTAAATGTCATCTGCCGTATTCTGTACAACAGTAAGATGAGGATCATCCACAAAATTCCAAATTAACTGATTCTTACAAAGTAAAATATTATTTCCATGTTACAAGACCATTCACTTTATGCCATTCTACTTGATACAGCTTCTATCAGGAGTGACTAAAATTTCTGCCAGAACACCCTAATTACTAATCCAACATTACTTATCCAACATGGATAAGCAGCACAGTAAGTGCGGCCATGCAGCTAGAATGGGAGTTGCCAAGTGATAAGAACAAGGTCATTCGCATAAAAACAAGGGGCAAGTTGTACCAAAGACAAAATCCTTCATATTAACTAAAGAAAGAGAGCCGCACTGCACTGAAACTCAAGTCATCTCATGGGAACAACACTGGTCAAAGCAGAGCCTATTCATTATGTCAGTGTAATCTGTATAATTCTGTTAGCTAAATGGTACAGAACGGAGATCATTCAACTAATTCCATTTGCGACCCAACCCAGATTCTAAGCTATTTCTCCAAAGGCAATAGCAGAGGGCATTTCATCTAATAATACAATTTCAACTAATAATAGATTATTATTGTTGCAAAATGAATTTATATGAACTTCCTTAAACAACTGAAGCCTACTAATAAATTAACAACCACAGGATTGTTAATTTAATGGATTTGCACACTGGAGGCCTCTATGTAGTTAACTGATATAGCTCTTCTATATCTAACACAGCACAGGTGTATATTAAACTAAATAGACTAAATATCTCTTGTTTATAGTCTTTCAGCTTTCCCTTATACTTTCATATTTAGCCAAAGGTATAGCTTCCACTAAACTTCAGTAACTTTCATTCTGATTTTACAAAGCTTACCAACTAATAGGTCTTTCTAGAAATGTTAAGACTGCTCATTTAAAATGTTTACCATGGTATATTTTCATTAGACAATGTTTTTTTCTCTCTGATATGGAGGTATTTGAGAGAATAATCAGGTTAGAACTGATGTTTACAATATAGTCATTAAAGACCTAAAGCATAAATTATTTTTAATATGTAACATAAGATTTCAGAAGACACTGGATTTAAAAAGCAGATTGCTTTTTAGGGCTCGATCCTTAACATGCATGCGTGTTGCACACGTGTCACGCACATGCTGCATTCTTTCCACATAGGTTACACGTGGATTGTGCATATATTGTGTGCACACCATTTTTGCGCATACCATGGGATTTAGGATAAGGCTGCTTATATAATTTTTAGGTTGTTTATACCATTCTGAGGATTTAAATCAATTTTCCATTTTTATATCAATGATAGCAGATCTATTATTGTCATTATCTGACATTATTCCTAAAAGTCCAATACTGTATTTGAAGCAACACTGCATTACTCCAACTGAATTGTTTTAAAGTTTCATTTTTAATGAATTTCTTGGATATTTAAAATTATTTCTTGCTTTATGATTTGCCCTTTTCTTCCTAAATCTTTCCTGTGTGTAAAAATTGAATGTTCATATACATAAATATTGCTTCAATAGTGGTGGAACTCTGTAAATGTCATTAAGTCACTCAGTCAATTTACATGTTTGTCTTTCCAAAATTCCTCATTGAACACCACCAGCACATATCTCCAATAAGAAACATCATATTCATTTAGTAAATGGGTTAGGGATGATTGGGTTACAGGTCATGAAGCTATGCCACAAGCATAGGCATCACAGAAATGTCTCCTTTTACTGCAGGCAGGCAATCACTTTAAATGGCTGTAACTGCTGGATGTACATAATAATACAAATAAAAATCTCGACCTTGTAGTGATCATCATCATCTTTATTTTTATCTAGCGCCCCTGTCATGGCACTTGGAACGCTTTATATATAACACAACTTTTTAATCCTCACAACACCCCTGTGAGGTAGGTTAGGCTGAGAGAATAATGTGACTGGCTCAAAGTCACCCAGTGAGTTTCTGGCTAGGACAAGACTAGAACCGGGGTCCCCCCCCCGCAACCTCCCGGTGCAAGTACTGCACACTGAGGCTGCTTTTAGACAAGCGGCCCAATCTAGCTTGTTGAAAAACGTGTTTTGAGAAAAGTCACATGGAGAGCTTTTAGATGAACTAGAAGTCTCCGGCTGTCATTGGAATTGCGGCTTGCGCATTATTTTTAAAAGTGCATTTTCAACGCACAACTTTTCTCAAAGCGCGTTTTTCAATGTGCTAGATCTGACTTTTTAGGTACACACATAAATCATTTTGAGATAATCTATGGTTCATTAGAGAAGACAAAAATGCAGATCATTTAGCAGATAGGCCAACATCCACTCATTCTGGAGTTCCCAGAAACCCTGGTTATGCCCATGCATTCTAAAATAATCAGAATATACAATGTAGTCGAGATATGCAAGTCAGAAGCTTTACATTTTATAGAACTTTCTAATTTGGGGATGCAGTATTTTGCAGCTTTAACTTTGTGTTAAGCTGCTTGTTCTTTGGGAGGGTCGTTTGTTTTATGCACTGTGTTCTTCCGAAGGGGTCTAACCATAAGAAGAGTCAGGCAATGGAACAATTTACAAATTGAGGTTGTGGAGCTGCCATCAATGAAAGCTTAAAAAAAAAAACCCACCCCAGGTTAGGTAAACATCTGTTAGAGCTGGATATATTATAATTGGTCCTGCTTAAGGGCAGCAGGTGGACTAGATGGCCTTTTAAGTTTACTGCCAGCTCTAATTCTATTATTAAATTTGTTTCTCCATAACTGTGTCTTGGTAACTCCTTTACAAATTGGATCCAGATAACAGTGATGTTCAATAATTTCCTCTGCAGATGGTCTGAATTTAGCAAATTGGAACACTGAACTGGAAACAACCCTTGGGACATTATTCTGGTTTTTGCAGAAAGAACCATCGTGTGCTGGCCCTCCACTCCGGTGGCATTTTCTGGTGACATTCTTGCTGACTGAGCCAAAAAGCTTCCAGGACGGAGCACTCTGAGTGTATGCAACAACAGAAACTGAAACACTCTGGAAGAGTGTACCATCTCTGCCAGCTACCAGTGTGAATTCAGAATGGGGCACGGTCACATTGCACTCAAAGCCGCAATGATCTAAACTATAGGTGTCCTCTCCTTTTACACCCACAGGAGGCTGAGGCTAGCCACAACCCATCATTTACATTTCTTTCCATTAAGATGTATATTTTGTATTGTTTCATTTTTAATTGTCCTTACAAACCACATTGGCAGTCAATTTTTTTTTGTTAATACCAAACTTTTTTCTTTTTTTAAAACTTGTTTTCTTTCTGCTGGCCTAGCTAGCATTTTCTCATGTTGTTTTAAAAATCTTGCCATGCTAAAAACAGTCGGTCACAGCATTACTGTATCATTTAAAAACTGTACGTAAAAACACTCAGTCACATTTTAAAACAGCCTCAGTCACAACAATTACTGTAAAAAGGCTCAGATTTATCAAATAACTTCTCAGATCAAAGTCAGTAGCATAGCTGGGATGGTACAGAAAATGGAATTTGCCCCCAGATAAGGGGGAGCCAGGGCAAGATCATGGTGGTGAAGAGATGTCCCAGGGCTGCTATGTGACTGGGGAGGCCCAGAGCTAAGATGGAAAGGGCCCTGATGCAAAAGATGGAATGTGCTGCCTTCCCTGGGCAGGGGGGAGGCCAATGGGGGAGGGGAAAGATGGGAACTTGAGGGTATGGAGGGAGAAGAGGACAGGGAAGATAGGAAGGAAAGAGTCAGTGAAGTGGGGAGCCCAGAAGCAGGGGGATGAAGAGCTGAGGGGGAGGATAGGGGCAGACAGGATTGGTAGCCCAGGGGAACCCTATAGGGCAGGGAGCCAACAGAAGGGGAAGGCTCACTGAAGGTGGGCAGTGAGGCACATTGGAATGGGGTGACAGGGCTAGATCAGCTCTTCCTCATGCCCTGTGGGAGAGGGGATGGGACGGGCATGGGGCAGGTGGGCCACCAACTCAATTCTCCTTCAGGAAGCCAGGCCTCACACCTTTATGTCCCAGTGTGCCCCACTCCCCCATTCAGGCTCTGACCTCTGCAAACTGGATTCTAGTGAAGTCACGTTGGCTGCATATATTATAGCTACAGCCCTGATCAAAATTCAGACTTTTGTTAAATGAAAAAATCCACTGAAGCAAATTTATAGTTTTCCAATTTGCAAAACCAGAAAAGGAACTTCGTGCCGCTGGATATTTGCCAAGGTTTGAGCATTTTCAGGACACAATTTCCATTTTTAGACATAGCAAAGATTGGGTGTCAAAACCCTTAAGCATGTGTTTGTCCATTGTGTGTAAGCACCATAACAATCCCAACACCAATTTGGCTACCCATTGAACACACAATGTGAACACCATTGCATCACAAGGAAAATTTGTGTGTTCCAGCTGAACACGTGCCCAAAGTTGTGTCTAATGATATCATGCGGCGTGTTAGCAGGTACAACATGGGGAACGAGATGGCAGCACTTACATGCTGAGATCGGGTGGCGAGCGGAACACAAATTTTCCCCAAGATCTGTGGCCCCGGACCTTGGCCGCTTTTAGACGATCACGCTGTGCGCTCGCACGGGGTTTCAAACCCCCATGAGGAGAGATTACACGTGACGCTGCCGGCAATCGTGCGCCTGATACAGTGCCGCGCATTCTTTTCAAGCCGCGAACTGACTGGGAGCCTGATCGAGGTAGGTCATTCGCAGCTTGAAAAGAATGCACGGTGCCGTATCAGGCACGCGATTGCCGGCGGCGTCACATGTAATCTCTCCTCACGGGGTTTTTGAAACCCTGCACGAGCACACAGCGTGATTGTCTAAAAGTGGCCTTAGTCTCATTTCGATGACAGTGCAAATCCCGGCTGTTCCGCCAGGCCTTTGGTGAGGTGAGTGGGTGGGAAGGAAGGTTTAAATTTTTTTTTTATTCTTATGCTTCCCTTTTATGTGTATTGTATGTATATTTTTAAATGTTTTAACTTTTGTAAGCTGCCTCGAGCTGCCTAGGTGGGGAGGTGGGGTATAAATAATGAAAATAAAATAAATAAATAAATAAATAAAATGGGCTGTGTGTCTAAGCAGCGCCACATGATGAACACAGAGCCAAACCGTTCTTCATATCAAGGTCAAAACACACATTCAGACACCCACTGACGTTATGTCTAAAGACACCAACAGTTAGACCTACTTATTTGGTCAGGTGCTTAGCAAGTGGGGATAGGTCTGGGGAATTGTTTTTAAGAGAAATGTATAATTTAATACAGCTTATATTTTTATTACATTTATATGTTTCATATGTTCTTACCTACCTTCTGCCTTTGGTGAAGGGTAGGTTAGAAATCTAAATAGATAGATAGTTTTGCTCATGTAAATAATATATATTCTCACAAGCCTCTTGAGCTATGTTTTACATAGAATTCCTAATGCTATTGACAAAGCTAGCAAAACCCTAAAAGAAGCGATTGCTGCAAAGCCCCACCTCCTTTCTTTGAACTAATCTCCAAATACTCATACACAATCTATATCAGATTCAGAGGTTCCAGAAGAGGGGAACCTCAGGACGGGGGCTCAAAGGTGGCCTATGGCAAGTTTTTAGTTTGCCCCCTTTCAGTTCCTGGATCTAGTCCCTGGATTCTGGTCCTGCCCCCAAGTACTGAAAGAGTGAGCACAGGGAAAGAGAGCAGAGACAAAGGCATATGTATGAGGACATGGGATGGATCAATGGCACAGATCCAGGAACAGGACCTGCCTCTTCCTTCCCCCACACTAAGCACCCCTCTTTAGCACCCTCAGAGCTTCTACTAATTTTTTAAGTGACTCCTGGGAGGGAAAAGGTTCCCCATGACTGATCCAGACATAACACTGGGAGTACGTGAGAGTTTCATTGGAAGAGGCAGTAACTCTGCCCAAAGCTGGAGATAAGCCTTGACTGCTTTGATGATTTTGCAGCAGACTTTGTAGGCAAAATCCTTTGTATCTGGCACAACTTGGGGGCCACTAGTTTAAATGTGGGATATTGGAGGCTCAGTCTTGTCACAGGAAGCAGGAAGCGAGGGGCATGAGGTTATGGAGGCACGGTCTGGTCGATCTTTCTGGGATGAGTTTCAGGAAGTGACGCCGGCTGATGCGGTGAATGTCCTGAGGTCTGTTAGAGCCACTAGTTGTGAACTAGATCCATGCCCGTCCTGGTTGGTGAAAGCCTCCAGGGAGACTTTGGGGATGGTGCTGGTGAGGGTAGTGAATGCGTCCCTTCGGCAGGGGAGATTGTCACCCAGTCTCAAGGAAGCTGTGGTGCGCCCCCTGCTGAAGAAGCCATCTTTGGATGTGGACACACTTGCCAGCCACCGACCCATCTCTAATCTTCCCTTTGTAGAGAAGGTTATTGAACGGGCAGTGGCACTGCAGCTCCAGGTGCATTTGGACAGCATCGGTTTCCTGGACCCTTTTCAATCTGGGTTCCGCCCCGGCTATGGTATGGAGATGGTGTTGGTGGCCTTGGTGGATGATCTCTGCCAGGAGATGGACGCAGGATGTTCAACATTCTTGATCCTGCTAGATCTCTTGGCCGCATCTGACACCGTGGACCATGGGCTGCTGCTGAGACGGCTGCGAGACCTGGGGGG